>OY293304.1:45474745-46074745 GCA_958502075.1 Orchestes rusci
ATGACTGACAAATGACTGACATCAGTTCTATAATTAACCGTCACCTCTGACGAGGCTTTGATGAAAACCATTTCGGATATATTTCTTTTATAGTAATTCGTTTCATTATCTAAGATACTCACGTCCTTGAATGAAAATTCGTGGTTATGATCGAAATGATGGGAGGCCAAAGCAGTTTTCTCTAGTTTGTCTCTATATTTATTTTGACAATCATAAGTGTGTCCTTTCATCCTTGTCTTCACATACTGTCTTGTCTGACCAATATAGGTCTTACCACATTGGCACGGAATACTGTAGATAACGTTAGATCTATTAGATATCGGAACTATATATCATCTTATACCGAGTTAAGTTATGAAACTATTTGTCGCCTGATTAGTATGTGTTTTGAGACCAGTTATTTCGGATTTGATGGGAAATCTTATAGACAGCTGGACGGAAGTGCCATGGGTAACCCAGCAAGCCCTGTACTTGCCAATCTGATTATGAGCTTACAAACAGTCATAACAAAAGTTGTGAAGAGCATTCCATTCGATATTCCGTTTTTGTTTGTATACGTGGATGACACTTTTCTGTGCGCGCCTGAAGTGGAGATAGACAACCTCCTGGAATACTTCAACTCACTGCCCCAAAATCCAATTCACCTTGGAGAAGGAATCCGATCAACGACTATCATTCCTTGACGTTACTGTCATTCGAGGTGACGATCGCTCTATGACAACTGATTGGTTTATGAAGCCAACAGCGTCAGGTAGAATACTGAATCATTTCTCGTACCATGCTACGAAACACAAAATCGCAACTATTTCTAATCTGCTCTACCGAATCGTCCATTTGAGCTCCGCTCGTTACTGGGAGCAGAATTTCAGCAAATTGAGACGTATGGCAAGGAACAACAACTATCCCAAAAGTTTCGTTAATGGAATAATAGAAAAATTCAAAACAAAAAATTTGATTGGAGCTGAACACCACCATAAAAAGAGCTTTGAAATGCAAAATATAAGACATGTTCGATTTCCTTTCATAGCTGGACTATCCCAAAAAATACAGGCGTTGATAAATTCTAATAATGTAAAAGTCGTTTTCTATAATATAAAATCCACGAAGCAACTATTTACACGTCTGAAAGATCCTATATCGATATCTAATAGATCTAACGTTATCTACAGTATTCCGTGCCAATGTGGTAAGACCTATATTGGTCAGACAAGACAGTATGTGAAGACAAGGATGAAAGGACACCCTTATGATTGTCAAAATAAATATAGAGACAAACTAGAGAAAACTGCTTTGGCCTCCCATCATTTCGATCATAACCACGAATTTTCATTCCAGGACGTGAGTATCTTAGATAATGAAACGAATTACTATAAAAGAAATATATCCGAAATGGTTTTCATTAAAGCCTCGTCAGAGGTGACGGTTAATTATAGAACTGATGTCAGTCATTTGTCAGTCATCTATAATAGTTTAATCGAAAAATTCAAAGCAACGCGCGAACGTTCACCTTAATTGCGGACTTTATTGACCATGTGACAACGGTGTTTCACTACCATGCTATCGACACTGATAGGATTAGTTTTATAACAAAGAATTAGACCATATTAACAACCTAACGTATTCAGATGTGTTTAGTTTATCCAATTTTATCAAATGTAATTGTTTTTCTTCTGGCATACAATGTGATGTTATGTGGATGTGACTGAATAGTTTATATGTTAGTTTTATATCTGTCGGCCTTTTTCAATGTTTGTGGCCGTTTATTATTGTGTTCACCTTACTATTCTTAATGGTAAGTTTTTTCAACACCTAGACATAATAATTTTTGTGTAATTTGACATTGTGCTGTATTATAGCTTGATAAAGACGTAAACCAAACGTCGAAACGTCGCTGAAAGAACAATAGAGGTTTTTCATCAAACACAGTCCATTATTCCCGACAAAAGAAACTCATCAGTTTATTACTTTCTCAAAGTCCCTCAAGCTCAAAAAAACACTGTAATATAAAAACTTTCTTGCGCATGGACCTAGTGTCGTCTTGAAAACTAAAATAATTTTGCAGTAAAATGGCTTTTTTTGTGTTTATGACACAAAATGTCACCTTTACTAAAAGAATTCTTATGGGGATGGGTTCACATTTTTAAATGTGAGTTCGAAAATAACATCAACTCAAATCCAACAAGTTTGTAAACGATATAGAATAATTGTTGGCAAAACAAGTTTCAAATGTAGAAGGATTTAAATGTGTATAGGATAGTAGTACAATAAAATAAGGTTTTCATCTTGCAATAAATGGTGTGGTTCCAATTTTTACAAGAGTCTGCAGAGTTTTGTCCCCTCAAGAACGTCTCATGAAGTCCCATTGATTTCAGGCGCCGCGAGGGGCAAGAGGTGGTCTCAAAGGTAAGTTTTTGACGTTTTTCTTGGAAACGATACGTCGCACAAAAAATATTGTGGTTTCCAGGAGTTAATCTGACAAACTTCCTTTTTAATGGTGTATCCATTTTGTACCTGAGTCCTACCGTTTCCAAGTATATCCCGGTTATTATGAAAATTTGTCAAAAAAATTTTTGCGATTAGTATTGGCAACTTTCGAGAAAAGCCGTCCAGACGTCCGAAAATGGTATCTATTCCAAAAACATTGTTCGCTCTTATCTACCCCGTGAGACTGCCTTTTTTATCCAGTGTCATACTTGGCTGAGAAACTGAATCCCATAATGTAATCATTCTCAGTTTCAGAATACACATAAAAATAAATATATTTTTTTCAAAAGCATGCAAAGTGATCAAGAGATACTTTAAAAACGAAACAAGTTCAAGCAAAATGTTGAAAAATAAGCATAAGCGTAAAAACTTTCAAAGGACATTTCTTGTTCAACAATTCTCTTTCAAACAATATTTTTTGAAATTAAGGGGAAAACAATCAAAAGATAAATTGACGAGATACCTGAATAATAGCCGCTAGTTTTATGACAGTTTTTCATATTTTTGGGTCATATTTGAAAAACCTCAACACTCAAGTACAAAGATGATATATATATACCGTCCGAAATGAAATTCGATCAGGTTTAATTTTTAATGCGACAACATTTTCTGTGCGATGCACCGATTTTGAGATAAAAGCTGAAGACTGATAAAAGTGACCTTTGAGAGCCCCTCTCGCCCCCGCGGCGCCAGCAATCAATGGAACTTCATAAGGCGTTCCAAAGGGGACCCAATTCAACACACTCGTGAAAAAATCGGAGCTTCACCATTTAACTTAATTCATCGCCATTTTCTGCTAGGTCTTTGAGAAAAACATGACTTGTTGATATCATATCGATCAAAAATCACAATCCATTTTTCCAAAATGAAAAAAAATAATAGGGTTAAAGAGCAGCCAGAAAAAAAGGAATTGAGAAATATTCCTCCTCAAATAGCAAATAATGTAGGGGTCATATCCAAAGATTTTGAAAATGGATCTTTGAACTTGTTGAAAAAAAAGATGGGATGGAGAATGAAAACTGTTCTGTGAATCTGTTTTCTCTGAATATGCAAAAGGCATAGTAATTCAAAGTTTCGGTTATGATGACATTTAACCTGAAAATGCCAATGATAACAAAACTATCAAGTACATTTGACGAAGTATGAAATTGGGAGATTCTGAGAGCTGATATTGAGGAAAATTAGATTTTTTGAGAATAAGTTAAGTGCCTCAAAATTGAGATCAATTCCCTGTGAATATGTAGTAATTGGATCATATTTTCTAGTGAATGTGATTACTAAAAAATTGTTACTCAGTTTCATCCCGACTTGAATATACAATTTTGAGAAAAAAAAAGAGGATTTTTCTTGATACAAAAACATTCCCTGTGCTGTCAAAACTTCCATCCATTAATCAATATTGATTGTTGGTAAGAAACGATCGCTTTGTTCATACATGTACCAAATTGTTTATTTTGGTAGTTCAAAGTGGACCAACTCTATAGCTGGATGGTATTAAACGTTATGTAATACTATAATATCAATCAATTCTATCAATTTTCCCATTCTAAGGTACTGGAAAACCTTAGCTGGGTATTATCATAATTGTTTAACTGCTGAAATACCTTCAATGGTTTTCTATTTTCTGTATGAGGTCTGCAGAATAGCTCATAAATTGATCATCTTCTCAAAGAGCGACATTACAGAGCGTTTCTGTGAAAGGCATCGCAAAAAATTGAATCTGTATCACTTTTCTATGAACCGGTTGTCGTACCCTCATAGACATGATAGTACCCCGCGGCTGGCGGTGTCAACCTCCAGTATTTTTTACATAACTGATTACTCAAAAAATTCTCTAGGCTTTCCCGAAATCAGATCAAAATTTGATGATTTTTTCTTTAGATACTCTGGCAGTGAGGCAGGCTATGGTACAGCATCAGGAAGCGAAATATACTCGGCAACTAGTGAGGCAAGCTCAAGCTCTGGCAGACATAGCAGAGCAAGCAGCTCTAGCTCCAGTGGTTGTATGTCCGACGGAGCTCCATCCAGTTGTGAGAATGCGTTCGACTCCGAATTTCCTATGGGTATTTTTTTTTCGATATTCTCGTAACCATAGTGATATTTTCTGTTCGTTTAGGTACTATCAAACGGAAACCATCGATGAAACCCAATCTACCACTAACGAATATGACGAGACAATTGAAAGAAGTAGGCGAAACTAGGGAGGAGGTAGATGGTACACTTCCATCCAGCCCTGTCTCTTATACGAATACCGGAACACTAACACGTAGACATAGTAGACGAAAATCTTACAATTCCAATGATGACTCTTCAAATAGTGGTACCTTGAAACGACAACACTCTTATAAATCAAGAGCTTCCATTGAATTGATGGGAAGCAGAAGTGGTAATTCCACACCAATCTGCGGAACGCCTGTTAGGGAACGGGCAAGCCCATTTGATGAAAGGAGTAGCCCGTTTGGAGATCGACCGCCAAGTGCCAATTCACTGAGGAGCCCGCCAATCTCCCCGAATTGCTTGGAATTGTCTAGCATGGTGAGGTTATATTCAGTTTTCTGAGGATCTTGGTAATTCGACACTACCCCATTTCAGACCGACTCAATAATTTCATTGCCACCACCTCCAGAAATCAATGGAGAAGTTATCAACGATTCACCGAGCTATCAATTACCACCTCCTCCTCCAGAGCTATACAATTCTACTCTTTCCTTAGACAGTCTACCACCACCTCCAAACCCAAGTGATCTACCTCCTCTTACAGGTGGTGAACTTACTGGAAGTCAACTTAGCCTAATGTCATTACCTCCACCTCCGGGTGAGAATACGGGAACAATCAGACGGAAGGCTGGAAGCAACAGCTCAAGTGCCACTGCCACTCCCACGAATGTACTGAGTCCTGAAAGGACACCGATTCAGGGCATGTCTCCGGACCAGACACCAACCAACTCAAGACTGAATACGCCTAGCGCAAGCCCACCTGTTTCGAACATGGGATCCAATTGTAGTACGCCTACCCAAAACGCACCTCCATATACGTTTAGTCCATCTCATAGGATTGTAAATAATGGAATTTATTCACAAAGTAGTTCAATATATGGTCAGAACCATGATAGAAACAATGAAGCTTCGTATAGCAGCACAAATGGATTTGATCATCAAACGCCACCACCTTATGTACATCCACCTCAGTATCGGCATACCAATACCCTACCAGGCTCCTCGCTATTCAACAATAATAATGGTCTAAGATCATCTTTGAGGCAAACTTCTTTACCTAGACAAATATCTTCAAATAGTATCGCCTCAACTAATAGTAGCAGCTCCTCAGAAAATACTTCGATTTCTGGTTCCATATATGAAAATAGAAATTCTCCCAAAACACAAAGAAAAGTAGCATTCCAGGAACCACCAAGTCCTAAAAAATCAAACAAGAAAATAAGTTTCAATTTAACACCACAAGAAGTTCCTCCTTTGCCTAAGAGGCCTTCCCCTCCAAAGAGATCTGAGACGACCAAACTCTCCAGTCCTAAAAAACTTGTGGAGCCTCCAAAAGACTTTTTGAAAGATCTGCAGAGGGTAATGAGGAAAAAATGGCAGGTTGCACAGAAATGTAAACTTGAACCTGATACCACTCCTCATGAGGTACTAGGCTTCCGTGATCCACCTGCTCTTTTGCCTGATTATAAGGAACACAATGTTTCGAATTGGGTTAAAGAACATTATGGACTCAATAATGTTTATGAAAATGTTTATAGGGATAGTCCAGATGGTGTAGTTGAATATGTCCCGTCGCCTATCCACTCGAGGAACTCGAAAAGGCCTCCTCCTCCCCCTCCCAAAAGAAGTGAGACGACCCATTTGACCACTTCAAAACTGCACTGAAGCTGCGTTTCGTAACATAGCCTTTGAATCTTATCTCATATCATTATAATTTGTGGAGTAAATGTATATTTGCTTTTCCGCATTTGGATTTATCTCTATCATTCAGATCTCATGAGATGGGAAAGCTGATGGTATCGATATGGAGATGTTTCCTCAACCTTATAATATAAAGGTCAGCTTATGTATTCCGATTGGAAGGGTCCATCTTCGGCTAACTGATTGATTTAAGACATGATTTCAAAAGTTATAGGTATCAGCAGTATTGCCTCTTGCGAACATTAAATTTATGAATTAGGCTAAGATCATAAAAATATCTGCCTGAAATAAATTTCAGGCAAAATTGTGATTTTATGATAAATTTTAAAAATGACGTGCCATTATACTGAGTGATTTTGCTGAACGTTTAACTTAGTTTTTTCATTGTTTTTTTTTACCAGGCGATGTAAATATTATTATTAAGCTAATTTTCTTAAATGAAAATGTCAAACATTTAATGGTGCTTCTAGAGTAAAAGTAAAGTAAATTTTTTAGGTAGAATTTAGCGGAATTTTGTGTGTTTTTATAAATTTTATATCGAATTTTTACAGTCATTAGTGAAATAAAGTCTCAATATTTTTAAGGGATTTCTAACAAGATTTTAAATTGGCATACATGCTGATATTATATCACATGTTATGGTGTTACAGGGTTTAAAGAAGATTTTTTTGTTGCTACTTATAAGTTACTTGACATTTTTTTTCCGAAATTTTGTACCTAATAATAATTTATTTGAGAAAAGCCAAATATGACTGCTTTTGAAACATTGACCAAGTATATTTTTCATTCCCCTAGATATTTTCTTGTAACCTGCGGTATCTTCATAGTTCATATTAATATTTTCTTATTTTAAATGTATACAAGCAATTTTGCTATTTAATTTTTCTACGTACTGGATCTCCACAATGCCAATGCATTTTCTAGCATCCTAAAATATTTATATAGGTAATATAAACTGTCTGTATTTTCTACATTGTCTATTTTTCATCAACACTTATCGATAAGTGTATACCTTTATTTTATTTATTATCAATGATGTATGCAAGTTGAAGTAATAAATTATACTAATTTTTCAAAGATATTTATAGATTTTGGAGGATGATGTACTTGTTTTTTGTACAAATGTTATCTAAACGGCATTGTAGATATGGCCAACGTGGCTCACTTTATTTCCATATATGGGGTGCTTATTCGGTATAAACACTTTGTATACTATCTACCATTTAATTTAATATATTGATATACTAATAATAATTGTTGCATATAAATAGTAATTACTATATTATAAATGAATTATACCTATTTAAAATACTCATTTTGTTTATATATTTTCTAGCTTATACTTATGATTAAAGTGAATACCACCTATCTTTTGTGGTGGCACAATATAAAGTATTGGATTATAATATAAATTTTGTGCTGGTCTCCAGGACATGAAAATATAGATCCCGAAACATGAGAGACCAGTGAAAGATGTTATAGTTCATGTCTTGATCTATACAAATCTGCGGTGGAATTTCGTGAGAGGAATGTCCTCCATACCACGGAATTCCACCGCAGATTAGACTGGTGGACGTAAACACTCACATCAAAAAATACTCTCTTTGTCAGTTCCATTCTGTTACAGCTATTTTTGACCTGGGTACAATCTTGCCCAAAAGAAAACTAGGACAGCAAAGAATATAATCTTCTGACTTATAGGGTTGTTTTTCTCGCCGATAGCGTAAGGCGCATGCGTTCTAACCAGGGCAACTGACAAGCAGTGCCGCATTCACGAGCGTGCTACTATCCTTGTCTAGCTGGAAGTAGAACAAGGATAGAGCATAACGTCTTTCGTGCGATATGAACGCGGAAGAGATGTAAAAAAATGACTTTTGCTGATACTGAGATGGCGGTTCTTGAACCATAGTGCAAGTTCACGTACTCACGTTTTACTTGTGTATCAACAAATATGTTAGTCTTCATGAAACTCAACAAAAACTCACTCAAACTTGGCACTGACATTGACAGTATTTTGGAGGTTGTAAAATATTGTCACATGTCATGACTCAAAATCAAATCTGTCAAGAATTTGACATTTTCAACCACCAGTTGCCCTGACATATGCGCATGCGGGGCCCGAGAAAAACAACCCTATAGATCGTTTCCAAGTATACGTCACGAATCCCAGCTGATTCCTGAAAATGACATTAGAATTTAAGGTTGAAGGTTGGCCAACAAATCAAATGTCATAGGCCATAACGTGCCTGCTGATTGAAATGAACAGATATTAGACGTTTTCATGAGATTTTTGAGTATTTTGGAGGTTGTAAAATATTGTCACATGTCATGACTCAAAATCAAATCTGTCAAGAATTTGACATTTTCAACCACCAGTTGCCCTGACATATGCGCATGCGGGGCCCGAGAAAAACAACCCTATAGATCGTTTCCAAGTATACGTCACGAATCCCAGCTGATTCCTGAAAATGACATTAGAATTTGAGGTTGAAGGTTGGCCAACAAATCAAATGTCATAGGCCATAACGTGCCTGCTGATTGAAATGAACAGATATTAGACGTTTTCATGAGACGTGTCACTACAAATGTCAAATTCAAATATCAACAGTTGATCAAGGTCAGGCGCTCATGTCATTTCATAGAAAAGTAAACAAAGTGAATAATGATATAATTTTTAATAACTTTTCGTCATGTTTTGTAGGCTCCTTTGATATAGTATTGTTCAATCAGTTCGCGTTAACATACTGTACATATTGACTCGATCTTGTGCGGCGTATAAGTGCTTAAAACGAATAAGTAATCGGGAAAAAACCAAAAAGTTCTTTGGATTCCCGGGAATTCAGGGACTATCACCTTGTCAATGTTGAGAGGGCTCAGTAGTTTTGAAGTCCAGAAAGCGATGCCGGTGGTAGCTTAGCTACTGGTAGGGCTATCCTTACCGGTAAGGTTCCGAAGTGACAGAGATGAAGCTAATAGCGTTTTCGATTGGTAAAATCGGGCAGCACTGGTGCAACACTCGGGCAATATTTATGTTCGATTGGTAGAAATCGAGCGGATTTGTATGTTCGATTGGGAAACCGAGTCAATGAGATTTGCACTCAGTGCAGATTTTTCGGCACAAGGTCTTTGAGCTCGTGCTGGTATAGTGCAATTTCAGTGCATTAGCAAAATTGAAAAAAAAAACATGAAAAATGGTGGATATAAACGTCGCGTGAGGTGATTCTGTGAGTGGACAACAGATTTCGAGTTAGTTATTATTGTTGGAATCTAGTAGTGCCGGAAAAAAAAATACTGGCGTTGACGAGTTATGGAAAACTAGTACCCACTCAAAACTAAATTAATTTCATTTAAAATCTGGTGCATATACCTAATTTCCTAGTATCTATGATATATATAATACAAAACTATTGATTGGTCTCAAGATTTTGTCATTTGGCAATGAGAAATGGACTTCTAATTAGTTTAGTTTTAGAGTCACTTCAGCCGCTACGCAGAGACAACATAATATCAGATTTTCAAGAAGTTTAATGATTCCAATTTCAATTCAATCGGAATTTTACCGTGCAGTATTATAGCACACGATGAAAAATGTATGTTCGATTGGGATTGCCCTAGAGCAAATTTTCATAACTGGTTTTGCCCGAGGTCAAACCCAGTGCAACCCTTGTTTTCCCAATCGAAAACACTATAAGATAGTCCACAACATGATAGCGTCTGACCCAGAGTGGGCGGCTATTAACATCGTCTGACACAGATTGGGCGGCTGCAAAATACAACTTACCAAGACGCCCGGCCCGAGACCAACATGAGGACAACATTGAACTGTTTACTCGGGTGCAGAGTTTCTCCCACCACGTTGTTTGCCAAACTTACTCTATTAAAAGTATTATTATGCAGCAAAAAGATTAAAACATTGTTTGGAATTATTTTTCAAACCATTTTATGTATGAATTTAATAAAATAAGTTCATGGTAACCTTTTTGTTTAAATTGAAACATCTCTTCAAGATTTGTTTAGGTATTCAGGGGAAAAACCAAAATTTTCTTATGGAAACTAAATAAGCTGAAGTACGGCAACGCACCAAAATTGGGTCCGCCCCTCTCGATCGGATTTTGCTTAAACGTTCCATTGATATTTCGTCTCATTGGCGTCTCTTAGTTTTTGACTAGGGTTTGGTGTTGATTTTGTAAATGTTTATTGTGTTACTATTCTGGTTTAGTTTAAAGCGCTTCATTATTTACTTATATGGTATATTGATATGACTCGCAAGTGTCAAGCTTGCATTAAATAAGAATTTAAGAATTCTGTAAAGTAGTTATGGCACTGGCAGCTGCGCGTGTAGTAGTCGAAGCAAGGTGCAAACGTTTCTCCACTCAGTGCCCCACTCAACTCCTCCTCACGTCTCTTCTATGTTCGATGTTGTCCACACAATTTTTCACAGTTCATGAATAAAATGTTCCATCTAAAGTTATTAGATCATTGGTTAAAACTCCTGCGGGATCCATTTCGTTTATTTCTCAGGGATACGGAGGGCGCATTAGCGATAAAAATCTTACTAAAAACTGTGGAATTTTGGAACATTTACAGTCGTCTTAAGGCAGAAGACGTTGCTGTTATTGACGAAATTTTAAACGTATGTGCAGCTCTGAATTTATGCCCTTAAGTTATTTCAATTGGATGATAAAATAAAAGATAACTACTCAAGTACATGTAACTTGGCTTTTACGTCTTTCATTTATATACATTACAAATCTATTTTTTGGGGATGTTTTGCAACTCTACACAATCAATATGATACCACTTGATCAAACAATTTTTGTTGGCACATGAAACCATTTGTCGTCCATCATCAGGATTTTGGCAAGGACACCACAACTCCGGAGTCTGTGAGAGAAATGTGTATTAATCATACATTCAGGTCATCGATGGTTTAGTTGAATCCTACGTTTTTCGAGGTCCGTCTATCTTGAGATGGTCCAATCTCACTTATTGAAGGTTTTTGCTGGCTCTGAGTAGTGTATAATTTGCTCAACATATCTGGCAAAATCACTTCCTCATGAAATTTCCGGGCTACCTGAACTTTTTCATTTCAAAAACTCTCTAAAAATGGTATCTTCTCCAAGAACATATCTTTCTTACTCCATAGTACGAACCAACATGTTCGGTATTTGGTTATTGCCATTTGCATTTGCACCTGGTGATAGTAAGAGAGGTTCCTATCAAAATCATCCCTTCTCACCTTCCTCCGATCAAACATTCT
Organism: Orchestes rusci; assembly: GCA_958502075.1. NCBI lineage: Eukaryota > Metazoa > Arthropoda > Insecta > Coleoptera > Curculionidae > Orchestes > Orchestes rusci. The sequence continues at coordinate 45,486,408 of OY293304.1, forward strand.
TTTTTGCTTGAGGAAGCTCTGTGATTGAGGCATCCCTAGCGCAGTAAGGACATTTCACCTCCACGCAACATGTACCACATTCTTCGCAATCCAATACAGCATCTGGTGTCGGTGCACAATAGGGATAAAGTGGAGATAAAAACAGACCACAACGTGTCAATTAACACTTGTGCATTCGCTTGTTCAAAAGATTGAAGTGCATCCTTTTCGTGCTTGCCGCCATAAATACCTGAGGTGAGCAGTTGTCAGGAATATCAGATTTTAACTGTTTGTGCTGCCCTTGTGAACTTGTGCCCCTCAATTGTTCCCCAAGAATAAATTTGTTTCCATAAAAAAATGTGTCAACTTTATTTACTAATTTAATAAGCAGAATTCACAAATCCATCTTTTGGGAATGTTTTTCAAATAATGTAAACATTCTACATGGAACCATTTTGTCATAAATTTTTTATTTGCGCAAAGAATCATTTGACTTCCATCATCTGGCCTTTGGCAAAAACACCACAAAACTCCAACTGTAAACAAAAAAGTTGGAAATTAGTTAAATGAAAAATGAAAAAAAAAACAGAACTTTAAATTACAGTCTCCTTGACATCTTGTGTGTTTGATGTAGAAGGTTCTTCATAACTGGATAGCTCTGCTGGCTTTTTTGTAAATAACTCTCCAAGTAACTCTGGCAAAACATTTTTTTTTAAGCCACTGGATCTTGTTTATGCCAGAAATCTGGCGAAAACTCAATATGTTCAATGAAAAGATTTTTTTGCTCAACACTATAAAAGCAAAAACGGTGGTTTGTCACGGCCATCTTCATCTGTACTTGAAAAAAAAAACTGTTTTCTGTTGAGCATAACAGTGTCTTCATAAGTCGGAGAAACTACTAGCGTCTGTTTGTCTGTGGATTGTTTCAAATGCGTCCAGGGCAACTTTTTCATGTTGGCAATCCTTTTTAATGTACTCATTGATAGTTCAGTTAATAATTATAGTTTTTATGCTGTAATGAACCTTGCGAACCACTTCCTGAGACAAATTAATCTGCACTTCCTCAGCCTTAACCTCCAGTTCCTCAAGTTCCATGTTGGTATATATTGTTCATCAAACAATCGAGAGAAGTATGGCCAATCCTTTCTCTGCTGTTCTTCATAGAACATGCTTGTAATACACATGAAGCACCATCATGCTGGTACTCTTTGAAAAAGACTCTGATGTCTTCTTTACTTAAACAATAAGCAATCACCGATATCTCTTGCCATAATCACTTCTATCCAGCTGTACGCAAACTGTGAAAATGCATCAAGGCTTTTGTATGCTCGTATTTCAGTTTGCGTAATCCTTGGCAAATCATCCAAAGGTAGCAGAAAACTTGGTATATCCAGCAAATAAGTATCCACTTCAGCTAAATGTTTCAACTTCTTGACATATGCCTTTTTGTCTTTTGCTCCCAGTTGTCGGGCATAATGACTTTGGTTATTGAAGGACAAAGTGATAAACTAAAAAAACATCGATAATGAAAAAAATACTTTCCAAATAATCACCAATTTACCAACACTAATCACTATTTCAAATCAAGTTCCTTGTCCAATATAAGCACACAATTATTGTCCCACAATTATAAGAAACCCACTTCCAAAAACTTCACAATAAACCACTAAACGTTTAAAAATAAAATAAAGCCGGTTAAACACAGGTGACAGTTGTCAGTTTTTGACAATCAATCGTTTTGGAGAAAAAACATTTTGAACATAGCCCAATGAAAGAAATCACAGTTCAATTTGTTATCATTGTAGTAAAAACCATTATGGCAACCAAACGACTTTAACTTAAAATTTTGAACTGTCAGTGTACACTAATAACTTGCAAATAAAATGCGTACACAGACAATGAAATCATGTTTTTTTTGGGCAGTGTAATTATTATTGGCTGTCAAACTATTTACACGCCAGACAAGTTTTTTTTTATAACAACAAAAGAAAACGATATATTGTGGGTACATTTTTGAATTTATTCACGCAGTTAATAGCCGGTTGCAGAACCATTTCTGACCAAAACTTCTTGAAGTCGTCGAACCATAGAGTTTGATACATTTCGACAATATTCAACATTATTGGCGAGCTCATCCCACGCATCAAGAATGGCATCTGATAGTTCTGCCTGATTTTGAGGCCTCCAGTTTCTTCTATAAATAGTTTTCACCAATTGTCCCCACACATTTTCCATCGGACTTAGATCTGGACTACGCGATGGCCATACTAAAACTTCAATGTTCCGGTTTTGAAGGTTTGTCTTGCAAACATTGGCGGTGTGCACGGCGCAGTTATCTTGTTGGAAAATATATTGGTTCTCTGGATAAAGGGCTTCAACCGATGGCAACATCACGTCTGAGAGAATCTCCAGATAACGAGCCGAAGTAAACCTGCCATTGATATGCCAACAAACCCCCAGTCCTCGTGCACTAACCCAGCCCCACATGTTGACGGAAAAATGACCAGCCCTGTCCATTTGATTTGTGTATCGCTCGTCAAGGCGAGAGTGTGCAGGCCGATAGACTTTAATTCTTTTGCGATCAGAGGAGGACTGGAATGTTTTTTCATCGGTAAATATTACTCGTGCCCAGTAATCCTCGTCCCGGTCGTAATTTAGGGCAAAAATCACCCTTGCCTGCTTTTGCTCTTCGGTTGAATTTGGTTTTCTTGCAGCAGTACGACAACGTAATTCCGATTTTTTTATTCTCCGCCTTGCGGTGGAGCAGGAAGCAGGAAAATTGGTCAATGATACTGTGTTCGCTGCAGAGTCAAATGGGTTTTCCCTCAAATGATTTAGCAGCGCTTCGTCTTCTTGTTGGCTGGTCTTCCTGTTCTTCTTGCCAGTACCTTCTTTCCTTTCGAGGCTGTGTGTAGCCAGCCAACGGCTTCTTAGTCTGCAGACTGTGGCTTTGTTAACGCCATAGTGCTCAGCCGTTCTTCTTACTGACCATAAGTCTTCACTGAGACGCGTCAGTATTTGAGTTTTCATAAAATTAGATAATTGTCTCGGCATATTATTGCAAATTGCATTTGACAAGACTTGACGTTTACTTATCACCTTCATACACTGCCCAAACCAAAGCAATTTCACCATTTCAATGTACGCATTTTATTTGCAAGTAGTGTACTTCTAAAAAATTTTTTATTGTAAACGTGTAACATGATTTTTCAGGAATCAGCTGTTTTCTACGTCATGTGGAAACGGTCTATTAGAAAATAATTTTTATCAAATAAACTTCATTGTCAGTTTGACTAACATTCACAGTTGACATATTCTTAAACAAAAGTTCATTCAAATATGCCCGCGTTAACATCTGAAAATAGGGCCATGATTCATGTTCTGTATTGCTGTCCCAGTTTGGCCACGATGGTACCAGAGAGAATATAACTGTTATATTTTCTCTGGATGGTACATATTTCATGAAGACATCTCTCATGTTGTTTGCACTGTATCTTGTCCACATTGGTTTTCGTATCAAAACACATAGTTATCAAGACATTCTAAATAATAATGCTCCTTTTTGCTTTCACTCGAATGAATCTTACCTTGTTTAGTCTCCTCACATTTTCAACGTAACCTTTTGTCATCCCCTTCTTTCCTTATTGACTGCATGCAAATTATTTTTCCGAATGTAAATCCGATTTTTCGATATTCTGTTGAAATCGGATTTTCCTCTTTACTTTCTTGATTTTGCGGGTTTTCTTGTAATGCTTGTGACCAGATCACAAGTCGCAGTTTCAATTAAAACTTGAGCCGATCGTTTTTTCCGTCGCTACTGTATTTCTGAATTTTTGAATATGATTGAAATCCGTAACGGCCCAGGAGACATTTATTTCCTCCTCATCCACTGGTGTAGTGTTTTTGTATTTCCCAGCCAAATCTAGTGGAAAATACTTCCAGTCCGTCTAGACCAATTTTGCTATTTTTCATAGGAAAAAGTATATTTTAGAGGATACTACCAATGATCTAATAACTATAGATGAAACATTTCATTCATAAACTGTGAAAAATTGTGTAGACAACATCGAACAGAAAAGAGACGTGAGGAGGAGTTGAGTGGGGCCACTGAGTGGGGATACGTTTGCACCTCACTAGAACGTGCTACAGTTACTACACGCGAGGCTGCCAGGGGCGTAACTATTTTACAGAATTTTTAAATTCTTATTTACTGCAAGCTTGAAACTTGCGAGTCATTTCAATATACCATATAAGTAAATGATGAAACACTACAAACTAAACCAGAATAAAAACACAATAAACATTCACAAAATCAACACCTAACCCCACTCAAAAAACAAGAGACGCCATTGCAATGAGACGAAATGTGAATGAAACGTTTAGACAAAATCCGATCGATAGGGGCGTACCCAATTTTGGTGTCTTACCGTACTTCAGCTTTTTTAATTTTCAGAAGAGAAAACTGGTTTTTATAAATCCTAAATACCTGAACAAATCTTGAAGAGATGTTTCAATTTTAACAAAAAGGTTACCATCAACTTATATTTGATTAAATTCATACATAAAATTATAAAATGGTTTGAAAAATGATTCCAAACAATGTTTTGATCTTTTTGCTGCGTAGTAATACTTTTAATAGAGTAAGTTTGGCAAACAACGTGGTGGGAGAATCTCTGCACCCGAGTGCACAGTTCGATGTTGTCCTCATGTTTATCTCGCTATGTTTCATGTATAGTTATTAGATCATTGGATACTACAATAAGCAAAATTGATCACATTCAGCATTTCAGAGGCATCCATGAACTGAAGTTCCAAACATCATTAGTAAAATTGATCTAACCCACATTGTTTGTTTATATTCTGTGAAACATGTGGGTGAGACGTTTGTTGGAAATTTCTGTGTGCCCGCTGTCAAGCCTATTCTAAAGAATGTACACTTGCTTGCCTCTGTAGTGGCCAAATTGCAACCCATTACCTATCTATAAAAAAAGGACATCAAAGTTCTCTACAGTTTGATTTACAAATATCGCAGTGTGTTTTATAGCTTATTAAACTTGAAAGTGGAAAATCTGAAGCAGATTTAGAAAGAATTGAGTGGAATGCAGATTTTCAAATTGATCAAGATCAAATGAATGATTCATTTAAGCAGGTTTTTTAACTATCGGGATCGCTCCAACGTACACTCAGAGGAGGGAGCAATAAATATGGACTTGCTCAGTGGTATTGTATATTAAATCTTAGTTCAAGCTTTCGCCCTAAGTTAAGGGCTTCTTCAGGAAGAATCTATATATAAAGAACGTGGTTTCAGTCTACAAAAGTCAGCAAAGGTTAAAATTAACTAACAGATCAGTTACAGAGTTCTCCTCAACATGACAAGAGGGTAGGTGTGCATTATTTTGAAGTTACAGGGTGCAGCACCGGGGAAGAAAGTAATAATACCCTTATACTACATGTGACCGTTGCAACAAAGAAACTTTTTTGCTGCTTAAAATTGACAATGACATGACCATTGACATTGGTTCTGTCTGACCGTAGGCTAGATGAGCAAGACATGTGACGTCACTCAGTTACCCATCAGGTTACTGCAAACTATATCCTGATATTGTAAGGATAAAAAGTAGGAAAGGGGGAGAACAGTCTTAAGTTACCCAAACAGATAAAAGAGCAACAATCAGTTGATTTTTTTTAAAAAGGAAAAAAGAAATTTGAACATAGTGTCAATGGAACATTGAAGCACTCTCAAAAAAAAAAAAAAAAAACAACACTTTTGATTATTAAAAGAAAAAAGGAAAAAAGAAAAGAAGCCAGACAGGTACGAAAGTGGAAACTCAGAGAAAATTAGTTGAGTTATTGTTTTACTGATATACGTATCTGGATGACAGGGTTTTTTTGTAAGTGATTGAGTAAGTAAATAGGTATAACTAGAACTTAGGCCCTCCACGTCTTTCTTGAAATTAACACAGTTGTCGCAGTTATGTATGTAGCACATTTCAAGGAACCTCCTCTTAAAGTTACTCCTCTCAGTCATCATGACAAACGGTTGGTCGAAAACAGGTTTGTGATCTTGTTCATTGGCATGTATGCTGAGGCTAGTACTAATTGGGCGGTGTCTGCAATCACTTTTATGTGATGCAATCCTTTTTGATAGTTTTTGTGAAGTTTGTCCAATGTAAATTTGTTGGCATTGACATTGGATCCCGTACACTAGAACCGACCTATTCTTTTTAAATTATAGTTAGCTATTTTTAAATTAGTATTTTTGAAAAGTTTGCTTATTGAGAAAGAGAGACCCTGTATGTATTGTAATTTTCCAAATCTAACCTCAATATCAGGATTTACATTTTGTCTGCTAACAATGTTCGGTTGATCATCCCTCCTAAGAGTTCTTCTAATAATATGAATAGGATATCCGTTTTTTATTAAAATTTGTTCTGATAATTCTAAGTTCTTATCTACATAGGCTGTATGACAAATTTTGGTAATTCTGTTTTTTAGCGCAAGAATAGTATTAAGTTTCTGTTTCATTGGATGGTAAGAATGGAAAGGGATGTATCTCCCTGAACTTGACTTTTTTCTATACCAGTCTAATTTAATGATATTTTGTTCTGATCTCACAACCCGAGTATCCATGAAGGGGACTGCGCAATCAACCTCTTCCTCCACGGTGAACTGAAGTTTAGCATTAAACCCGTTGAATAGATTGAGAGTGTTCTGCACTAGGTCAGCAGGTAGAGCCATTAAAAGGTCATCCACATATTGGTAAATGAAGGGAAAATGGAAATTAGAGTTGGCCGTAATGTAATATAAAAGTTTGTTCATGACAATTTCAGCTAATATAGGTGAACAGGCACCACCCATTGGTACTCCAAATAGTTGTTTATAAAAAGTACCGTTAAAACTGAAAAATGTATTGTTGTACAAATACGCGATAATTTCCAAAAACACTTCCTTAGGGATAGAGCATTTACCCTCAATAAGTTCAAAATGTTCATCCAAAATATCGGTGATTAGATCAAGTGGTATATTAGTAAACAAAGAAACAACGTCGAAGGAGGCCAGAACAAAACCATCGGGGATCATGACACCATTAATCTTATCAGCAAACTCAAACGTATCCTTAATTCTAAATTTGTTGAAGTTACAAAAAGATCTGTCCAATATCACTGCTATATGCTTGGCTAGGGGTTGAGTGGAAGCTCCAATACAGGAGACTATGGGGCGTAAAGGTACACCTTCTTTATGGACTTTGGGCAAACCGTAATATTTAGGACAAATCCCATTGTAAGTGGTAATCAATTTAGCAACGTTGGAGTCTATGAAATTAGTATCTTTAAGTTTCTTAATAAATTTGTTACAATTGGTTTCTACTCTTGGAGTAGGGTCTCTAATACAAATTTGGTAAGTTGACTCGTCATCCAGAAGTTGAGCAGATTTATTGATATAATCAGTCTTTGTCATAGCGACAGTAACATTACCCTTATCAGATCTAGTAATTACAAGGTCAGGATTATTCTTTAAGAAGGTTGACGTTTCTTTTTCTATATCAGCCGAAAGTGGTCTAATGTCAATGGTCATGTCATTGTCAATTTTAAGCAGCAAAAAAGTTTCTTTGTTGCAACGGTCACATGTAGTATAAGGGTATTATTACTTTCTTCCCCGGTGCTGCAGCCTGTAACTTCAAAATAATGCACACCTACCCTCTTGTCATGTTGAGGAGAACTCTGTAACTAATCTGTTAGTTAATTTTAACCTTTGCTGACTTTTGTAGACTGAAACCACGTTCTTTATATATAGATTCTTCCTGAAGAAGCCCTTAACTTGGGGCGAAAGCTTGAACTAAGATTTAATATACAATACCACTGAGCAAGTCCATATTTATTGCTCCCTCCTCTAAGTGTACGTTGGGGCGATCCCGATAGTTAAAAAACCTGCTTGTTACCAGTAGCCCCGTTACTGTCCTTCAATTGATTCATTTAACTCATCTATACCATTCAAACACAATCATGTTTCATGGCTCATTTTTCTATTCTGGCATCTGTTGAGGGATAGTCCATTTTTGCAACATTCTTATTACCTCTATAATACATTTCTGAAGTAGTCTCTATCGCGTATATCCTAGACAATTTTTCAGGATTGGAACTTTATTTTCTCACGAAGCCGAACCTTTTATGAACAGAATGTTTTCTACATAAAATCAATAATAAACATTTTTCCCATTTGGTAAAAAGTTACTGGGACATGCTGTATGGTACTTACCAACCTGATACAAAAATCTGGCATACAGATTTCATTCAAGCCAAATTTTTGATTTGCAAAAAACGTCATGCACCTCTTCAAACGCAAAGATTCACTTGCATAAATTGGTTTCCACATCTTCGCGTGTATAGGTTTGTCGGTGCGGCGCTCACCACAAAGGCCTGTGACATCAGTTTCCGACCGTAAATTTTCCGTAAATGTCCCCAAGACTTTTCCAAAAATCAACTTCATAAAATAATCAACACTCTCCAGACTCCAGATCAAACAAGAATCCAAGAAAAAACACTGAAACAGATGAAATTGCTCTTCTTTTTCTTTTTACAGCCATTTCACCACATCATGTGAATTATAAAGTAAAAAGAGTTCATCATGAGAAAATTCTAGGTCAACCTTATAACCATATTGTTCCATGGATACTTCTGAAAGGAGCTGTTGTACTATATAATATGTAGGCATATTGGATTTGTCTACAACAATTGTTTTTGAAGCTTAAATGTTTTAACAAGATCTCAGAAATGGACAATTGGCTTTGAAAGCAAGAAAGCCATATTTTTCACGGTATCAGACATTCGTCATTGATTCAATAATTGGAGAATTGATTTTATCAGAACATAGTTACCTACGATTTATTTTTTGAACAAATTCGAATCAATTTTTCCTCCGAGTGAAAGCAATGCGAAGCAGAAAACTACGGGGCAGGTCATACCTTATCCTAACAATCTGCTGGACACTCGAACTTATACATGCACATTTTTTGGTTAAATTCAAAGTTCAATATCCTCAACGAAGATCGAGATATTTTAATGCGGTTTGCGGAATTTTCAAGCTAGTTTCATCTGAATCAAGCTGGATGAAATGGATCTTTCGTAAAAATGAAGAATGATTTACAGAATGATTCATAGAGATGCAAAAGATCAGACATTTTGTGATGCTATTCCAGTGAGCATCGAAGTTAGGCGATACAATATGGTTTGTTACTTTAGTAATGTCAATATCTACAGACTTTTCTTGTCAGTTTTTGAATTCAAGCCCGTTGTCATTAGATAAGTTAACAAACATCAGGGAGGTGGAGCAAAATGTTAAAAATAACGGATTTCTACGGTTTTTGAAAGTAAAAATACAATTTTTTTTTACACAATAAAACTCTTTTCTGTGTAGCTTTTGAGCAAAATGGCTAGCACCATTTGAAAGAGATGCAAAATATATGTGATTTCTCAATCACTGAACAAATGATGGTGTAGCTATGAAATTTTAAACATGACAAAAATTGCTCATTTCTCATGATTTCTTCAAAATTCGTTTAAAATTTCATAGCCACACTATCCTCTGTTCAATTATTGTGGAATTTTTGATTGGTGCTAGCCATTTCTATCAAAAGTTACACAAAAAAAAGATTTACTTTCAATCTTTATTTAAACATGATAAAAAGGCTGTACCTACACACTTTTTTGAAAAAAGATCTCCTGGACCCGTAAACTGAGAAATGGGTTCAAGTTGTTTAATGAATCAATAATTCTGATGATGTACTAAAGTATTAACAAATTCTAGGATTGCGGTATTTATCTGACCGTGAGTGTTAGAACCTTATCGATTTAAAAAAAATGATCATTTCAATTTTTCTTTTGATGAGTGAATAGGGTTACCAACTATGCAAAACCGTAGAATTCCGTCAATCGATTGCTGGAGTTATGGACGTTACTAAAGTAACAAACCATATTGTCATCGTAATAATGGGGTGGAAAGTACGCTGAATAAATCCACTCATTTATGTTACGATGATGTTATGACGCATGACCTACAATGCTGACCCAACAGTTTTTTTATATAAATTCGGCCACGGAACGATGGTTCGGGAGGAAGGAAAAGTAGTGTCAGTCAAGCTTCTAGCTTGGCAAGAATTCCTATTTTCCCTCTCGAGCCATAGGCCCCTGCTGATCCCCCGGCTGTAATTGTTGACCGTCAAAGAAAATAGAGATGTTGTGAAGTGACACGAGTTTCCCTTCTGTCTGAGTGCTACGTCCCTAGCGCGCAATAGGGGTAGGGTACAGTTGAAGACCCCACAAGCCCTTATTGTGACAATATTATTATTTCATCGCCTGAATTCGATGTTCACTGGAATGGCATACTCACAAAATTTTTTATTTTTGGCATGACCCCTTGGATCATCCTGTATATCATGATTTTTTGTTTCTACGAGAGATTTATCCCATCCAGCTTGATCCGGATGAAACTAGCTTGAAAATTCCGCAATCTGCATTAAAATATCTCTATCCTAGTTGAAGATATTGGACTTTGAATTTTACATAAAAATGTGCATGTATAAGTTCGAGTCCCAGCAGTTTAGATGCAATATTTTTGAGGTGCTTGTGTTTTGTGTGAATATCTTACATACATTTATCAGAAAATTTACATTTGTTGGTACATGCATCGCATGATTATAGTTAATATTTGTCTTGAGATTAAGATGTTCAAATATGGAAATCCACCTCGTCCATTATTATTTGTCTTTATTGGTACGCATAAATCAAATTATTTCTAATAACTACACAAGTACAAGAAAAACTGGTTTTATGACATACCAAATCAACAAAAAGTATTTTATCAATGTATTTGAAGAATTACCACGACCAAAGGATTGTAAGACTAGTCAATCAGTTTTAAACCGAATATTTTATGATTGCTTTATCATTCACTATGAATGTTTCACGAAGGTCTTATAGCAATCTTTGAAATAAGCCGTAACAGCCTCCTTGTGAGTGGGCCATCAGGGTTGTAAGGAGGTTTTATCGTTGTTTTAATGGACATTATATCATTATATGGCTTTAGAGAGGTATCACGAAATACCTAGGCTATAAAATCTTCTTCAGGCAATGATAAAACCAAAAATGTTTCTTGGGATGGCAGACATAAACAAGACGGTGAACATGTCCAAATATTTTCTATGAACACACCCCAGGGACAAAGACGATTGACAGCGCTCACTTTCAGAATGATGATGTACAACTTGGAACCATAATAAGGAAAAAGTCGTACATCCGAGTAGTTGAGTGGAACGCAGACACCGTCACTCAGGGCCGATATTTCAATGTCCCTTCAAGATTAAGGTACACTTAAAGGTTATTGTAGATGTCGATGTGAAGTTTGAGAAGGTGGCTCACGCCAAAACCTGCTTAGGCCTCCTGGGCCCGTTGCAACCCACAATTGCTGGAAGTGATATTATTAAAGGCACGATGCTTTCGCGAAGCTCAGCAGTTCCCTCAAATAGATCCCTTCCAACTCCTGGAGTGTTGGGAGTTCGGTTTTAAAGTATTCCATCCTAGTGCTACGAAGAGCAGGACATTTCATGAGGATGTGGCATACGGTCTCTACGTCTTCAACGCACAACATGCAGTCTAAACAGTGGCAGCCGGTCGGGGTAGGCAAGGTAGGTGCAGTAAATGCCAAAATCAATTATTGTGAATTAAATAATTAAATCACAATGTCTGAATCTTTTCCGATTCCGATCCTGTGGAGGTGACCCTTCAGGTTCATGTGACCAGTTAATAGACCGACTATTGTGCGGAGGTCTTTTCTAAGCATATTTAAGAGCTCTTTGGTTCTGCCCTTATCCGGTCCTGTTATCATTACCTTGGCATGTGAGCATAAAGTGGCTTTTTCGAGTGAAAGTTTCTTCGCCTCGCCCATTCCTGTTGCTTTGGGGATCCCAATCATTGGTTCGAGTCCTATTGGCCTGTGCGATGATCCAATCTTGGCAAGTCTGTCAGCTTCAATCTCCCCCTTCATACCGCTATGGCCTGGAGCCCAAATTAGCCTAACTCTAGTAAATTATCTTATGCAGTACCTCCTTGCATTCTAGGACTGCTTTGGATTCTACTGCCTTTCTCACAACAGCGTTTAATGCTGAAGTGCTATCTGAACAAATGTTGAAAGTTTTGTGATTTGTGCGGTCTCAAGAATGTTATATGCACATTGTGTTACGGCAAAGATTACGGCCTGTAAAATCGAAGCGTGAATCCCGAGCGAGAAGGTCATTTTATTGTACCTTCTGCTCTAGCAGAAACCTGCTCCTGTGCCCCTCTGATGCTTGGAGCCATCAGTAAGCCACCACGACCCTTCCCGTATTTGACTGGTCTGTTCTGAACCGTCCAATCCTCTGGTCTAGGAATAATCATCTCAGGCGAGCTACTTGCAAAGAAGATTGGAGTCATGTAGTCGGAGTGCATTAGTAGCACTCAATCCTTTGGCTGAGGTTCACTCATGATGGCCGAGTGCCCCTTACTCCTCAGCTTCAGATAGTACAGACGGTATGCGGTCCTGAGTGCAGCACTTTCTACAAACAGGTGCAGTGGGGGTAAGTCCAGGATTACCTCCAACGCTTTCGTTGGTGTGGTCCTCACTGCGCCTGTTATACTGATGCATCCCATCCTTTGGACCTTATCCAGTTGCCGCTTGGTGTATGCTTTCTTAGGTGATCAGAGGTCTGATAACTATAGAATAGATCCAGTAAACTATTCTGGGTTTCAGTACTCATGTTGTCCCTATAGCCCTTTCACATGCCCATGAGGAGCATATGGCTTTTCTTGAGCGCCCCTCTTACCAGAGTTCTGGTCAAGCTTATTTCAAGGTTAGGTATTTGACCGTTTTTCGGTATCCTAGGACTCTTGCCAAGAGGGATATCTCCGGTCTGAGTCCTGATTTGTATTTCATGGTAAATAACAGGATTTTGATCTTTTCGGGGTTGATCCTGAGTCCTTCAAGGGAGCACCACTCTTCTATAATTCTCAGGGCTCGCATTGGGAGGGCCCTGAGCTCCTGAATGTGGCGGCCCGTCGTTAGGATCAACAAAACATCAGTTTAGGCCTGTGTATACAATCCCGGATGCTTCAGCTGCTTCAGCAGGTTGTCCACCACAAGACTCCAAAGGAGAGGGGATGAGACTCCACCCTGACGACAGCCTCTGGCGGCCATAGTTCTGACATTTTGGCCTTTTGGTTCGGCAAATATCATCCTTCGTGATAGCATATTTGCTATACACTAGGTCAGTGTTCTTTATGAGCCTGTTGCCTCTAAGGCTCCACAGATTGATTCAAAAGAGGTCTTGTCAAATGCGCCTTCGATGTCTACGAAAGCACCCAATGCTGATCTATTTCCGTCGAGCGCTCCTTCCACTTTGGTGATAAGGTGATGTGCGCCGTGTCAGTCGATAGACCTTGTCGGTAGGCATATTGATTATTATGCAGTGGCATGGAAAACAGATGCGTCTCCTTGATGTATTTATCAACAAGTCTTTCTATAGTGTCTTGAGTAGGAAGCTTGATAGACTAATCGGTCGGAAGGACTTGGGGTTGGTGTAGTCTGATTTCTCTGGTTTTGGGATGAATATCACCTTCACTTTCCTCCAGCTAGAGGGCTAGGCATGAACGAAAGAGCTTAACGAGGAATGCGGTCATACGATTTTCAGCCTTTTGTAGCAAGGCCGGAAAGACCCCATCCATGAGCTTTGTACGGAGAGAAGGACTCGAGAGCCCATTCTACGTTTTCTCAGTTGACTATCCTCTTTGCAGTTTCAAAGTCGGGAGCTGTGCGGGCTCTTACCTGGTGTGGGAGTACGGCGACTTGTCCCGATCCAGTCTTGCCAGCTATATCTCTGCGCTGATCTTATTACCTTCTTGTAGTTCCTCTGGGCTGTCTCATGAACAACCCAGTTTTCCGGAGTTCGCAGTTCTTTAGCTCTACTGAGGAGCCTGCAAACTTTGCGACGGTGAGTCTCCGTTTGTTTTTTCCACCAAACCGTCTTGGAGTTGTTGGGCATTTTCCTCAAGAGGCATGCTGTCTCAAATGAATTAGTGAGACATTCTTCGAGCTGATTTGCAGCCAGCTCAATGTCTCTTCTATTCTTATTTTGTTAAGAATGTTATAGACATCCGACACCACCTTCTATTTCCTCTCTAAAGAAATCCCAGTTGGTGAGCTTCTTATTTCTTACTTTAGGCTGTGCCGTTAAGCACTCTTGTTCAAGTGTGAACATGATGTGACGGGGGTCACACAGTGTGACTTCCCCAGCCACCCTCCACTCTTTTATCTTACTATATAGGCTCGTAGAGCATATCGTGAGATTTATGATGGACTCACATCTAACATTGAAGAGTGCAAAAGCAGCCGCCCTGTTCAGGATATGGAGGTCCGTTGAGCTGAGGTATTCGGCTAGATCTCTACCCCATGGGTTGATATCTCTACTACGTATATAAAGTGATAAGCGTGTGAGTCACATCCAATATCCAATAAGGAGTGGAAGATCCCTTTCTTTGCAGAAATTCACAAGAGCGATCACCTTGGTTGTAGGGCTTCCCCTCTCATGTGGGAGGTGGGTCGATGCAACAATGAGGATATCATTGTCCTAAGTGATTATCTTTGATTGAGAGTCCTGACAAAAGAAAACTGTTAACTTTCCTTGTTACAATACACGAACTTGGGTTTTTGCTGTAGGGGCTATGAAACAGTGAGCCTCCTGTCAGTCCCTGTTCCCTAATCTGTCCCTGGTTAAGCCAGGGATCTTGAATAAGTGCTATGTTTGTACCTGGTTTGTTTATCGTGTTACATAGGACAGCCGTTGAGGCTTTTCTATGTTTCAGTTTGATCTGTATAAGTTTTAAAGCCATTGAAACGACAATATATACTATGTAGGTTAGTAATACTAAGAATGACATGAGACTCACCTGAGGAAAATGGTAAATCCTCGTTGGGCATCGTCGGGGACAGTCATGAACTGTCGCCCTCCTCTTTATCCTCTGGGGTGCGTTCAGATGATTCGTCGGGTACAGGACAAACGCTCCGGAGAGAACGCACTCGACTTTCAAGCGGTAACCAAAAACATCTGAACGGTCTGGGCGATCTTATGTCAAATGAAAGTGATAAAACTGATGAATATGTTGATTTTATATACTTATGGCCGATTGCACCCACTAAGGGACCCTCACTTGACAATTCTGCATGCAAAACTGTCAAACTGAGGGTTCCTTAGCGTAAAGTACTTCTCAAATAGATTGGTGCAATTGATGAGGACAGGTAAAATACAAATCAGTCTGAGGGCGTGAATTGTAAAAACAAAATAATGTAATTACCAAATAGGTAGGTTTACGATGAAATGAATAATCAAAAATAACTTGTCCTGAATTATCCACGACGGGTTGGTGGGATTGCGAAGGAATATTTTCGTCAACTTTTTCTCAATAAGAATAAAAAAAATTATAGAACTGCGAAATCTGTTTGAATAACCACTTGTTATGATAATGTAAATAAGCAATACGCATGCGGCACAAATTTTATCGCTCTTCCGACTACGATAGATGGTTGGACGCCCGGTAGCTTTTATTTCACGCAACTGAACGGAACCACATATCACTCAAAATACAGGGTGTCCGGTAAATGGCATGATTACGGAATCGTATAGGGAAGGTCAAAATAACCCCAGTTTGTCAAGAAACTTTTTTTTCTAGAGTGCCTCCTAACGGAGATACAGAGCCCTAAATGGAGACCAATCGATTTAAATTTTTAGTGCTAACTTTTGAACCGGCTTGAAAAATTTGGTAAAATTTACGTATATTGTGAAGGTGATGAAGACTCATAGAACCATAGTGAAGTCAATATTTGAAATTGAAGGGGGAACCAGGAACGGACTGGCTACCAAACCTTTTAGGTCCAATTTTAGACAGGGGTCATTTTACAGAGCTGAAAACTACTTTTTCAACTTTGATCTTTTTTTATCAAAAAAGGTGATCATCTTTTGTTTTGATAAAACTAACCGTTTTCGAGAAAAATAGATTTTTGTTTCACAGGTTACTGCAATAATACACTAAAATACTACGGCGAGACTCCAGTTGTAAGTATTTTTGGTATTGAAAAATGTGTTGATACTCTCAGATTGATTGCCTATATATACTAGAATTAGTTACAAACTGGAAAAAAAATCAAAACGAAAAATTAAAAAAAAATCTAAAAAACTTATTTTTGTTTTCATTTTTTTGAATTTTACAAATTCTAGTACTGTTAATCACTTTGAGAGTGTCAAAAAAAAATTAATACCAACAATAAGAACAACCGGTGTCTCGCCGTAGTATTTTAGTTTATTATCGCAATAACCAGTAAAACAAAAACCCCTTTTTTAACGAAACCGGTTAGTTTTATCGGAACAAAAGAAGAGCACCTTTTTTGATGATAAAAGATCAGAGTATTTTAAAAAGTAGTTTTCAGCTCTGTAAAATGACACCTGTCAAAAATTGGGACCAAAATGTTTGGTGGCCAGTCCGTTTCTGGTTTTCCCTACAATTCCAAATATTGACTTTACTATGGTTTCATGAGTCTTTTTCGCCTACACAACATACTAAAATCTTATCAAATTATATAAGACGGTTTAAAAGATAGAGCTGAAAAATGAAATCGACGGGTACTCCTTTAGGGCTCTGTATCTCCGTTGGGAGGCGCTTCAGAGAAAAAAGTTTCATGACAAACTGGGGTTGTTCTGACCTCCCCTATACACTCCCGAACCTATGTCATATATTCACCGGACACCCTGTATACAGGGAGTTTCATTAATATTGCGAACAAATTCAGGGGAAGTTTTCCCGCTTGAAAATAAGAAGAAAACTTTTTATAAAAATGTGTCCGGAAATGCTTCATTACACAGCTACAGGGTGTTGCAGTTTAATTTTCATTTTTGTTTTTTCTGAAAAGTATTTGCCCTAATTTCGATCTTTTGATGAAAATTAGTGTCTGGGGGTTTTTTGTCATGCGAAATTCGAATTCGGTCTAAGTTGATGGCTCTAACTTGAAGAGGGCGCTACCTACACTTATTTTTCCCATCATTAACAGCCGTTACTTCATTGGACGTACCTGTTTTATATTTTAAAGTAAAAAATCAGATTTCTTTATCATTCCAACGCACAAAAAGTATACCTGTTGGAAGTCGCTAAGTGCTACCATTTTTGGGATATTTGGATTTGAAATCAGGAATACATGTGATTTTGGAATTATGATCAAGCAAGGTCTTGAATTTTTTTTTGAGAAAAGAATCAGGATGAGTCTTTCTTGTTGAAAGTAACAAGGAAACTTCCCATAAACATGTATCCGGAAATGCCCCGTCACAAAGCTACAGGGTGTTGTTTTTTTATCTTTTTTTTTTTATTTTTTTATTTTTTATTATATTTTAATAAAAATTGTTGTTTACATCATTCATTGGTTAAATTTTATATTTAATAAAGATATGTAGCAATCATACGAAATATTTCTCAACTTTACCACCGCCATTATTTCCAAATCAGATGTATTTATTATCTCAATCCCGAATATCTCGAGAATAGTTGCCTGTAGCGATCTTAACAAGTATACTTTTTTTGCGTAGAAAATACAAATAGATCTGTTCTGTTGCTTAAAAATATTATAGAGGTACGTCCAAAAAAGTTATGGCTGTTAATAATTGGAAAAATAGTTGTAGGTAGCGCCCTCTACAAGTTAGAGCGATACTTATATCACATTCGAATTTCGCATGACAAAAAACTCCCAAACACTAATTTTTATCAAAATATTGACATTGCTTCACATATTAATAAGAAAAAAAAATTAAAATAAAACTTAAACACCCTGTAGCTCTGTGATGATGCATATCCGGATACGTGTTGATGGGAAGTTTTCTTCTTACTTTCAGGCAGGGAAACGCATACTGAATTTGTTCGGGATATTAATAAAACACCCTGTACAGGGTGTGCCAATATTGCGTGGACGGGATATTGTTAGTTTATAGAAGCACATTTTTCAAATTCGTTGCCGAGGCATGATAGACAGACCTCAAGCTTTCAAACTTGAAATAGTTTCACTTCATTTGCATTGCGTATACAGGGTGATACATATCAAAGTTTTTTTTTTTTCGATGAAACCCCATGTATATTATCACGGATTTGGGTTCCTTAGTCAATTGACTTCATGTACCATACATGGTATCTTGAACGAAGCGTTCACCCGCAAACCGCTATTTTTTGAAAAAGTTAATGTTAAAAATTGAATATCGCATTGATCGTAAGAGTTAGGAATTGGGATTTTTTGGTAATGCTTACCATGGAATGATCAGATGTAGGCCGTACGTACTAGCTCCAATTCTTTTTGAGTTATGAGAAATCGTTATTCCAATTTAGAAAAATTCAATCTGGGATAACTTTATTTTTTCAAATAAGACTAACTAATTTTTTTTTTGCGATCTAATGTAGAATTTTACTAGCTTTCTGGCGTTTTTCGTTTGTTAGTGTCTATCTTTGGTAATTTTCTTTCAAATCCATATTTTCCTATCAATTCGACGTTTCTATCAATTCTCAATAACTACCTAATCAAGTAGGCCGTGGAAAATAGACTATCAAAATTTTAAATATTGTATCATAGGTCTAAACACTTAACACCAAATCATAAACACGGTACAGAACATTACAAGAGGGAAACAAGGGCAGTATAATAATTATTATTATAACATAAAATGTTCAAAATACCGACCCCTTATTCTTTGCACAAATCAATGAATCTTCTGATCAAAAGAATTCTCAACCGTATTACATTCCCGGAGAAATACAGTGCCGGTGAAAAGTAGGGGTCTGGCTATAACATTTTGAACTTGGCAAAAATTGAATTAGCTAGACTATCCTTTGTCCAGTTATTGATGTGAAATTTTCAGTACCTACATACATTCTGCCCTTCTTTCGAATAGTGCTAGCCATTTTAATCAAAATGTGGCATTATATCTAGAAATATCTTGTAATAATAATTACACTGCTTTTTGTTTCCTTTTTCTCTGATGTTCGGTCTCCTGTCAATGATCTAGTGTTTAGAGTTTAGATCCATAATAAATAATAACATTCATAACTTCAATCAAGTATATTGTTCGTTTTTCACGGCCTACTTGATCTCAATAGCTACCTAGTATTGAGAATTGAAAGAAACGTCGAATTAACAGGAAAATGTAGATTTTAAAGAAAACTACCAGACATAGATACTACCAACCGTATATCGCCAGAAAGATAATGAGACTACATTCGATCGCGTAAATAAAGTCAGCTAGTTTCATTTCAGAAAATCAAGTAAGCCTTGATTGAAATTTTCTAAATTGACATAACGATTTTTCGTAGCTCAAAAAAAAATTAAGCTAGTACATAAGGTCTATATTAGCAAGTTCTCTATTTTATACAACTTTGAAGTGTGGAATTCACGTGAATACATCTGAATCAATATCAAATGATAATGTTTGCACTGTATAGGGATAGTTTTAGTGACTATCACGTGATAGCCACCGAACCAAAGAGGCGATATCCGTTTCTGCTACTCTAAATGCTACTTAGGATAGGACACTGCGTGGAGAAGGAGCTGCAATGCTCGTCAAGAACTCGTTTTTTTGGACAGGCACGGGAACGTTGATTATTGTTGATTTTAACGCCAGACATACAATGTGGAATAATTATACATGTAATCGAAATTACAAATTTATGAATGATTACATTGCAGAAAATGACATTCAGCATTTGGAACCCTCAGTTCCAATGCATCACCCTACAAACGATACCACTCCAACGTAGTCCGATCTGGCAATTGCGAAAAATATCCTCATTTTAACAAAATTGCGCGTCCTCAATAAGCTCTCCTCTGTTCACTTGCCAATCTTAATTGATTGGAATGTTGAGATCAAAGAAGAGGTGGGACCGCCCACCCACATTTAAAAAAATGTGAATTGGACACGTTGCCTGGAGCAAGACACTAGCTGCATTGTCCACGCAGGATAAATCTCTCTGGAAAATCAGCAGACTGCTCAGAAACAAATACAATAACATCCCATCACTGGGACACGTTCCTCAAACGTCTGAAGAATTGATCATCTAGCGAGAGCTTCCGGAGAGAATCTAGACTTCACGCAAATCCAATCGGAGGCTACAGAATCGGTGAGGCAACTCACAGCCGTTGACTGCGTTATTCCAGATCGTATGCTTGATAAAATTCTGGTTTCTCGTTTAGAGGTAGCCAGAATAGTCAAGACACTCTCGAGCAATAAGGCAATAAGGCTCCCCTGTATAGCTAACATGCTGCTGCAGAATCTTCCACGGAAGGCTCTTGTTCAACTTAAGTATTTAATCAACAGTATGTTGAGATTGCATTATTTTCCATGCGCATGGAAAAATGCTGTAATCGTACCAATTCAGAAGCCGGTTATGGATCTCTCCAACGTGACCTACCGTGAGTTACTAAGCATGTGATACTCCGTTCAATCCACGAACTTCACTCGCTTCAAAAAATCCCACCTTTTCAATTTGGTTATCAAAGGGTTCTTGAAACATCTATCGCAGTGGCCAGTCGTGCAAGACTCCATGGATGAGTTTAACAAGAAACAGAACATTGTCATGCTTGAGGGTTCGCGAGACCGAGGCCAAGACCGAGGCTAACGTTGTCTCGGTCTTGGTCTCGAATAATGAATCATGGTCTCGGTCCATAGATAGTCTCAGTCTTGGTCTTGGTCTTGTCTCGTTAAGTCTCGGTCTCGAAGTTTAAAATAGGTGTTTTCCAATATTTATTTTCACAAAGCAAAATAATCATATTTTTCAATGTCTGTTGCGGTGATTGTGAGTATAAATAAAACAATATTTTAATAACAGATGTTATCATACTCAGTTTAAGTTGAAGGTGATATGGAACTCCAAGCACCTAGGTTGTGCGCGAAGTAGTGGCTTATAGACACAACCGAGCGATCAATTTTGTTAAGTGATTTGATATTTGATTATTGATTTCGATAAATCAAGTATTTTCCAGAATAAAAATGGATAAAGTATATTATGACATTTCATAGTGCAATATTTTCTGAGCATCTTGATGATATGAAATGATTAATATACAATGGAAAGGAAAAGAAGGAACATCTTAAAACTGTTTCCTCAGTCTGACCATGACCAATCCATGTACGTTTCGTCCTACTAGGACTCATTAGAATGGCTATGGGTCTTAGTCAGACTGAAGATAACAGTTTCGAGGGGCTTTGCGTCTAGCTGACAAGCAAATGAAATGTGAAATGTTGTAGTACATAACGCCATCTATCGGTAGAATTTGTCAATCTCAAGGATGGAGTTCCCATCAATCTAATGAAAGACGTCTACCATTTGGTCGTCATATGCTCTACAACGAGTTGGTGACTAATATCCTCCCGGAAAAGCAAGGAAAATCTTGAAACTGTTTTCTCAGTCTGACCATGACCAATCCATGTACGTTTCGTCCTACTCGGACTCATCAGCATGGCTATGGGTCTAAGTCAGACTGAAAAGAACAGTTTCAAGGGGCTTCGCGTCTAGCCGACAAGCAAATGAAACAGTTTCAAGATTTTCCTTGCTTTTCCGGGAGGATATTATCCACGATTCGTTGTAGACCATATGAAGACCAAATGGTAGAAGTCTTTCATCAGATTGATGGGAACTCCATCCTTGAGATTGACAAATTCTACCGATAGATGGCGTTAGGTACTACAACATTTCACATTTCATTTGCTTGTCAGCTAGACGCGAAGCCCCTTGAAACTCTTCTCTTCAGTCTGACCTAGACCCATAGCCATGCTGATGAGTCCTAGTAGGACGAAACGTACATGGATTGGTCGTGGTCAGACAGAGGAAACAGTTTCAAGATTTTCCTTGCTTTTCCGGAAGGATATTATTTACGAACTCGTTGTAGACCATATGACGACCAAATGGTAGATGTCTTTCGTCTTTCATTAGATTGATGGGATCTCCATCCTTGAGATTGACAGATTCTACCGATAGATGGCGTCAGGTACCACAACATTTCAAATTAATATACAATGTTTAGTTTTCTTTGGGTCTATATCACATAGATTAGACAAACGAAAACCAACAAATTATCTAAGAAAATCTCAACAGTATGACGTTTGTAGAGCTATAAGAAGACGATCTAGGTAACGAAATGTTGAGAAGAGTGTTGAGTGTTTGGAAATTTCATGGTACAAGCTAACGGGACTGGGGAGTGAATGGAGGTGCTGGGTGGGGTAATCACCTGGCAAGTATGGTGGAGACACATAATTGAAATGCCTTCTTACAGCTTACTAACTCACACAAACGATATTTTTCATTCTAGAAGGAAAAAAATCACTATTCATTTTTTCAATTATCGCATATTTTACTATTTATTGTGTTGCTACAGCCTTGTTGCTATGCTTTGTAAGACACCTGCCAACAGTGACATTTGTGGTTGTCAAATTGTGAGTATTTGGCAGCGTTGTCAACGATACGGATTTTTCCTTGTTTATACGAATGTTTATAGCATATTATACGAATGCGAAATTCATGTCTATGCGACAGGGATTTTTGCAATGCACAAGCTCAAACGATCATGATGAGGGTTTTATACGAATATTTCTGTAATATCAAATAAAGCTTTATTGTCCAAAAATTAAACATTTTGTTGACAAAGCAATAGTGAAAATAAATAAACTATTACTACTTACTACAAGCAGAAAAATCTTGCAACATGACTACACAGTTTAAAAATTATCACATAAAAACTCCTCGACAGTATAGAATACGCTTTGGCCAGTTGAAACGTTTTAACACTTTTTCTGGATTTAAAAGGGCATTTTATCATTCTAATCATTTGAGGTAATTTGTTGAAAATCTTTCTATGTTTATAAATTAATGAGTGATGGATAAGGGCACTAGACAGGATTGGTACATTCACACGATATGCATTTCTTATGTTGTAATCGGTGGAAGAATGGATCAGGCGTTGATGCTTCTTGTGGATCAGACAAACTGCTTCCAACATAAATAGGCACGGGACAGTCATTAGCTTTTGCGCAACAAACAATGGACGACATATGAAAATTAGGTACAACGACGGCGATGTAAATTTGACAGGAGTTTCATGTCTCGCGTGGGGGCGGCGCCACTGCCGCTTCCACGTGTGACATCCACATAACAAGACAGACAAACGAATACCAAAGTTATAACGACAACGATGATGAAAGTGTAGCAGGCGAGGTACCATGTCAAGCGTAAGGGCGGCGGTGGCGACTACGCCGCCCACACGACAATCATCCAGACTAACAGACAAGCAAACAAATGCCAAACTCACGACAACGACGACGGTGTTAGTGTAGCGGGAATACCATTCCTAACCCAAACTATCCCAACAATAATAATTGTTATGTTAACCTTTTGCTAACCAGCGAACTGCTGCATATTTTTGAGTGTATTTAGTTCGCGCACTATGTGATGTCGCTAAGGCGACATTAAGTTTGATTGCCAACTCAAACTAACCAAAACCAACCCAAACTAACCAAAACTAATCCAAACTTAATTCACATTATACCTTTACACAACACGTCGTCAATCATTATGATTTACAATGATAATTGTAATGTTAACCTTTTGCTTACCAACGAACTGCTGCATATTTTTAAGAAGTGTATTCAGTTAATGCACTATGTAATGTCGCTAAGGCGACATCAATTTTGATTGAACTGGTCAATACAGGGTGTCTCTAAAAGGTCTGTACAAAATCCTACCACATGTTGCTGAGGTCAAAATAAGCCGATTTAACGCCACTCACCTCAGACTGAAATGTCACCATTTCCGAGATACGGGTTGATCAAGTTTAAAATTAAAAATTGAATTTTGTCATTATTTTGGACACTTTTTCACATATTGCTTTGAAATTTGGCAGTTCTTTGTGGTGGGCTAGTGGGCGCCCTACACTTTATGTATACCTATTTGACAGCTCCAGTGCGCACTAAGACAACAAATGGAAAACGCTCGGGAAAACGCTATAAACAATTTGACAATGACAGGTGAAAGCGTAGCAACACAATGAGCAACACAGTTGACAAATATGTCAAAAATGATAAAGATGATGAATGATGATATTTGATATTTTATGATTATTTCTTCTGGAATGAAAATATCGTTTGTTTGGGTTAGTAAGCAGTGAGCAATCATCACAATCATATATATCCACCAAACTGGATACTGGCCAGGTTATTATTACCCCACCCAGCACCTCTATTCACACCCCAGTCCCGTTAGCTTCTATCATAAATTTTTCTAGTTTCCCAACACTTTTCTCGAAATTTCCTCACCCATATCGACATATTATATGTCTATGTCACAGTGAAACCTGGTAATCAGTAAAAGCTAACTGTTACTAGGAAAAGTAAGCTTTTCCTGATTTGGAAATATTTAGCTAGTGAATGTTGAATTCGATCGACTTCATCATACTTTTACTAGTAATTGTTAGCATTCACGTGACTTTTCTAGTGAAAGCTGTTAAACTGAAAATTATTATCGTAATTATAAATATCCGTTTTGGTCCGAGTTGGAATTCGCCGACAGATTAGACGCCCTGGAAAATACGCGAGTTATGAATCGCAGGTGTACAATGTGAACATTGTTCAGATACCGTATTATAGAAAATACTTAAGTATTTTTAGTAGGGGTTGATTTGAGTTAGTTTGGGTTAGTTTGGGTCAGTTTGGGTTTGGCAAAAATTTTGATGTCGCGTGAGCGACATCATTTAGTGCCCCGTGCACCTGGGATTAGTTAAATGGCGGAAATAAGTTTCAAAAAGAACTTTTCCTAACTGCTTTCAGTAAAAGTTGATTTGATAAAGTTTTTCCAACATTCACTAGCAAAAGTGTACAATATTCTTCAAAATTTAACATTTCCTAACGGATCAAGTAATTGCTAGCATCAACTAGTAAAAGCTAGCTTTCACTGAATTCCTAACATTTACTGTAACATCTACAAACATCGTACAGTCGAACTCATCAAGGAGAATTTGTTAATTTATGTTTGTCTAAAATGATATAGCACTCTTAATTTTGAAAGGTTTGCTGCAAAACAACCTTCACAGACTTGAGTGGTCATTTTTTAGGCTTTTCAAAGCCATTGACTTCTCGTTTTCAAGATCAAAATATTATCAACTTTCTGTAGGTGATGTTAATTTAAACAAAAAACAATCAAAAATGTCATACCTATCATTTCTTCGCACTTTTTGATTCCTTATACTGAATAGCGGGTACTTTGATCCAGGAAAGATGCAAGGTTTGATAATGGAAGTACAATCATCCTATCTAGAGCACAACAAAGAAAACCCCTTCGAATTATCAACACTTAATATTGGTACTTCAAACTTTATCTGTTATCAGTCTTCCAGGGCCCTTTCAAGTTTCAAAAAATGCGTGGCGCTCTATGGTTGTTTTGTGATTGCATGTCAAACAAGTGCGTCAGGTTATGATTCGATATGTTCAGTACAGTCCATAGTTTTGATTATTCATAATTTGATTCTTCGTAAAATCAAGTTTTTCAAAATTTTTTTTGTACAAAACATTGTCCCAAAAAGTCAACAAGCCGAATGTATTTTTCAAGACCGAGACCAGGACCATGGTCTCGCGAACCTTTATATTCTGATGCTGGACATCGCTAAGACGTTCGACAAGGTCTGGCATGACGTTCTTCTGTGAAAGTGGAACCACATCCATAAATTTCCACCATTCCACACCAAACTCATTCAATCCAACTCAAAAACAGCTCCATTAAGCCATTAAGGTCTGCGTGGAAAGGTCACTAGCTCTGGCTCTAGAAAACTATGCAGGAGTCCTTAGGAAACAGTACTATCACCAGTACTGTTTAACTTTTTGACAGCTGATATTCCTACTGCTAGTTAAATACATATGGTAATGTGTGCAGATGACGTAATAGTCTAATTACGACCATTCAACGTACAAGCCTTCAGACAGTGCATGAATGGAAAATAAAAAACAACAGTAAAAAGTGTGTGCCGAAGTGGAAGAACTGAGGTATTTGGGGATTGTTCAATCAACCCACATCTTTCATTTGTTCGACATAATTTCCACATAATGCAAAAGTCTTTCTTAACGCGTTCCAAATTGACCCAAGATCTAAAGCTGACCCTGTGCAGGACAGCTATCAGATCCAATATAACCTATATGCATGCCCTGTATCGTACAGCATGTCAAATTTATCCAAAGAACCCAAATTTGTAGTTAAGAGCTGCTCTCGATTTTCCAAAAAAGACTCGAATTGTCAAGTTCATCGGGCAAAACCGCAATTACAGGAATACGCTTAGCAAATGTCTGATCATTTTTACCGCTTCAGAACAGAAAATTCATCTTCAACTTCACATATAACAATCACCGGATATTCAAACAGTGTCACAAATATCCCTATGATTCAAGGTAAATAACCGATTTACCGAGAAAGTGGGGATCATATTGATGACATATTCATTAAACTGCAGATTAATTGAATCTCCGTTTCACCTTTATAGTCATGTCTGGGATAAGCTCGTCACTGCTGGTCTGATTCGTGTGCTCTGCTCATGCTGGTTGCGGAATCCAGCCTTCCCATTTGGTAGGAAGACACCCACAATAGTGGGAAGGGCCAAGCTGAAACTGACTGGAGAATATATTGGGTAACAGTTTACAAAACGGTTTTTTCCTATTAAACTATTAGAAGCAATTTTGTCTATGTAGAGCCAGTTTAGTGTTTATAGAGAGCACAAAATCACTTGCGCAGATGGAAAAAACCATCTATTTGAACTGAAAAAAATCTTTGTTTGGTTACAATATCTCAATAGATCGTTTCCAAGTACGTCATGATCTCAGCTGATTCCTGCAAGTGACACATCAAAATCATTGTGACATATTTGAAAATTTAATGTTGAAGTTATGCCTGAGTTACATTCAATTTGATTTCGAAGTGGAACTGTCAAATTTCCGCTTGGCAAACGGGAATCATATGCTACCATCCACATTGAATTTGGAGTAAGCGTGATTTTGACAACCTTGGCGACTTCGACCTTAAATTTTGAACTGTTACTGTACTTCAAAAAAAAATTACTGTAAACGTGTGACATGCTTTTTCAGAAATCAGATGGTTTCTACGTCACATGGAAACGATCTATTACTTTCAATGCAATTGACAATGACAGTGACACCCCAAGTGACATATCCGCCAAAACATGAAGATTATTTCCAAATCTGATTTCACCAGAAAAAACCAACTCAACCCAACTTAAACGGACCCAATCTATCCCTAACACAAAGCTAACCTGAAAAAACAAATTTTTTCGCACCAAATCATGTTGCGGTAAACTCATCAATTTCCAGTAACCATAAGTAACGCAATAATCTAATTAACTTCAGCACTAATTACTTCTGTTTTCAACATGCACATATCGGCAACATCGCCCAACAGTACTTAAGATCAAACCCAGCTCGAACCAACCTGTGGAAAACACCTGTTGATATGATATGACACCATTATTTATTTATTTATATTTATTGTTATTTATTTATCAATTGAAAATCTTCAATACTGCAAACTGCAATGGTCCAATTGTCCATCGCACTCTGTTGATTGCGATCAATATACCAGACGGAATACGCTAGATGATCAGAACCCAGGAGCATATAATGAATCATTTCTGCCTGCTATTCAACATTCACATGGCATAATTTTAGGTTTGGTTGATTTGTGGATATGTGAAATGTAATAAGAACGTATTACCTTGAGGATTACTCATTAATTGAGCTGAGTGTCAGGTGCTAAAGTGATTACAACCCCCGTCATGTCAGATAGGTACCATGTTAATGCTGTGGCCAATGAGAGTAGCTAAAATTATTGATTGATGCGCCAAATGATGGTTTACATCGAATCCACTTTGAAAAGGGGAAAAGATCGATCTTCCCGAGTGAAACCATCAACGTGGTAAGACGTAATTTATTTTGTTAAAAGGCCACCAGGGAACATTTCCTTTTTTTTTGAGGGATGATTTAATCATCACTCTTTGCTTTTCAGCATGTAACGGGCACAGAACGTTTTAGTTTTTTCTAGGTACCTATGGGCTGAAAGAGAGAGGATTTTTCTACGAGGTGGTAGAGGCCATTTTTGGTGCAGAGGTACGCTTGTTTGTTTAACTTAACTTTTATATTCTTCATTACCTGGCGTTTGTATTGGTATTGTTATCAATTTCAGTTTAATCATTGTCATAAACAGATTACTGTCCGAATTTATGTTTTACAGTTCCACCGGGATCCTGCACACGGAAGTGTTGCTTTAATGCAAGTTTAAGATTCCTGGATGAGGACTGCATTTGACGAGATTCGGTAGTGATCAGTTGGACAGTGGACTGAGAAGTTTTCAGCTAGTAGAATTTACATTTACCTGAATTGAAACCTGGAAAATTGGTGAATGGAAGCACTGGGCATATCGTCACTGGATTGCTCGACCAGGTGAGTCAAACTTTGTTTAGATATTTTATTATATCTCTGCTTCGGCAATATTTGTGCAAAGCATTTGACTCATGTTGTCTGGTGAAATTCAGCCCAGGTTTAGTTCAAACAACTCAATTCTCCTCACTACCTTTATCTCTCTCTACTCTCTATTAATTTCAGTTCCAGGGTTTCTGTGCTCTCTTGACTATTACAAAGGTATCTTTCCTCACATACCCACGATATTAAATGTACTCATCTTGGTCTAAAATGGCCGTGACGCGCCTTCAGCGCATGTTACAGCGCAGGTTCGTTCTTGGTTCCAGGTTTCAGAGGATGAGCCCTTTTGATGTTTTGTTAAACACATAATTACATTGAGCCCCTTTTGGTGTTTTGTTAGACACATAATTACATTTAGCGCTTTTGGTGTTTTGTTGAACACTTATATCACTTAATTGTCCAATGTGACTTATTTATTGCTTAGGGTTGATTGAGATACATTTAACTGATTCATTGTGACATTATTTTTCATTTGAATAATTTATTATCTGGATTATATGCTCATATTATAACTGTGTTTCTGAGAGATGTAGGCCGATAACTCATCAACATCGACTCAGAATATTGCATTTCATTTAACTCTGTGGTGAACATCTTTCTCGGTGTATTCTCTTTTCATGTATTGGATTGGAACAATTATCCCGGAGTCAGACTGATGTGACGTCACAGCGGAGCTGACCCCTCTAGATTCATTTGACCAAGCATACCATGACGGATGTCCAGTGCTGATTAACCTAAGGTACATGTGACTTACTTGGACTGTATTTCAACGATTCCTCGATTTCGTCTGTTGTTCAAATTAAACTTTTGGGCTGATTGGGTTACAATATATTCAATAACTTGATAATTTCTACAAATCCAGCTCGAATGACCATGCTTGTTCACAATCTCAAAAAGAACAGACCGAGAATCAGTTATTTTCATGAGTCATGACATAACAGACAAGAATGACAGAACGGACAAAAAGTTACAAGGCGCGCAAAACAGGAGTAGGGTTGCGGCGTTGTCGCGTTCTACTTTATATACTTGAAAATAAAAAATAGATATTAAATTGTAACGAACAGTACATTCAACAAGAGAGGTCACCAAAGTCAACATCATCTGTAATCAATAGATCAATAGATCCCTTGTTTTTCACGATACGATGCCAGACCTTGAAAACCCTGAGAACTGTTTTCATAATTTGTCGATGAGGCAAATTGTTTAAATTATCTAATCTACTTTCTCTTGTTGAGCTAGCCGATAAAAACAAGAGTAAAAGTTTGTAACAATCCTGTGAATTATTTCCTTTTTATTCTCAAAAATGATGAAAAAGACAAATTTTTGAGTTTGCGCAAGTGAATTCATATTTCTTATGAGCAACAAAACTTACCTATGCAAAAAATATTGCATTAAATGCGAAAATAGCAGAAAACCGTTTTGTAAATGATTACCGTATATTAAATATTGTATCTCTCCCTATTTACTGTGACCCGGATACTTGAAGTCACCGCCGCCGTGAGGTCGAATTCTACCGTGATTATTTGCGCTAATTGTCAATTGATTTGTGCCAGAATCAGTGTCAATTGGCGTAGTAATGATCGAAAGTATTAATGGGTGCAAAGTTGGTTACAGATTGCTATACTGGAAAACTCTTTTTGAGAAGAGCTGGCCTTGTGGTTGCGTTCTACAACAGAGCGTCAACCTACTCGGGAGTCTCGCTCAACCAGTCGGGGGGTCGAGAGACGGATTTTGACATACGGTGCGGGACGGTGGCAGAGTTAAAACGATGCTTTTTCTTTTCGACATTATGGTAGGTGGCTCTCTGACAAACCTCATGCTATATTGGCGAAGAAGTAGAGATTGGGAATGATCAGTCCAATTTTAAGCATCTATGAAAAACGTTACATTTCATGATAAGTGTCAATGTGTCATATAGGCAGATCAAACTGTGGTAATATAATTCAAGTTATAAATTTTTTATAAAAAAGTAGTGTGAATTACTCATTTGTAGATATCATTAATGGTGTCACCGAATGCATATAACGATTCTTTACCTTACCACGGGCCTATACCAAAATCGGTCTTCCTATTGGTTGAAATCGTTCACAGACATTCACGTGCTGTAGGCAACCAGCAAATCAGTCAAGTGAGTCAAGTCAAATAACTGCTGATCAGCTGGCTGATTGCCGATTGCCACTGCCTTTTCAATAATAATCACAAAAGAATGCATCAATTTATTCTTGAGCAAACACACTTTTTATTTTGTTTTTGTTAAAATAACAAGATTATTAATTCTGCATTATAGTCTTCCGGAAATGGTTTTCTTTTTTTCAAGTATACCCAGGTTCTTAGGTACCTGTATTTTGATGTAACTGATCTGTACTCATTTTATTTGAGGTGGGTTAAGTAGGTGTTCATAGTGGATTCAGTGGCTAGTGGATACCACAATATGGGGGTAAATTTCGGAGTGGATCACTTACCTACTATTTTACAGATAAAGGCGGTGATTGGATAAATCTATCAACCGAATATTTCGCTATATCTGTTTGAATTCTGAATGCTACTGATTAAACGTTGAAGTGATATTAATTTCATTAATGTGATGTGACCAGATTTTGAATATCTGTAGAAATGGGGAAAAACATGAGGGGTCCATCAAGGTCCAAGACTTTTGGAGGTGTGTATATTAGGTACCTAACCAATACTGTCCTATTTTCGGGATGAAGCTTAAATTTTGAAGTTTTTTTTTATTCGTACTTGTCTCAAAACTCTATCTTCTTTGGAAAAAAATTGACCTTTATTTCTTATTTTAAATTTAAATAAATATAATGTATAATGTATCCATTTTAATCCGAGTTTAAATCACAATGACTGAATTAAATTGATTGAGCAATACGGGTATTAGAAAAGAATCATACTTATACAATAGTCTTGTTAATTATTGTGAGTCAAGTAAAAAGACTTACGTACACCACTTTTATAATTACAGCTATATCCAATTATTTTATATATATATATCTCCAACATTCTTCACTCTACATGATCATTTGTATTCAAAATAATCGAATGATACACATTTTTATTTTGAAATAAGGCTACGCACTGACACTTATATATTCTGAAGGCTTTCTTCAATGCATAATACGTTAATGAATTCCGTCGGCAAATAGTTTTCACAGATCACTTGCACCGACATTGCTGAAAAAGCAACTTCAAACTCAAACGCGAAACAGCCATGAACAACAAACTGCAACAGCTGTCAATAATCGCTTTGAATTTGAATCTGAATTATATGCCGCCATATTCGAATCAACCAATAGGAGAGACCGACTTTGGTATGGGCTCGTGGTAAGGGAAAGAATCGTTATATGCTCACCGAATTGAAACTATCTACTGTCACCCCAGTCGATATAGTGATTATTACTGTGTATTGAACATCACATAACAAAGCATATTTTATCATCTTTCACGTAAGAGATCACAAGCCTTACGCTAATAGTTACAATGCAGTTTGAAAAGGTTTTCTGCAATTCAAAATGTTTCAATAAATAATAGAAACTTTTTAACTTATCAAGGATGAAACGTATCAACCTCTTTGTTTTTAAAAAAATTGCTCAATAATTGCAAATCGATGTCTCCAAACATTTCGATCTCTATGTAATATTATACTTCGGTGCAACAAAGGCACATTTTCCTATCTATTTCCTATGATAATGTGCCCTTGTTGGACCGAAGGTGCGAATATTTATCGGTATTTTTTTTTTGAATATGCGTTTGGCACCAAGATCAACACTAGGTATTCACAGTCATAGATCCTTCACCTTTACGTGTAGAATATCTGACGGATACTTTTTGGGAGATGATTCAAAAAAATTAATTTGTATCACAAACATATCGCCTCTCGGCAAAAATATTGTCACAAGTCAAAATATGCTGATTTTTAGAAGAGCGCTAAGAAAATTGACGTCTTTATCAAAGTATTGATATTCTCGAGATTCTCTGAAAAATTCAAAAAATTGACGTCAAATGCACCGTTTTTTATGATTTCTAATGATTCGGATGCCATGAAAAATTACTCTTGTTTGAGTCGTGTTTATTTCACTTAAAAGTAATCTTTAATTCCGATGTCATCAAGCTGTTTTCATTTTGTTCGAAGGTGCGAATATTTATCGGTATTTTTTTTTTGAATATGCGTTTGGCACCAAGATCAACACTAGGTATTCACAGTCATAGATCCTTCACCTTTACGTGTAGAATATCTGACGGATACTTTTTGGGAGATGATTCAAAAAAATTAATTTGTATCACAAACATATCGCCTCTCGGCAAAAATATTGTCACAAGTCAAAATATGCTGATTTTTAGAAGAGCGCTAAGAAAATTGACGTCTTTATCAAAGTATTGATATTCTCGAGATTCTCTGAAAAATTCAAAAAATTGACGTCAAATGCACCGTTTTTTATGATTTCTAATGATTCGGATGCCATGAAAAATTACTCTTGTTTGAGTCGTGTTTATTTCACTTAAAAGTAATCTTTAATTCCGATGTCATCAAGCTGTTTTCATTTTGTTGGTTAAAAATGAGGTTGATTTAATACCATTATTCTGTTTTTCACCTTCATTATCCAAACTAATTAAGACTTTTATGATGCTTGGGAATCAGTCTTGCTTTCACCAATGACAAGCAATCGTTTTTCCTTCTCTCATTCACTAGTATTTTTTTTTGTATGCTTGCACCAACTCAACATCAGATGCCGCTGGTGCACCTCTATTTCTTTTCACCACCAGTGTTTTGAAATGTTCCTGATCATAGGAATCATATTTAAAAGTTAGCGGCCAACCTTGTTCAAACTTCAAATCAAAATTTGGCTTATTTCAAATACATTGCCCTCTGTATCCTTAGAGATGGTTCCAATTGTAACAACCCATTTTTTTTTGTAACAATTTTATGTGCTTCCTGATCATTCTTCTCTACCTTGATAATCATTTTGACAGTGGTCAAAGTGGTATTTGAAATCTAAATTCCCTTTGATGGTAATTTGAGTGCAGAGGATGAACACTTATTCTGCTAATGTGTTTTGTACAGATGATCCAGAAACCTATCCAACTGATTATGGAGAGTAGTCTCACAGAGTTACCTCACTCAATTCAATATTGCACGTTTCAAGTTTATTGACAGGAATGTGATTGTCTTTTCTATTTTGCGGTGTCTTCCCAGATTAAAGTGTGAGATATCATACCGGTGGTTTAAGAGTTTGATTCTTGAGCTATCAAGAATTAGGTTGAAATCTTGCCACGGCTTCTTTTTCCAGGATTACGGTTTGCAATGTCTAAAACGGGCCACAGACGATGCAATCTGTCGTACAACAAGTTTGACGTTTATGACTTTTTGTGGTTCTGTGATGCGTAGTTCGTCACGTAAATCCATATCAGTATAGATATGACTTTTCAATGAACTATTTTTAAATCACAACTCTTTCTTCTTTTTCACTCTGTCACCTAAATCATCCCAAAACAGCCCGACTACTACAGCAGCTAATGTTTTTTTGAAAAAGTTGGTGTCATGTTGAACGATTTATAATTACTGACTGAACATACTGAACTGAACTTGTCAATATTGTCATGCATCTTGACACGTTGTATGATGTAGTTGTTTAACAAATCACATCGTCTGTGGGCCGTTTTATCAATGGTCTAAAGAGTTTGACGCTTGTCAAATGGTCTGCCAGCGCTTCTTGTTTCCTAGCGTTGAGGTATGAAATATAATCATACTTTTGGTATGGGAGCTAGGTTCTTATGAATGAAGTGATCTCGAGTTATGAGTACTTGAAAATCAGGCTATATCGACTTGCCATGACTGATTAATTAAGTTAAAGAATGACTATAACGGTGGGTTTTAGGCATGTGGCTTGATACATTGGGTCGGGGTTGATTATCGTATTTACACGTGTTCAAGGTACGAACTTTCGTACCCGGTAAGATGGATTTGGCAATTACAGAGTTTCTCTCAATATCCATTTTCAATTTTGAACACATCAAGAGCTTAATCTTGTCAAATGGCACAATGTATGTTAACATCAATAAGGAAGGTGACTCAGTCTAATTTTTATTCCAGGTGCGTTTGTTCTGGCCAATAGTGAAGCTGAGCTCGGTGAACCAGTCAATTATTTATTTGTTATTGTTACAAATAAATCCCCACAATTGTTGGAAGTGAATTTTATTCCACACAATACTGCCACTCAAGCTCTTGAGATCAAAGAAACTTTCATGGGATAGCTCATTCACCTTGTATCGTTGTCCGCGTTTTCTTACTGATATTATTATCTGAACATACTGGTGGGGAAGTAAGATTTATTATTGAACGTGGGTTGATAATCATGTTGCTTAAATTGTATATGTCACAGTAAAACCCGGTAATCAGTAAAAGCTAACTGTTACTAGGAAAAACGAGAGCGCTGGAGGTAATCCTGGACTTACCCCCACTGCACCTGTTTGTAGAGAGTGTTGCACTCAGGGGAGCATACCGTTTGTACTGACTGGAACATCTGAAGCTGAGGAGTAAGGGACGGCCATCATGAGTGAACCCCAGCTAAAGGATGGAGTGCTGCCAATGCACTCCGACTACATGACTCCAATCTTCTTTGCTGGTCGCCCGCCTGAGCTGATCATTCCTAGAACAGAGGACGGATCAGAACAGACCAGCTCAAATACGAGAAGGGTCGTTGTGGTCTACTGATGACTCCAAGCATCAGCGGGGCACACGAGCAGGTCTCTGCAAGAACGAGAGGGAGAGAAAGATCCTGAGAATGAGCTGGAAGCATTGAGGATGACGAATATCTTGAAGGTGGCAAGTTCGGTGAGATACACTTTGGTTGTGACAGTTAAATTCTGGTTGGATACTCTGTTGTCACCTGTGATATCAAAGTGGGTGTGATTAAAGATTCATTTAGCGTTTTCATGGAGTATGGTACAAGAGACCATTCCAGTTTGGTCTGTCATCAACGCCACTTGCAGCTCGCCGATTGGCTGAAAGTGACGTTACTGACAGACTAAACTGGAAAGTTTTCATGATACCGTAATTCATGAGAACGCTTATTGTTATTCCACGTCTAGATGTTCATTCATAATTTTTTTATCAATCCGGATGTGCTCAGATAGCGTATTATATTGAAGCAGACCAAAGTGCGCTTCGGCGTCTCCAGTGTCTTGATTGTCTCTGTATAGCTGTGCGATAGCTTCTTCCACTATTTTCTTATCACGGGAAATCTGGAAAGAAGCAACCAGCATCCTTGATCCATTTATTATTATTTATCTGAAACCGTATGATAACACGTACGACTCTGTGTGTGGTAGTTACCATATTATCGATCGCCGTGATGTAATAATTTTGTTTCGCACGTTGCTATTAGCAGCGTGCGAAATCTTTATGTAATTGGGTATTACCGCCCTCCAGTGATTACAAATCTCGCCTCACCGGCTCGGTTTGCAATTTTTACACTCGTGCAGTAGTACCCTGAAAACCACAGTGATTTAAATACTTTTATCAAAGGAATAGCTAAATAAATACTTCTCATGGGCATCGTTACACTATCAATATTATTATCGCGCGAATCAGGAAAATCGATACCCTATTGACACATATTGACGTTATCGATATAAAATTCCCATGCTTTGAATTCTATTATTCGATATCGTGATATCTGTGGGCGACCCCGTTCGTATTGATAGTGTGATCTGCTCCTCGGATAGTCACTATGAAGTAATACAGTGATGATTCATGCGAGTGTCATAACTCAAAATGAGCTAAGAAAATGGAGTTGTCAGTCAAAAGAATACTGACATAATCTGGATTATGTCGCTCTCAACCTGGTTACTTATTTCCTAACCAAACTTTTCTTCGCAGTACGGGCAAATCTTTTGGGACTTACTTTATCAAGTAGTTACGTTACACCATAAATGTTACTTTTTGTAACCAGAACGTTTTGGCGTTTGATTCCGAGCTGGTATCAATATAGTAACCAGTTGCCTGGTAACCACAAATCGTAACCTGGGTAACGTCAAAATCCGCCTTGTCATAACTCAAACTTATGACGATTTCGACTGGCCCGAATGTTCTCAGTTCGCACGCTCTGTGATCATCCATTTTTTTCGCTCCAGAGTATGACAATCTTGCACTATATCGGAGTCAGTGTAAAACTATCAAGGATCAATAACAAAGTCAAACCACTCGAGAGTGGATTGACTCTTTTGTCAAATTCGCCTGGGCTATGAACTCAGCTGCAAAAGATCACTAGCTTACACACTTATCTCAATATCTGAATACATTTCTACAACATTGATATATTCTGTGACTTTTTGAATCTTCTCCTTATCGTTGAGAAGGATACTGATAAGTTCTTCACGACGAATTTAAAATTTCGCTAAAGAATTTTTTTTTATATTTTTCATGTAATAATTTATTATCGAGCCAAGAACACAAATAAACAACTTGAAAAAAATGCAAATTGCACAAAACTGACCATGTATGACAGTTCCAAAATAATTTCACTGAGTGCTAAGTTACGGAATCGCTCCGATGCAGCCGAACAAAAAACCAATGTGCACTGGGTCAGTGCAAAGCGAGACGAACACGCACTTTCCATTGCTCTTGCTCTACTCCTACCAGCCGAAAGTGTAATTCTGTTCGAGTTCGCACTGAGTGCAGCATGGTGCAGCCAGTCGAAACCGCTATAAGACAGTTGCACCCTTTTGCAAAAAAATCAATTCTAATCACCTTGGTTAGCAATAACGCACTAGTGACACTATTTCCCCCGCCAACATCGCGATAACTGTCAAAACCATAATGACACATTGCGCTCTGCAACGAATTTCAATAGCGAGAAAAAGATATGCCGTTTTGCTTGCTAGAAAATCTGCGTTTTTTATTCATGGTGGTGCACAAATCAGAAAAAGTGTTTTTTCTAAGTATGTATTTGAGAAAAAACAGTGGATATAAAAACAGTCCTCTTTCGAACTGCAAATCAGTTATTAGTTATTTATCACAAATGCTGATTCTTGGGGTAGATCTGGAAATTATTCAGCTAAGTATATCCATCCATACAGGGTTTATTGAAATTAGACGTCAATATTTCAATGCGTAATCTAGCCCTACAAAAATAGAGATAAAACTTTATATAAACTACGACCCACAATTGGCAGGACGTGCATAATGTTTGGCCTTTCTCCCAAATTTTATTATCTTTGTGTGTCAAAAGATTCACAATTTTTTTTTTAATCCTTACCCTTCTTGAAACGTTAAAAAGGCAATACACAATTTTTTCGGAAAAATCGCCAGATCACGACTGACAAATTAATGGATACATGTTTTCTCAAACTTTATTGCTTTGCTTTTTATCGATAGTGAAATAATCTCAGTTATGACCTACCTACATAGTTAACGAACATATTTATCAAAACAAAATACCTAGTTACATCTGTTTTGGTATATCAAAATAACATAAGTCATAAATAATTCATCTATGTCATATGCCCAAATCTGTTGAGTCAAGTAGGTGAACATATACACTAATAAACCACTAAAACATGACATCAATGCGTAAAACCGTTATTAAATTTCTATTACTCCAGACATCGATACCGTCAAGGGTCCCTGATGGATAAAAAATAGATATAAAATTGACCGTTTACTTTTTGAAGAATCATCCCTCCATTAAAATAAATTTAGTTGAACATTATGAAAAGATCATTTTAATTTATGGGACGCCCAGAGGGTTATACTTCATAGGAAAAAAAATTATACAAATTTAGTAGGCAGGCTGCCCAGGCATTCAAATTGTAATTATCTATGCATGTGTAACAAGTCCTTATGACGATAAAACTTGTAAAATGTCAGTCAAATGTTTCACTTTGTAAGGCGCTACCCTCAAGACTAGTGGCCAGTGGTCAGGTAGGATACATTTTTCACCCTTAACCCCTGGGTCAACCCTGGGTTCAACCGTAAAATGCACTTGTCAACTTGCTCCGTTTTTAGTTCCTGTTCTATTTCCTCGACAGTTAGTTGTATTGAATTGGATTCATCATTGCTATTATAGTAATTTCGTGTTGTTGATTGCTCATTGGTTGCTGAATATTTATGAAGGAAGTAGGGAAGGACACAAGATTTCATTGGTTGTGAAAAAGTAGACATTGATAGAGCGTTACAAATAATGATAAAAGACAAAACATAGATATTCTAATCGGGGCTGATTGCTATTCTCTCTAACTAAACTGCTGGACACTCGAACTTATGCATGCACAATTTTGGGTAAAATTCAAAGTCCAATATCTTTAACAAGAAAAGAAATATTTAAATGCGGTTTGCGGATTTCTGGAGCTAGTTTCGTCCGGATTGAGATGCATGGAATGAATCTTTCGTGTGAACAAAGAATCATGATATTAAGGATGATTCATGAAGTCATGCGAAAACTCAAAATTTTTGTGAGTATGCCATTTCAGCGAGCATTGAATTCAGGCGATACAATATGGTTTGTTACCATGGTAATGTTGATAACTCCAGATATTTTTGTCAGTTTTTGAATTCAAGCTCGTAGTTGCAATGAATTGATGGGTTTCTACGGTTTTTGCAGAGCTGGAGATCATTATAAAAGAGAAATTGAAATGGAAATGAACATTTTTTCATAACGATAATGCACCTACACTCATGGTCAGATAAATGGCACAGTCATAGGATTTGATAAAACCTTGATACTGCATAAGTTATCAAAGAAGTATTGGTGCATTTTAAAACTTTAATCCTTTTGTCAGTATACGGAAACTGTTGATTTAAAAAAAAGGGCCCTTTTATCACGTTTAAAAGATGTCAATGAAAAAACTGTTTTCTGTGTTACTTCTGATAAGAATGGACCATTCCAAAGAGGGGCAAACCCACTGAACCCCCAGTTTTGAAATTTTAAACATGGCAAAAATTACAAATCTTTCATGATCTCAATATTGCCAAGTTTAAAATTTCATAGCTACACCATCCTTTGATCAATTATTGTTAAATGTCTGATTGGTGCTAGCCATTTTTATCAAAAGTTACACAGAAAAAAGTTTCATCTTTAACATCTTTGTGTAATAATAAACGTGATAAAAAGGCCTTGAACAATTTTTTAAAAAAATCGCCTGGACCCGTAAACTGATTGATGGATCAAAGTTGTTGAATACATCAATACTTTTTTGATAACTGTTGATGTAAAATATTTTTATCAAATTCTAGGCTAGCGCTACTAATCTGACCATGAGTGTTAGTACCCCATCGTTTCAAAAAAAAAAGTTTATTCTAATTTTTCTTTTAATCAGTAAAATAAGATTCCCAACACTGCAAAAAAATGTAGAAATCCGTCAATGCATTGCGAAGTTAGAGGATTTCAAACATTTTGCTCTCCCAATTTGATGATTGTTAGCGTATCTGATGACAACGCGCTTGAATTCAAAAACTGACAAAAATGACTGCATAGAACAAAGTTTATATTGATTGACTGGAGATATCAACATTACCATAGTAACAAACCATATTATATCGCCTGGATTCAATGCTCACTAATATGGCATACTCACAAAAATTTTGATTTTTTGCATGACTTCATGAATCACCCTGTATGTCATGTTTTTTTGTTTCTACAAAAGATCCATTCAATGCATCTTAATCCGGACAAACTTCAAGATTCCGCAAACCCCATTGAAATATCTCTGTTCTCGTTGAAGATATTGGACTTTGGGTTTAACCAAAAAATGTGCATGTTTGACTTCGAGTGTCCAGCAGTTTATTTTGTCTCATTCAAAATATATTTTCATTTTTGCTCTGCTAGAAAACAAATAATGAATAATCACTCATATGAAGTGAAAAAGTGAAACATTTTCTACCGAAAACATCTACTTCTCAATCATCATCAAAATGCAGACTGATCTCTGATTGCCCATTGATAACAGATTATTCATCAACAGGTTTGATGACTTTCCATATCTAGATTCAGATAATATGATATACAATTATATTCTAGGAAAATCTTGAAACTGTTTTCTCAGTCTCCATGACCAATTCATGAATGTTTCTGCCTACTAGGCGGCATCAGCATGGCTATGGGTCATTTCAAATTATATTCTAGACAAAAATATTGACGTAGTTACAGACTGTTAAAGTTGCATTTTATTTGCAGTTTTTTTGCAATACCTTTTGCCACGTTTATAACATTTTGACAAAATCTCATATTTGGAGCTTTATAGGGATGAGGAATTCAAATTTTTCCCCCGTTTTTTCGCATTTTGTAAAGGGCGCCACATACGAACCAATACTAAAATGGCTAAAATGGTCTTTACTTTTTTGTGCTACACTGTATGTGACTTTTGACCAAATGTTTTTTTTCTCTTGACCCTTTGACCCAAGAAAGAGACACTTTTGTTGCGATAAATCAGACCGTTTTCTAAAATAATGCTAAAATATCTTCGCTTGCACGTAATGAATACGGAATCATGGTAATTTATTTTCAACCTTAAACATAGCAAGCTTTGGAAACATGTGCTATAGTCACTGTAAAAACAAGTTTCGGATAAATTAGTTTTGATAGTTGTTAATTTTTTGAAATTTTTTGTTACGCTAATGGTGGTCAATGACAAAAATACTGAAAATTAAAAAAAAAAGAGAAAAATGTGATAAATTACCAAATATCAGAACTAATTCTAATCAAATTTGTGTCTGCGGCAACTTATAACGCATAATTTTAAAGCATGCTGTGTCAAAAAGTGTAAACAAGTTTGAATAATTTCATATTCATCACATGCAAGCAAAGTTATTTTAGCGTATTTCTCGAAAACGATTAGATTCATCGAAATAAAAGTCGTATACCTTTTTTATGTCAAAAAGTTGGGAGAATAAAAATATTCACTCAAAAGTAGCATATAGTGTAGCACAAAGAAGGATCATTCAAATCTAAATATAGGTTCGTATGTGGCGCCCTCTACAAAATGCGAAAAAGGATGGACAAATTTGAATTCCTCATCACGAAAAAGCCCCAAATACTGATTTCGTCCAAATATTATGAGCGTGGCGAAAGGAATGGCCAAAAAACTGCAAATACAATTTAAGTTTAACACCTTGTAACTCCGTTAATAATCAATTTTCGAAAACATTTTATGGAAAAAGGTAGGACTCATTTTCGGTCTAGAATGCTACCATGATTGTTTTGCTCATCATTTTCGGACACCCTGTATATTCGCTATGTACGGATATCACTCATCATTCGGTTTACTTTGACAAGTATGAAAGAAAAAGTTTTTCAGATCCAACAAATTGTGTGTCATAGGATACAGCTGAAAATGAATATTTCGACAGTTAAATTGATTACGATGGATATAGCGAGTCTGCGATTTCACCTTCAAGACAACTGAAGGTATCGTCCACAACCGTTTTTTGATATCAACCGCGCCGCCACTGAGAGTCAATACACAATTGGTGTACTGAGAATCATGCAGGGATAGTGCTCCTTGATAACTCCTCACACAGAAGAGATCGATATACTGCTTTTTACCAGAAAAATCTGAAATACTATTTCTATCGATCTCAGGCCAAGTCCTGGAGTATGTCAAAAATGGTCGAGTACCTTGGTGTAACCCTGGACCAGAAAACTACACTGAACCAAAAAGTAACATGAATATAATGAAAAAGTACATTCAGTCAATGAACAAATACATTGATTTTCAGCCAAAGAACATATACATTAATATGATGAATTGTGGTTCATTGAATAGATGTACTACTAGTTCATTGGTTGAGCTGGGAACATTAAATTAACTTGTATGTATACATTGCGCTGATGAATGAAATATACAATCCAATGAACAGAGTTTATAGGATCAACGTATAGTAATTAACCCTGGAATCACTGATTTAACGAATGCAGTAGTTGCCCCAGTGAAGTGAATTAATTGGAT
Organism: Orchestes rusci; assembly: GCA_958502075.1. Lineage (NCBI taxonomy): Eukaryota > Metazoa > Arthropoda > Insecta > Coleoptera > Curculionidae > Orchestes > Orchestes rusci. The sequence continues at coordinate 45,528,961 of OY293304.1, forward strand.
TTACACAAATAAATTCATTTGTTTAACGAACGCAATGATGTTAAACCTGGAATTTAATGAAACGCACATACAAATTTTAAATAAAATCTATTAAGTGTTCCAAAGACATTCAAATAATTGATTGTCTACAATACCTACACTAGCATATTCATTTGTAGGCGTTACACTTATAGTGAGATGTTGTGGACCTAACGCGATCTTTTGGTACCGTTTTACTGTTTCCAAGAAACAGTGAAACAAAAGGTTCTTGTAGAAATCCAAAATCAAAGAAATACATAATGTTGAAACAAATCATCTATTCCTCTCAGGATATTCGCAAAATCGCATAAGACATCACAAAGATTTTTTCACAAAATATGTATTCCCCATAGAATAATATTGAAGACTTTGTTGGGAAATAAGGTCCCTCACTTCCCTGTGTTGAGTAGCACCTATGAAATCAACCGATGCTTGCGAGTCTTTTATAGTGAATTTAATGTCGGTCATTTTAGCTGTTGCATTTTTTTTACTTGTTGATACGAGGTAACCAAGTAGGGGTCCAGACTCCAAACCAATGCGGCATCACAACCATCTGAGGAAAAAGTTCAAAATTATCGTTCTTTCAAAACTAGGACATAATATTGTATATGTATACAATGCTTGAAATGACTTCTTGAATGTAGGTACGCCATCAATAACACAACATTCAAATAATCTTATTTGTCAATTTTCCTTTTCAGTGTGTCCACGGATCGAGTTTTCGTGAGGGCATGAATGACAAAAAAAAATTAATAAAATAAAACTTTCACATTCAACTTATGAATGCCTTTTATTGAATCAAAAATCTAAAAATTCATCAATTCAATGTATTCAGCTTTCATCACTCTACTGAAAATGTTTTCATAATATTAGTGGATAAGTGCTCCAGTCTATGAACATTATTTTATTGACTCAATCAGATGAATCATTGAACCAATGAAAAAAAAATGATCATCGTTCATGATAGCCAATATTTTTTTCAGTGTACAGTACAGTGTACAGTAATCTGCTCCCTGTAGCATGCAAAAGAGCTGTAGGCAAAACATGAGGAGAGTAACCCAGAATAGTATACTGATGGACCTAAAAAATCGTTATCAGACTCTGATCGCATACAGAGCCTTAGTAAGTGGTCCGCGACTATTAAATTACTGTCAAGTAGAGGATTCTCTGATGGCTTGAATGATCTTCATCAGTTAGAGGATAGGGTGCCTCTCATGACTACGATCCATAAAGTTTGATAGGATCTTGGATCAGAATTAACCAGTCCATACTCAAGTGGTGGTTTACTGATGACTCTAAGCTACAGAAGGATAAACGAGCTAGGGAAGGAGCAGGACATTCTCGGTTGGAATAGACGTTCTCTCTGGGTCAAACCGAGCTCCGACTCAAGTGCGTTGAACATTCTTGAGAGCGGTATGAACCACGGCAAAACATTCAACATATTATGCTCAGACCGCACATCAGCATTGGAGGCTGTTGTGAGAAATGAAGTGGACTCAGTTCCTGAATGCCTGAATGGAAAGAGGTTCTCTATAAAATCATGCACATTAGCAAGAAAGGCTGATATGAACCTGCTGCCCACTTCGCAAAATGTGTTCATCCACAAGGCCGATAGGACCTGAACCAATAATAGGAATTCCAAAAGCTCTGAGAGTAGGCCAGGAGAGGGGATTTATCCTTGAAGAAGTCTCTTTATGGCGGAACAAGACCTCAGACATGAGACATGTGAAGAAGTCACTACTACCATGGCTTGAGTTCGAGAAGACCAAAGAGCTGTTAAACTTGAACCGAATAAGCCTTCGCACAGTGATAGGTCTATTGATATTTCTCATGAACTTCCACAGAATCGACATTGGAAGAGACTCCAATCGCATATGATTCTTAGTAGATGACGAGACCATGTCCAGCTCTTGTCAACTTTACGATAAGATACTTTGATAGAGAAACCCAAACACTTCACAGAAATCGAGGGAGATGCACTTGAAGGACTTGCGCAGAACGCTTCGTAACTTCAGTAGTTTCAACTCCATATAATTGTGAAATGCAAGATGCATCGGTATGCATTCGCGAAGACATTCACTCGTCAATCATCATCACCTGCCTCGGTGGATGTCGTGTATCCTTGTCTAACCATTCACAATTGTATGGTGGCTACGATTGAAGTAACTGACGATTCTATTGGAACGCCATCCATCAATCACTTCCAGGACTATGGTTTGAAAATTGCTTCCTTATAAAAAAAAAGATTTACAAATCAAATCAAATCAAATCAAATCAAATCAAAAACGAGTGCAAAGTTAATCAAGACAAAATAAATAGTTTAACGAAAAGTACCACTTGTAGAGAATCATATCAAGAAAGAAAGGGATGTGATAGTGGGCGAAGAAAACTAGTTGGAAAAGGTTTTGTTTGAATATTTACGTACTCCAGTTGTGGGTCATTAAAAAAAAAAAAACAAAAAAAATCACAACATAAAGAAATGTTGACACGTGAAAATGAGGTAGGTAAAGATCAATGTCATGATAATTATATGTGATCTCAATACAGAATCAACAATAATACAAATTACAGATTGATATACAGGTTGTTTCAATAATATTGCAAATAAATTAAGTATGAGTTTTGCCGCTTCAAAATAAGAAGAAAACATGTATCCGGAAATGCTTCATTACAGAGCTTTAATTTTGTTTTTTCCAAATAGTGTCCAAAGTAATGTCAATCTTTTGATGAAAATGGACGTTTGGGGTTCTCTTGTCATGCAAAGTTCGAATTTGAACTTAGTATGGCTCTAACTTGTAGATGACGCTGCCTACACTTATTTTTCCTAATAATATGAGCCGTGAGTTTTCTGGACGTACCTATATTATATTTTCATGTCAAAAGACAGATTTCCCCATCGTTTCTACCCAGAAAAAGTATACTTGTTAAAAGTCGCTTCGTGCAACTATTCTCGATATATTTGGGGTTGAAATAAAGAATATATGTGATTTTAAGGTTATGGTCATTCAAGAAAAAAATCAGGCTGAGTTTTCCTGCTAGAAATAAGAAAAAAACTTCCATAAAACAAGTGTCAAAGAGCTACAAGTTCTCATTTTCTTCATTTTTTTTCAATTTTTTTTTAAAATATTTCTTTAATAAAAGTTGTCGTTTACATGACACACCAGTTGAATTTTATCTTTTCACTAAAAATATGTAACAATCATACAAAATATTTTATAGCTACTAGCAGGTTACCTCGGCCATAATTTCAAAATCACATGTACTTATTATTGCAGATTCGACTAACTCGAAAATATTGGTTGCCCGTAGCGTCTTTCAACAAGTCTACTTTTTCTGCTTAGGAAATACAAATGAATCTCCTCTGGCTGTATATAACAAGACAAAAAGGTGTAGTTGGCGCCATCTACAAGTTAGAGTCAACTAAGATCAAATTCGGATTTCGCATGTCAAGAAACTCCCTGACTAATTTTTATCTGGATATAAACATTGGTTCCAATATTATTTGAAAAAAACAAAAATGAAACTTCAACTCCCTGTAACTCTGTTATGAAGCATTTCCGAACGCATGTTTATAGGAAGTTTTTTTTTTATTTTCGAGCAGGAGAACTCATCCTGAATTTTTTCGCAATACCTAATAATGAAACACCCTGTAATGTATTGAAAAAAAGGTGGTTTCATTTGCAATTATTGCTTCTATAAAACCAGCATCCTTGAAGTTAATAAATATTTTGAAAAATAATAAGATTTGATGAACCGGCGCTTTCAAAGGTTTTGATAGGATTGGAGAATATGTCATTGTATTCTCATCATTACCTACATTGTTATTAATAAATGGCTTGAACATTTCCTTTGAATTTACTGATAGTGATATTGCCATTATATCAAAATCAGAAGAAAATATTATCTTTCAAACGTACAAATCTTAGAGGGCTATTTCTAAGGATACAATGATAATGATTATTGATATTGAAAGTATCTCGGTATAAAAATTCATATTATGATGATTCATTATATTTTGACCTATGACAAGATATACGTTAATGGTGTTTAGAACATTCAACTTTTTTGGTGCGAATGAACCTCGGTCCTGTCTCAAGGTTCTACAAACGTTTTGTTTTTGTTTCAGTTAGGTTTTTTTGCTCTTCAAATCAAGTTTTGTTTGGAATGTTAACGACTTCTTATGCATAGTTTGGCTTTCGCGTTCTTTTTTGATTTTTCGCCGACGCTGCTATAGTCAGCCGTTGTGGCAGACATATCATGGTTTATGATGTTTTCTGCAGAGTAGGCACTTAAAATATTTGTTTATTTCAAATCTCTTTATGGTTCGAGACTCACTCAAGGTCAAAGAATGATTGATACTAACAATTTATAATGTATTGAAGGAAATTGATACTCATTTCACTGTATTAATTTCATTTTCATTCTCAATACTCATCTTAACCTCACACTACTACGTGCATGTCGCTGATGAAGGATAAAAGTATAGACTTCTGTTACATAATGTCCATGAGTCTATGTATATAATAAAGGTGCTAGATCTTGTGAATCTTCCAAAATGTATGCAGTCACAGATAAAGGCTCTTGAAGGCTCCTCTAATTCATCATGCACTTGGAAGTCAATATCTACAAAAGTAGTGAGTGCTATTTTGTCGCATCCTGCGGAAGGTTGTAGATGCTTGCCTTATTCCTTCTAGCAATCTATGCCTCGTGCCTTCCGACACCAATTTGCACATGCTTCTCTCTTTATACAGTTCTTTTACTTTATACTTTTTTTCTAAGTTTTGAAACGTTTGATGAATGTGAACAAAATCTGGACAAACCATGAGGCATGCTTTTTGTTTTCACCAAACATTCACCAGGTGAAAACATGGTGCCACCAAAGTGTTTTTTTATTCGTGGTGGAAGTATGATGTTCCACCACACCACGTTTTTAAGTTGCCGGTGGATTTTATTTGGTGAAAATAACGTGTGGGATACAGCATAAGGGGAATAACGGATGGACTCTTTATTCTACATATAAAAAGTTTTATGCAGTTATTCGGCTTGATACTTCCATTGTTCTGATCTTCGCCAGTCTCAAGATGTCGTGTCCCAAGCATGATACTAAATACAAAAGATATGATCAATTGCTGGACGAAATAAGAACTTATCCGCGCATGTCGTCACCGCGAGCCTGAAGTGATATTAGATGTAGAAGATCAATAACGTAACCTAGTAACCATTTGATAGTCGAAATTTGAACTGGATCACGTATGACGTTCCCGCGTGACATCAGGTTTGTTTACACAGCAGCCAGAAACAGTCAGGATTCTGCGCAATCAAATTGTCCGCTTTCACACAAAACTTTCTGATTGTTTGAAAACATCTGGATGATATTCACATACTATTTACGGAAAAAATAATTTCGTGAATGAACAAAAATATTTGCAACAAATCGTGCTGGTGAATTGCCGAGAAGCAAATCCAAGGAACAAAGAAACAATAACAACAACAAAAATATTGAGAAGAGAAATTGGAACTTTCCCATGAAACTTGGTATCCCCAACCACATTTTTAAAAATTTAGAACCACCATTTTTGATATCGAAGGGAAGGTAAATATCGCGAATTGGCCCTCATTGTGTCTTTTGACGACATAGTGGGTGGGCTTCAAAGTCTAGTTGGATATCATGCAAAGTGAGGTTCTTTGACTGTGGAAGATTTCGAACCCCGACTCCTTCAAATAGCGCACAACAGGAGGACGAATGGATCAAAAATCAAAAGATAGGAAAAAAGTCATTCCTGATAAAAATAAGTCTGGATATCGAAAAAATAGGAATCACGTTGAGAAAATTATTTCTTATTTCACATAAAACCAATCATGAGCAAATAGTAATTGTTTGACCTCATAGCATAAAACGATAAAGAAAGAACTTCACAGTTTTGCACATTCGCATATAATCACATTCATATTATGACTTTTATACCTGTACATTATCACTTTTTGTCGTTGTGGTAAAATAACAATAATAATAAAAGTAAAACTAGTAAAATATGCCAGCTTGAAGCAGGGTTAATCAATAGTTATAAGGTTGCGTCGTTCTCCATAGGCAGAGCCGTCTATATTGTAATACAAGCCATGAAGTCAACAATTGCAACGTCGCAATTTTGGACCACCATTGACGTTAAACGGTGGTCGAAATTTTGCATTGATTGAGGTGCTTTCTTTAGGTGGGTTATGAATGGGAATCATATGCTACGGGAATCATATGCTGATGGTAGCATATGATTTCCGTTTGCCAAGCGGAAATTTGACAGTTCCACTTCGAAATGAAATTGAATGTAGCCTAGGCTCCCAGGCATTCAAAGTTTCAAGACTGCTTTCAGTTTTTAGTGCTTTTATTCAACCACAAAACACAAAACATTCCCCTCATTCAACTTGAAATTGTATTTTGAGAATGTGAGAATGAGAAAGAAGCTCAGTGAAAAAATGTGGTTTCTGCGTTCTAAAAATTTAAGAATTAGGTAGGTGCGCGGGTGGGTACTAAAAAAAAAAATACATATTTAAATAGGGAAAATGGATGAATTAATGCTTCATCCTGAATTCCTCATACTGTTGTTAGGTTAGGATATGTTTTATGTTGAATCTTATGTTATAATCTGATAAACATCATACCTGTTGCGATAATATATAAGTTATTCTTTCAAGTTACTGTTTTATTGAACATTTTCCGTAACTCGTAATCGTAAAATACCCTAATTTTCAAAAGGTGAGTTCGAGTATTCGCTATGAATACTCAAAGCGCCAAAAATTGTACGAGCTTAAATGGACAATTTCGCGCTCGGAGCGAAACTTGAACTCACCTAAAGAAAGCACCTTCAATCAATGCAAAATTTCGACCACCGTTTAAACGTCAACGGTGGTCCAAATTGCGACGTTGCACGTCATGACTTGTCATTACTTCATGGCTTGTATTACAATATAGACGGCTCTGCCATAGGCCATTTAAGAAACCTGTCAACATAACGTCAAAATTGACAACTTGTACCGTAAACAATACATATATTACAAAAAAATCAATTAGATTGTTATCAAGACATCAACAAAAAAGGGCTAATAATGTGAATATAACTTTCTCTAGCTCTGATAATATGATCTGATACTTTGCAACTTCCACAGTGACTACAAAACCCGGCCTTTAAATGTTTGAAAGCATCATTCAAACTTCTTTTAACTGCCTATGCAGTATAATAACTTTGGTAAGCACCAAATAACTAAATATGTCCATGTTAGTAATTTTTGGAAAGCCCTGAGGGCTAGCATCAAAGTCTGAATCACTTTAACTAAAAGGGTGTATGTTCTTTACAATCGAAATTTTGTGTTTGTATTAAATCAAAATTCTTGGGATTCTAGCTATTAATTTCGCGAGATCATCACTCATTTCACAGCTTTTCAGGATCAGAATCTCAACAAAACCATATTGCAAACTAGGTATTTCGAAAAATGTCTTAGAAAGTGAAGGTAAAAATCGACAATTCGAGGTTAATGTTTGTCTACGGTACAATCAGCTGACTTTTAGGTTATGTTCTGAAATGGCCTATTTGGGTGACAGACGAATCATGAATCAGACAAAAATGACGTCAGTCGGCTCCGATTCGTTTCCAAAATACATATTTAAAAAAAAGATAAAAAATGGTTCACACTTGAGAATAATAACAATAAGAAGATATTTCACTGTATACCAAAAGCTGTGTAATAGCTCACCCTCAAACAAGTTTAAAAACGGCCGGTAAAAGAAGTTTGATGACCTCGAAATACGGATATGTTGTGACATTAAGATGACACACCGATGAGGAGGAACGTCAATAATGGAGCTCGATGATGTCATCTATAATGGGATCGATTCGGTTTAACGTTCGTGCATTTCCGATTTCCTAGTTACGGAGCAACCTTTTCATTTCAATTAACCTTGAGCTTGGAGAAGTGTATACCTATTTTGTTTTTTATTTCAAAAATTAAAATTTTCTCTGGAATCAGAGTTCGGACTAAATCTCGAGAAAGTTTTTTATTCATCATTTCACGTTAAAACGCCAAACGTTGACTGCTCTTCATTGATTTCATGTTTTTGCATTTTTAAGATGCCCTGTATTCTCAGAATCTTTTTTTTATCTAGATTCCTATTTTTTCGACATACAGACTTTCTTATCAAGAATGAGTATTTTTTGTATCTTACAATTTTTGATCTATTTGTCCTCTTGTTAGCCGCATTCGCGGACATACTGTATACAGAACTTAAAACTTCAATAACTTTTGAAAAACTCATATTTTAACAGAACTAAAAAAAACGTGAGTATCTTTTTTGCGATTTTTGACAGTTTGCAATAAAACAGAATCGATTTAATTTTTCATGCAAGTTCCCCATTGAGTCTCAAGTTTATATACGATCCACGTTTTATCCATTGTTCCATTCCGTGAATTGAGAGTTTTTCGAATTTAGAACTATGATGACATGAAAAACTTTCACGTTTTGATCTATAAGGCCCATTTTTACAATCTCTGGTCACCAAAAAGTCTTGGTAAGTATCCATAGTTTCAATTGAAAAATCACTAGGCAAACAATAGAAACCGCAGCAACTAACCAAGACTTTTTGGTGACCATATATTGTGAAATTAGGCCTAATTGGTCAAGCTTGTTCACTTTATGATAATACATTTTGACGATTGAGAAACTTTTGGAATGGACTTGACAAATAAATAAATAATAAGACCTTTTCATTCGGAAATTCAATGAACATGAGTAAAAATGTTATGAAATAAGAGATGTTCTGAATTATTGTTTTCCAAGAATAAGCCGGAATCACTTGGTAAAAAGGAATATGAAATGATTTTATTTTCTTGTTTCAAGTATCAACTTATACTAATCGGTTCACTCGATGTCAAGACAAAAGTCTGAATATCTGTAAAACGTAATGTCTATTGATGATAACAAACATCATTTGATGTGTTTGTTTGTTAACTGTGGGCCGATTTGATCAAAAACCTCCGTAAAAACATTCTTACGAAATTTCAAATTCAAGGTCTTCTTTTCTTCACAAAACTAAATTAATTGGGTTTGTTTTCTAAGCAAACATAGATCTCACTTCATCATTAGAGCTAAACCAAATAAACGTTCTATTCATTCAAACGTACTTCTGTTACTGAAAAACGTCGAAGAGGACGAACAATGGAACTTCAGAGGGGGCCAAAAAAGAGAAACAAGAGATTTGACCAGTTTTCTCAGGGTGATTGGCGCATCTATCATTTTTGAGTGAATGCACTAAATGCACCCCATGACGTGTTCAAAAGGTGTGTGCTGAGATACGTAAGGGATGTTTCGACAGGGAATAAAAGAACGTCTATCGAATACCGATTTTCATCAAAATCTATTGGCATCAGAAAAACAAATATTGCAAATTTTAATAGAGGCTCTAAAGAAATTTATAAATGCAATAGAGGCCACCTTTTTTCTGCAGTGATATTTCTCGGAGAAATAGAAAAAAGTGTAACAAACAGACTTAGACTTACTCAAATATTATAAATAATATCATTGAAATAACAACCTCTCAGGTAACGTCATGAGAGTTTTTAAAATAGTTTTGTCTTGGAAACTGAAGCGCTGCAGAATTCAAGATCTAGGTGATAAAATGAGTGAATACTGAGATGAGGAAGATATTCTTTTCACGAATACCAGCATCTGCTTTGTGAAGCGCTCACTATACCAATAATTATTATTATCATTGGAAGCACACAGAAAATATATTTTTTTCACACGTAGTGTATATCAAAGACGATACACGAAATTGCCATTTTTTCAAAACTTACACAGAAAAAAGTTTCATTTTCAACCCTTCTTTAACCGTGACGAGAGGGCTCTAGACAATTTTTTGAGAAGTCACGAGGACACCTGAACCAACAAATAGAATAATGCACCATTACTTCTTTGATAACTGAGCAGGATCAAGGATTTATCAAATTTTAGGCTGACGATAAACTTTTTCACAGTACCCTTACTGTTGTCAACTCTACATTGTGGGTGTTAGTTCTTTGGTGATTAAATCAGGTACAAAGTTCTTCCTAGACGAAAAATTCCAATCTATTTATTCTACCAAACTTCTCCATTTTGTTATAGAAGGATAGCCACGCGACGACCATCTGCAAAAATTTCCCTAAATACATTTTAATCCACATTTCACAGTATCTTTTGAATGAGAAAAGTGTTAAAAGACACAACAAAGATGACCCATTATTTAATTTTATTTGATTTCTACTACCCAGGAAGGTCTATATCCAATATTCTTTCGAATGTTTTGAATGAGTTGGTACTGACCCTTTTTGTGATGATTTGATACCTGCTTATGCAGATGTCGCCATCAAATATCAATAATTATTATGTATTCGCATGTCAGAATTTAATTTTTGTTTTGATTAAAACGTCCATTATGAAATCAGTTATGATACAAACTTTGATCAACAATCAGTTGGCTTCAAAGGAATCTTGAACATAGTTCTTTGAAATTGTTTTTAGCAATCAAATCTGGCTATAAGGGGGTCGGCTGCTTCAAATATTAGTTTATCCTCAATCCTTCTTCCATGATGAGTCATCTGTAGAATCGGAAAATCCATGATTAGTTCAATAACTTTACACTTTTGCAAAATTGCAAGCAAGAACTTCCATTCCGGAATGATTGGCTGCATATTGAAAGATAGATAACTTTTTTGACTCACATGATTTTCTCCTTTCTGCATAGATATTGATGAAGAATGAAGAATCTTTTTTTATCTCTCATTTTGAAAACCATTCATCATCAGTTTTGGAAAGGTATATCTACTTTTTCAGCCTGCGATTAGCAGTGGAATGGATTATTCAAAGACGAATATCTCGCAAACGGCTTGAGATATCGATATTAACCAACATGGTTTTTTTCTATGTAGAAGGAATGGCTCTTTTTTAGTATGAGGTCTGAACATTCTCAGCTTTACAGATTTAAAGAATACACAAAATATAATAAAAGATCAAGTATCTAGAAAGTGATTATGGGTCCAACCTTATACCGAAATCGGACTTCTCACCTTCGAAAGAGTTGATAGTTACCTACCTATATATCTTAGTATACCTCACTTACACTCGTGTCATTTCACTGTGGTGATATGGTATAATTCTTCCTTTCTTATTAGTATATGTTTTTTTTTGTAAAAGAGGTAATGAATAACGTTTTATCATGTTTCTAGCCCTGATGATGCAGATCCATTGCGAAACGTTGGCGTGATATAGACATTTTAATAAATTTTACAAATATGACTGTGAGTTTCCCTTATCACGTATACTAATGTTGGATGACTTATCTCGTCCGAATAAAATTATTATTTCAATTTTTCAAAAATTCAGTTTCGCTTTCAACAAACTTTTCCTTTGCAAACGGTTAACATTCGCCCCAACATTTGGTGAACAAATCCTATTCTGTCCTCTGGTTTGACCTGTTGCACTATGGCCGATAAGTTAGTGAACACCCTGTATAAGACACTAAGAACTGTGTTCGTTGCGAAGTGTAGTTGCGAATCACACACAACATTTTGTAAATTGCCAAACTTCAAATCGCTCTAATTCAAATTCGCCTTTCTCTTGTATTTCAAAACACGAATCGAATTATTGCGGTCTTGTCGATCTATGAATTGAAAATGATAATGGTTAAAGCGCTGACAGATTTTTCTCAGTTTTATAAAAAGATTTAGTTAAATTTTGACCCAGAGCTTTTTAGTCCACTCAATTTCAAATAAGGTTTAGACAAAACATCAAAACATCTAGTAGAGACAACCTTGGAAAAATAATAATTATTGTAAATCAATAATACTGTTTTTTTTTAAATCGTGATTCTGCCGTTTTCGAAATGTTTTTTTTCTATGAGAACCTCATCAACAACTGAAAGGCCAGCCGTTGCTCAATCAAAAGGTTGATGATGAAATGGTGTTCCGCACACTTGGTAATCGCTAAGGTAATGCATTGTTGAAATGGATTTAGTTGACACAGCTTTCATTATTGGTTTAAAACTTGATAAACAGGAGGAAGAAAAATGAAAAAAAGAAAATCAAAAACTATCAAGACATAATTTTTCGGTTGCCATGCCTAAAAAGTTGCTAAAGCGCGGTATCCTACAAAGAGCAATGCGTATTCTTATTGCAGTTTTTCTGTTGCTATAAAAAAATTACTATAGCGCGGCTGATCTCAATAAGAATTGTTAGATATGTGTATAAAACATATATTACTATACTTTTTGATGAAAAACACACATGCTCCGGGACATTTTCACAATTTTTGTTGCAATAGCTTTGGACAAATCCATATTTACTAAAACATTGCGACCTGTCTATCTTTTTGTCCCTGTCTTATGTCAACAATCCTCAGCTTGATCAAATGAGTATCTGTTGTCATCAGAAGTATTTTTCAACGGTGTCGAAATCTCCATTATTTGGACCCAAAAAAGTGCGTCCCTCCTCAGGGAACTTGTTCCCAGACCAAATATAGAAAAAAGTGCTGGTATTATATTGAAACTGGATGAACTGATGAACTATATCTGTCTTGAGCAAGAAGCTTTGCCAATTGATTTTCTAGGAATTGGAAAGTATGTTCTGCAAATCGAAAGTATGATATACACTGTGGGCCAGATTAAGTAAGAGCATTATTTTATCCTTGATAACTTTTTTGTTTGTTTATGATTTTTGGACATGATATTGGTCGATACGTTTTGGATGATCCTCCAAAACTGAGCTTTCTAATATTAGCCAGGACCGGATGTTTTTATGAAATTTGTGCAAAATCGAACTGCGCTGCTTACAGAACAACTGTATTTCTCGAGAAGGGTATTAGTTGGAAAAGGTATCCTGAAAATATCAATACTCTAGAACAATAACCCAACGATGTTTTTTTTGTATGATGATGCTTGTCGACATTAAAACTATTTCACTTCATTTTGATCAGAGTTTTTTGAAATTCCATAGCAACGTGGATTGTTTGTTGAACATTTTTAAAAGTTTTGAGATCCTAGAGAGTCTGTTTGATTTTAAATCTATCTTTCAAAGATGAAATCTCGATTACACGATCAATGAATGGAAAAGAATATGGGTGCACGAAAATGTCGCGCTACTTTGAATTTTTGATCGAAATATAACCAAGTTCGTTCAATGAGGAAAAAAAACATTTGATTTATTTTATTTATAACATTTTTTCATAAAAAAGTCCGGCCCTGGATCAGATTCGAAAGCTCAATTTCAGGAAAACATTTAGAACATATTGACTAATAATAAAATCATCAAAATCCATAAAAAAAGGAAAAGGTTAAAGCGTCAAATTATATTCTTACTCAATTTGGCCCAAAGTGTTAAGTTCTTTGATTGTCTCTTGCATTTTGTGATCATCTTTATTGAATTTGAACGGCCCATTGTCCAAGTAATTAATAACAGGATAATTTTTTGATAGCAGCTTCATTTTACCAAGACGCCCAACATTTTCCTTTGCGAAAATTCTAACACATATAGCTGACAAAATGCGCTTGTGTAAAAGACGTTGACTGATAACAGTTGATTTGCTGCTGCTATCAAAATATCAACCTATTATTATTCACTTTGAAGAAAGGGACTCGTCTTCCGGACAAATTGGTTTTTGAAAATACTAGTGAAAACATAGATCCAAATTCCAAATAATTTGCGAGAATATTTCTGTATATAGCAAAAAATAGGCACAACGTTTCTCCGCACATTCTTCTTCATTCAACTCGTACTTTTTTTATGAACAACCAGGGAGAGAGGTACAAATCGAAAATACTGACTTCGGAGAAAATTTTTTGCATTGCAAATATCAATTGTGATTTACCGTATTTTCAAAGCTATACGGGCGACAAAAAGTTTTCTTTAAAATTCAAAGCACTTATTATTTGTACCCACTATGAAAGATCTTATTTTTCTGATTCTAAATATACTAAAGATGATATTGACAGGCCTTTAAATAATTTTTCTTTTTTGCTATAAGTGAAAGCTTTACCCATTTGCACTTCTTGAATAAAAGCAATTCTGAGAGACTCTCACCATATTTTGGTAACCAATCTATACAGGAGGTTTATAAATTTGACTGGAAATTGATTTTGGAAAACTAACTGTAAAAAAATGATCAAATGTGAACCCCCAAATTTATTTGTCTCATCTTATATAGAATTAAGAAAAAGAGTACGTTGTCTATAGTGGTGTTCGAAAAATTAATATTCTTCAAACTTAAAAAAAACTATGATGTTTGAGACAAAAGATCAAAGTGCATTTTAATTAAGAAGTTCTAGGTAAACACAATCATCCAATGCGTTTTGTGTCATTTGAACCGAGGTTTAGGTCACTTGTAAAAGACCTCATCAAACATTATGGTCTTTTCTGAGAAAATATTATTATTATTTTTTTTTTGAATACACAACATGATACATAACTGCTTTTTTCAGTGCAGTATAAGATAAGAGCAATGAATTCGATTCTACTTTTTTGACAACGATGAACATCTTCACATGAATGTTTATCGAGGAAAAACTATTCACAATTGGTTTTAATGAAGGAGGAATCTAGTGCAAATGGAACAATGGAGGGTTCATTATAGCAAGAAAACGGTACGTAGTTTATGCTTGCAAATGTAATTTTTGACATATTAAACTGAATATTTGCCTCTAGACTTGAAATGAGGACATGATGCATGAAACTAGCCTAGAATCTTAAATGGATTTCAAAACTCTAATAACGTACAGGATGTGCCATTCAAAATGAGCACACTGACACCTACGTCCAGTATTTCAGGAAGCTCTATAATTCAAAAAATATTTCCGTGGAGGTTCTCTCATGACTCTGGTATACAACCAAATTTCCAAATTCTTTGTACGAGCGAGTGTTCGATATAAGGTCAAAACCGTGCGACAATACACTATATCGTTGATTGTGACTGTACCTACATAATGCATCACAGACGTTTTCAATAGAATAGGACTATGACTTTCACATTAATCAAATGTGTAGACTAGTATAAAACTAAAAGAAAAGAACAAAATTCTAATTTTGCCAAAATCATTTAACAGGAAAACTACACAAACTAAACTGGGTATTGAACTAAAAGCTGTAGGTATACATTCTTAGTGGTTCGAAAACTTGGAGTAAAATGAAAAGAAATCACCATAATAAAAATATAGTGCACTTATGAACAGATTGAAAATAGGAGATCTGACAGCCCTAGTAACACCCATAATATTATAACTTATTGTATATGTTACGGCTAAAGCCCGTAATTGGATATATCTAGTATTGACCGGATACTTCGCGTTATATCCAAATCCGCTGAATAAAGCGCGAAGAACTGAATGACTTCGGGCATTATCCGGGTAGTTGTAGTTTTAGCCAGGAAGCAATGGCTAAATCACGAAAAGAAAAAGAACTCATTCCACAATAAGTGAAGTATTCTGTAATATTCTCGAAATAACTTATAGACTCTGATAGAATCAATTTTTATCATTCACTGAAACAAACATAAGGTGGCAATTCTAACAGAAAAATATTTCGAGGCACATATCGGTATAATAATTGTACTTATAAGTAATGGAGAAGATTGAAAAAACATCGGTTCCTAACCCAAACTAACCCAAATTGCGAGTACCAAATGCGGACTATTTCATATTTCTGGTTTTGTCCAAGGGAGGTTGGATAATTCTAGTATGAACCGGTTAATGCCCAAAAAGCAACGTGTTCCTTTGAATAACTGGCTTTATCCTCTCTGTATGGATAATTCTGACACTATCCGGATCATTCGCGAATTACCCAATATTGGGGCTTTAGCCGTGACATATACATTCAGTAGGTGTCCACAATAAGTCGGGCATGATGGTACAATAATATGTGTTTGTTGTGAACGAAGGAGTGCATTGATGACAAAAATGGAATTTTATTTTGACTTACTCCAATACTTCTCCATGGAATAAATAGCAGTTGATTACAACATGCTCCTAGTAATACATAGCGTCAAGAAGATTGGGCAGTAAAAATCTATTGAATAAAATCAGTATCGACATTCGATACAATTGTCCCATTACTAGTCGCGATCCGCGAAATCGCGACCGACCATGATGGCGTAGTGGCCTTGGCCTTCACCGAGATGCAGTCACGACTCACTGTCAAGGCCAACTCTCGATTTCTTTCACACATACAAATCCACATACAGCGTTTGGAGAGAAGCAGATATTTTATGATTCATGTGAACTGCTGGGAGGAAATAACCAGCGTTGCGTATTTTAACATTATTGTTAAATATCGGGGAGAGCGGAGGTCAATGAAATGGCCGATCTTACTAGTTATGATAACGTTTGTCATAGAGATAGTATGTTACCTAATATTATTTCAACATTCAAATAAGGATTTCTAAGGAATCCGCAACTAATGTCATCCTCATTGCTATTGTTACATTCAGAGATATGACATGAGGAGTATGTATTATCATGGAGTATAATTTTGCCTCATCAGATTTATAATCATTATTTCATCAGGTTATCATGAACGGTTATTATTTATTCAATAGATTTTATCGAACAATAATCGTACAAATGATTTGATGAAAATTGTAGTTTATTCGCAAGAATATGGTTATCAGAAAAAAAAAATTCCGAGATTTTCAAGGTGACGAAGCAATTCACCAACAGCATTTTGTTCGAAAATATTTTTGATCCACGTTTCGGCTGATCCAGTTGAGTCAAAATTTGTTGCTTGTTCTGCAGCGCCATTCTCATAAGTTTCCACTAACTCTGCAATTTATTGTAAAATATGTCAAATTAATGAAAAAAGTTTGAACTCGGCAGTAAGTGGGTTCTGAATTGAATATCGTCCAGCAGTTATTTTTGCCCAATGTTGATTAAGAAGCTCGGTCCCTCATTTTTCCTAATTGGATATTATAGAATTATTATTTCATAGGATACTGGAGAAACTGTTGTGAATTTAACGGTTATTTCGTTTCGCTGTCATCAAAATCATTATCACTCTACAGGGTGTCCCATTTTCGTTCTGTTTGCGGGTTACCCTTATGAGTGAAGATACAGTGTATTATACAGAATGATTCTTAAGTTGGTATTTTCCTTTTAACACTGTATAGAATGCAAGAAAATAAGAACATTTTTCAATTAAAATTATGTCCGATAATGCTTTGTTACCGAGATACAGGGTGTTGAAGGTTTAAGAAAAAAATGACCTTTTTATCATAACTTCCCGACCACTCCAGATATTTTATTTTATTTTATATTACATTTGAATTGTAGAAGTGTAAATAATTGACCTTACTTTAATACAAATTGATCAAAAACGAATTTTACCTACCAAACACCATATCATATTTTAGCGATTTTGCCATGCATCAACATGGCTTATATTTTTTAAAACAAAAACCTCTCGTCGTACGAAAAAATACCATGAGACCAAATCAACTCCAAAGTAAATGAGTGTTTCATATTTAATATTGATTTTAAGAAAGATCAGTGACGTACTATTTTTTTCTTTAACAAAATTCAATACAAATCCGGTTCGAACGCCACCGGTAGATATTTTTCAAAAACTTTTACATCAAAAAATGTAATTTGATGGTCAAAAGAAGTGTACCAAATTTTGTGGAAATATCTGGAGTGGTAGGAAAGTTATGATAAAAAAAAGCATTTTTTTCATAAAACTTCAACACCCTGTACCTCGGAAACAGAGCATTTTCGGACATAATTTCATTTGAGACTTTTCTTATTTTTTTGCATTCTATACAGTGTTAAAAGGAAAATACCAACTTAAGAATCACACTGTATTTCTGAAAAGCTCGAAGGGAGCCTTTTCAAAATAATGAAAAATATACAGGATGACCCATTTGAAAAAACATGGGTAAATTTGCGTAAAATCTCCGATTAGGTTACTCCTAGATCTGATTACACCTAGGAAAAACTCTACAAAAATACATTTCCACTACTTGCCCCGTTTATCAGAAACGAGGTGAGCTATGAAGTTTTTTTTTTGTCATCGTTCGTTTCTCGAGAAAGTACCATAACATCGTGAAAACTGCATTTCTCTATCTTCATTTATAAAGGACACACCCCGCAAAGATAATAAGAAGGAAACACCCTGTACAGTCAAACATTAAAAAATCACCTAGGTATTTGATAATTTCCATATTTTTCTTAACTTATGTTCATAAAGACAATATGCACACTCGTCCCAACACTACCTCTTCGCATAACCTGGTGATTCCATTATGTATTATGTGCGTGATTCCATTATAGAACTCCAATGAAAATGCGTCTTGTGACTAACAGATTATACACGCTAATAGAATAAAACGCGTATTACATTTTTACTTCCGGGCTCCCTGGAAAAGAAGTCACCCCAATGCCATAGAGCCGATCAACAGCAGGTGAATGCAGGTCTTCAATACGAAGAAGGGATGCTGAAATATATTTGATTGCACCCCTTGAAGTTGTATGCGTATACGCGAATCAGTGGCGTAGAGGAATGATCTGATATCGATATTTACCAAAATATCCTAAATCTAAATGAAAACATTTGAAACCATGTACGAAGAAATATATTGAACAAATATAGCTTTTAAGTCGGATCATTTCTTTTTTTATGCAGATTCATCATCAAAATCGTTCAAATTTGAATACCTAGCAGGTATATTTTTAGAAAAATATCATAATGTGCAAATTGCAAGTTAAGCAAAAGCCATTTCCGCTAACGCCTTTGATATATTTTGATCTAACAAATCTGGCCCACCTCTGAATATCAATACAGGTAAATGACAGCCAAAGACCGACAACATAAGGGTGCACTGATGATAAAATGCATCCTCACCGATTTGGGCGATATCATTCAACTAGGATTGAAACTACTTTGCCCAACGTTCTATGGCTCAGTACATATTGTGTTCTTCAGTTCCTGTTGAAATGTATTGTTATATCTCTACATTATCTTCTTCTTCAATGACCTATAAGTGACTCTTGTGTTTTTAATGAGACTTCTATCTTTATCAACAATAACTGTTTGAGTATTCCACTTTATTATGATGCTCATTGGCGACGGGAAAATTTAATTCTAGGTATATTCAAACCTAACCGTCTGGACACAATAGCGCACTTACAATTAAATCAACGCAACCCAATATCAAAAAAGGGTCAATCCTTCACTGTGACCAGTGTCCCATTCTAGAATAATGCAATTGTTGATTTCAGGAATGCGATTGTCCAAAAACTACTAGGTATCCCTTCCTCTTCCGAGTGTCAGTTTTAATCAGGTTTTTATTCAGAGGTAATCGGGATAGATTGAGTGATTAGTGATGACCACTTCCGACTGACTGGACTGAAAAAGAAACAAGGGTCGTCAACGTTGGTTTTTAAGCTTTGATTTGGTGAGTCTCCGGCTGCCCGACTTTAAATTAGATATTTGTGGGAATAGGGAATGTATTTAGTTATTCCTTCCATTCCGTCAGTTGGAATTTTCCTATTTTGATGGTAATTTGACTTGCCTAAAAATGTTTGGCAAATGATGGTGATCTGAAGATTATTTATTTTCCTTCTTTTGGAAGTCTAACAAGAACATTTCGAATCAACATTATTTTTTGCTATCCCGATTATTATTTGCCTATTTACACTAGTTTTGATATCTGAGATAGTTATAATATCCCTCAAGAATGCACTTTCCCATGATACTCATATGAAAAGGCAACAGAGCTAATTTTGGGCGGCCCGAGACATTTACGAAAAAACCCTCAGACTCGTCGATTTTTCACTTGAGAGAAACCAATTTTTTAAGCATTTTCACCTCATGAAGTGCCAAGCCCTAGCGGGAAAAAGGACCTCCAAAATTTCAAATGGCATGAGGGGTCGAGTAATACCTTATTTTGAAGGTATTTTCAAATAAATTCAAAGCCCAACTAAAAAGTATCTTGATGGAAAACTGTTTTTACAGCTATAATGAATTTATGCAATACAATTTTTAAATTGGGTTCCGTCTTTAATAATACGTACTCAAGTAATATTTGTTATATATATTTTGTGACTTATGTAAACAGTATCACTGTACTTTCATGACTAAATTTATTATTATTATTATTATTATTATTAGATCACAACTTTCGAGTTTTACACCGCTACTATCTTTACAGCCACTACAGGGTTCATTTAAAGTTACAAAAAAATGTTCAAGAGCAAGATGTGCGCTACTCCACTTTCCTTTGCTTTGCCACTGTCGATATTCATACCAAACTTTTACAATGGATATTGGAAGAAAAGGAGCTATGGACTATCCTCCACGTTTCCAGATTTGAGCTGGTTAGATTTTTCTTATGGGGTCATTTGAAAACTAAAATATATGCGATCCAGTCAATATCTGTGGAAGACCTGCAACAAAACGAATAGTTGATGAATGTCGCATGTGCGGGGCGATTTGCCCCGCACATGCTTTGAAATGTACATTTTTTGGTATTCTTAGTAAGGCCCT
Organism: Orchestes rusci; assembly: GCA_958502075.1. Classification (NCBI taxonomy): domain Eukaryota; kingdom Metazoa; phylum Arthropoda; class Insecta; order Coleoptera; family Curculionidae; genus Orchestes; species Orchestes rusci. The sequence continues at coordinate 45,549,520 of OY293304.1, forward strand.
GTAATGACTAGGTAGATATTAGCAGTGTCAAACTTGAGGGTTGTAATCTACATGAAAATACCTTCAGAATAAGGTATTACTCGAACTCACATGCCATTTGAAATTTTGAGGGCCCTTGTCAACCCCCGCTTTCCACTTCATGGGGTGAAAATTTCCCCATAAATCAAAAATCGACGGGTCCAAGGGTTTTTTCTTAAATGTCTCCGGGCGTCAAAAATGTCTCTGTTCCCTTTTCATATGGCCACCCTGTATATAATATAATTATTTACCCATTTATGATTATTCATTGTGAAATTATCGAGGATCTTCAATAATGGACAATCTGCACATTTTTTAGAAATATGAAAAATATAAGGATTGGTGAGTACTGATGCTATTGATGTTCAAAAAATCGACCTACTTCCTCTATTAATGTAGTAATCACCGATTAAAGAGCACCAATCAACATCCACTATGTCACAGAATACATTATCTATCTCCATCTGGCGTATTGACTAAGATGACTCTGTCTTTCTCGAGAGGGTATTATGGCTCCGCCCCGTTCTCGATCATACAGTGGAATTTGCGTTTTCTTTTTTTTTTATTTAGTATATTTTTGGGTATTTTGGATTTTTTTTTCGCTGATGACTTTCTAATATCGTCTAGAATACGTATTTAAAATTTCAAGTAATTTGAAAATGTGTGCAAATTGTCCATTATTATTTATATTCAGTATGGGGATAACATCAACTTTGCAGAAAATCCTTCTACCCTTAATTATTATTTTTTTCGAACATGAGAAAAAGGTGTTGAAATTTGATACTTTCTCCTTGAGGTGAGATTGATCCTTGTTTATCAAATATGGATTGAAAGTATACTTTATCGAAGCGAGCTCAGCCTATATCAGCAACAGAGAGGCAGAAAGATACACAAAATGACAGAAACAGGCACAAGAAACATCTAAAATGAATGTTTTATTCATAACTGGATGCATTGTATCGGTTTTGAGGGACAATTAAAGATTTGTTCTCCAAACAGAGAACACAATTTTCTCTTTCTCATCTTGTCATATCCTCAAATATGTTCTAACATGTCATCGTTGCATTCTGATCTACAAAAAATTTGAGTCATGTATGTCAGATCTTTCAAATCCTGTGTTCCAAACCATAGGCTCACAGTGATGAGCAATAATCTGAGAAAGTAACGTTCAAAACAAAGCTCTCGTTTCTTCAAAAAATAAAATTATATAGCATAAAGGAGGGACAGATATGCGGTAGTTAGCGACCCAGAACAGCGCTCAGTGTGGATAAGAAGATTGTAGTTTAGTTAACTGTTTGGCGAGTGTCGTAGATTATCACATATCAAAGGGAATTCGCAAATTGTTCGTAAAGCCATCCAAACATACGGTGCGCCAAAAATTATAATTGATTTTTTGTTTTGCCTCGTGAGTCTTGGCAAAGTATATCGTATTTTCATAAGTTATGGAACAAATTCAATAAAAATTAGGATTATACCTACTATTTGAAAAAAGGTTTATCACAAAGTTTGTCTGTCAATCTCTATTCGCATACGAACGTAGAGGCGCACGATCGGTATTTTCCCAAATTTTGCTAGAAGTCTATCAAATTTCGCAAGTGTGGGTTGAGGCAAAATAAGATTTGGTGTGGTTCAGTAGTGATCGTTAGTTGGCGAGCATTCACAGTTCGCTATCTACCGCATGACTGACCAAGGTCCTTTGAATGAGAGGCATGGTCGTAAATAGCAGAAAAGAGAATGAGAAGCAACGTGTTTACCAAATGTGGAGACTGGAGAATATTATAATACATTTTTCCCAAGAATAAACTTTTGAAATGATAAATTCAATAATCTACACTGTGGGTCAAATTATACTCAGAACATGATTTGACGCTTGTTTACTCTCTCGTTTGTTTATGGATTTTGATAATTTGTGGATATGATATTGGTCAATATATTCTGATTATTATACTCTAAAATTGAGCTCCCGAATTTTAACCAGGACCGGACTAAGAACGTTTTTATAAAACTAGTGCATTTTAGCCCGTTGCAAAAACAAACTGCGCTTCTCACAGACCAACGGATAAATTTTTTGAGAAGGGCATTATTGGGAAAAGGTATCCTGAAAATATCAATATTCTAGAACCATAACCTATAGGAATCTATGTTTTTTTCTGTATAATAGAGCTTGTCGGAAAAAAAACTATTCCACTTCATTTTGATCAAAGTTTCTTGAAATTTCATAGCAACGTGAATTGTTTGTTAGAGATTTGTCGATTTTTTCACAATTAACAATTTTAAATTTGGAAAAAAGATAATAATAATAAAAAATAATTTTTTTTTCGTTGAATAAACTTTGTTAAATTAGTTCAAAGGCCCCTTTTAATGACATTTCCGTGCATCCATATTTTTTTCCATCTTTCGTTTGATCGAGATTTTATCTTACTTATTTAAGATCAAACGGGCAAACTCTATAATCTCAAAACTGTTAAAAATCTTCAACAAACATTCCACGTTGCTATGGAATTCCAAGAAACTTTGATCAAAATGAAGTGAAATAGGCCTAATGCCGAGAAGCACCACCATACAGAAAAAAAAACATCGTTTTTTAGGTTATGGCTCTGAAATATTGATATCATCAGGAAATCATTTCCACTCATGTTCTTTTGAAAAAATATATCAGAGTTCTAACTTTATTTGGCACACAGTGTAAATCCACATTACATGAAAACTGGAATACGAAGTCACAAAAAGTTGTTCGTAATAAAATCAAAATACAATCAAATAAAATTTATGAAAAACGTAATCGTACAAAAATGATACAAAATTATAGGTTTTGGATCATAAATATACACGGCAACTTTTCAAATGAGAAGAAAAAAATGATTTAGATACATCTTTAAAATCCATTCATCACAAGGTTATGATCATGATATAATTTATTTTTGTGTTTTTTTTCTCCAAGGACTATTTCCAAAAGATTCAACTCACCTCATATGCTTTTGTCGAATTTATAAATACTCAGATTTGTCAGTCCATGTTTTGAAAAAAAAAATAATTTTTTAAAAGTTTGTCTTGATTTTCAAAAGAATAAAATAATAATAATAGAATAAAAATAGAATAAATTCAATAATTTACACTGTGGGTCAAATTATAGTCAGAACATGATTTGACGCTTGTTTACTCTCTCGTTTGTTTATGGATTTTGATAACTTGTGGATATGATATTGGTCAATATATTCTGATTATTATACTCTAAAATTGAGCTCCCGAATTTTAGCCAGGACCGGACTAAGAACGTTTTTATAAAACTAGTGCATTTTAGCCCGTTGCAAAAACAAACTGCGCTTCTCACAGACCAACGGATAAATTTTTTAAGAAGGGCATTATTGGGAAAAGGTATCCTGAAAATATCAATATTCTAGAACCATTTCCTATAGGAATCTATGTTTTTTTCTGTATAATAGAGCTTGTCGAAAAAAAAACTATTTCACTTCATTTTGATCAAAGTTTCTTGAAATTTCATAGCAACGTGAATTGTTTGTTAGAGATTTGTCGATTTTTTCACAATTAACAATTTTAAATTTGGAAAAAAGATAATAATAATTAAAAATATTTTTTTTTCGTATCATCAGGAAACCATTTCCACTCATGTTCTTTTGAAAAAATATATCAGAGTTCTAACTTTATTTGGCACACAGTGTAAATCCACATTTACATGAAAACTGAAATACGAAGTCACAAAAAGTTGTTCGTAATATGTTTGAATGTTTCTAAGTCTAAATGTTGTATATTTGGTAAAAAGTCTATGTTAAGTTGTATTGATTTTAAAAATGTTAATGTGAAAATTGATGATCGTCAACTGGAAATTGTCCAGGAAATCAAGTACTTAGGAATAATATTTGATTCCCACCTATCCTTTGTTCCTCATGCATGCTGACTATGTTATGCGTAAATTTTCATAAAAAGTTCGTTTTATGGCTAGAGTAGGTCAACAATTATCTGTAGCTACAAAAATCAAATTATACCATGCCATTGCCTCTCCTCACTTGCAGTTCTGTTCATATTTGTTGTTCCTGTTACCTAAGTTTAAAATAGACCAAATGCAAAAAATTCAAAATAGAGCCATGAGAATTGTACTAAAGTGTGATAGATATACTCCGATTAGACTGATGCTTGATGTTTTGGATTTGTTAAATGTTAACCAGAAAATTATTTTCAACTTATATGTATTCTTGTTCAAAATTAGGATTAAATTGGCACCATCGTATATTTGTGAAAAGGTCAAGTACTTTGGGGATGTACATGATCATAATACAAGACACAAGAGTGATTTTATACTGAACACCAAATGTAATACTAGTCAAATGTTAAATTCCATCTTATATAAGGGCCTGCAAGAGTTTAACAATCTGCCACCAAAGATCAAAGACTGTGATTACTTGAATGTATTCAAAAGACTGCTCAGGGAACATGTATTGTTAAAATTTTAACTGTGGTGTTGTACTGTTTATATTTTTACCTTTATATGTTATTTTAAACATTTTTACATTTTAAACTTAGATTATTGAAATTTTATAAATGCTCATAATTATTGTATTCCATTAGATACAACATTTTTATACACTGTAATTTTATAGCTGCTGCTAAATAAAGATATATCATTATTATTATTATTAATAAAATTAAAATACAATCAAATAAAATTTATGAAAAACGTAATCGTACAAAAATGATACAAAATTATAGGTTTTGGATCATAAATATACACGGCAACTTTTCAAATGAGAAGAAAAAAATGATTTAGATACATCTTTAAAATCCATTCATCACAAGGTTATGATCATGATATAATTTATTTTTGTGTTTTTTTTCTCCAAGGACTATTTCCAAAAGATTCAACTCACCTCATATGCTTTTGTCGAATTTATATATTCTCAAATTTGTCAGTCCATGTTTTGAAAAAAAAAACAATTTTTTAAAAGTTTGTCTTGATTTTCAAAAGAAGGACAGCAACTTTGGAGACAATTAGGCTGATGTAACAAGATCAATAAATTTGAAGAGTATAATATTAGCTGAGTCAGAGCAGTAGGAGTGGCGAACCGTCAGCAGCTTCAGGAGTTCGTTAACGGGAATTGTCCTGTTCTCCGTAATTAATTTATGGCACCGGCCGATTTGCATGCTCCGACTTAACCTCCTCGGACAACATCCAAATTTAATTTCTGTACTACGGGGATTTGCTTAACGAATAAAAGCTCTCTGGCTATGTGTAGCTAATATGTAAGCAAGATTATCCACAATAGATTGTTGAAATATCACAGTAGTAGGTATACGTGAAATTGATTGGTTATGAATTCGCTTTCGAAGTTTTCTTCTATGCATGGATGATTTTTAAAACTAGAAGCATAGTCTAATTCAACAACAATAAGACAAACTAGTAGAAATACATTTGAAGAAAATTATAATTCATTGCACTGATATCACTGGTTTTGATATAGAAAAAGTCACGGTAAATCGGATAGAGTACATGATAAACTCCACCTTCTTGAAGCACTTAATCTCCGTCAACCACAGTGAACGTAAACAAGGGAGTAACCAGTGGGCCATAGTCCAGACCAGCAAGCCCCCCAAATGGGGGCGTGTGTCTTAAAGTGCACCGAAGTGGAATAACAGGTACACAAGTGCCCTGAAATGTGCATCTAGCTTAATTTATTCCCAAACTATTGTGTATCGCATTTATCTTTGGGTCGAAAGCTGTTCACCGTTGACAATTGCCTTCCTCGTAAATCCATTACGGTATAATGTGGAAAGTTCTTGGTCCAGTTGGTAGTCGCGAATTTAATTTTGTCTACATAATAGCCGACAAGAAAATCAGTCTCTTGCTTCGTATTTAAGTCAATAACAAGCTTGTTTATCAACGAAAATGGGAGAATGCGAGCAATTCTACTAGTATATATTCCAAATAGTCGATCTCAGAACGATTTTTCACTGCATTTGAAGCTGATGGCCAATCAGTCGTGTTCTCTATCGATTTACCAATAGAATTGCCTATGCAATTATAGTTTTATAAATGCAACATGGGTATTTGCTTATTTGGACGATGTGACGATCCGTGGAGTCACACAAAAAGAACATGATCAAAACTTTGGGTTAGTTTGGGTTAAATTCATGACAGCTGTGAAGAAACACTACTTGACAATAGATAAATAGATTGAAGTCTTTATGAAAGCCGTAAGACTTCTAGGTTACTGAATAGAAAATGACGCTATTCGACCAGGACCATCAAGATTGCTATGCTTGTTAGATCTACCTGTTCCTGATGACAATAAATCAATGAAGATAGTACTAGACCTGTTTTTTCTCACTATTCAAGGTGGATTCCACGATTTCCTTTCCATATCCATTTTCTGGTGAGTTTGGAGACCTTTCCATCGAGATCTGAGACAATTTCAAATAATTAGGAATGCATTGCTCATTTTGTTGTAACAATTGATCCTGGTTCTTCTTTGGTAGTAAAGCCAGACGCTTCTATGCCATTGTCGCTTGTCGTAGCCAATCCGACAAACGTGAAGCTTTCTGATATATAAAGGATTTTTCAAAATATTTTGATTACTATTATTACAGGGTTGCCCAAAAATAAGATCAAAAATAAAATCAGGAAAACTACCAAAAGTCAATTTTTTTCAAATGGAAACCCCCAATTTTTATCTTTTTAAGCATTGAAAATAAAGGTGATTTTGTATAAGATTGTCCATTCCAAAAATTCTAATTTTTTTGAATTTTTGGAATGGACAATATTATATAAACTCACCTTTATTTTCAATGCTCAATAAGATAAAATTATAAAAATTGGGGGTTCCCATTTGAAAAAATTGATTTTTGGCAGTTTTCTCAATTTCATTTTTGATCTTCGTTTAAAGTAGGTCCCTTTCAACAAGAAATCCAATACAAATCAAACAATAAAGGCTTTCTTATACGAAAAATTTACATTTCAATAGGAACCTACAAACGTCATTTTTGAAATAGAAACTGAAATATTTTAAAAACTTGAGGTATAGTACAGGGTGTCCCAACGATAGAGTAAAGTAGGTTTTATCATATAGGATATGAAAAATATCAATATCAATATGCGTCACAGGTTAGGGGTGTAAATAGCGCACATTCTGAAAATATTTGGAAACATACAGGGTGCGTCACAAAAGTATGGCACGAAAAAGTATGATTTTTCTAAATGGAACCCCTGTATATCAATTGATATTTCAATTCTTTCTTCAATTTGGAACAAAAATTGTGATACATTGATTCCTAAATTCAACCGTTATCGAGATATCGCCTTTTAAAAATGGCATTTTTCCAACTTTGACATGCTATAAAACTCAAACTATTCAAGTTAGAGAAAAATGGATTGCACATTCCTATCTCAACTTTTCAAGAGCTATTCAAGGAGATTAAATCCATTATTGTGAAAAAATTTCAAAATGTGCCGAAAAAAGTTGACCGTTGACGTTACCTTCTGTCCAAATGACAGAAGAGCTCTTGAAAAGTTAAGACAGGAAAGTGCAAACCATTAACCTCTAACTTGAATAGTTTGAGTTTTATAGGATGTCAAAGTTGCAAAAATGCCATTTTTTAAACGCGATATCTCGATAACGGTTGAATTCAATGACATTAGTTGTATCACAATTTTTGTTCCCAATTGAAGAAAGAATTGAAATATCAATTAATATACAGGGGGTTCCATTTAAAAAAATCATACTTTTTCGTGCCATACTTTTGTGACGCACCCTGTATGTTTCCAAATATTTTCAGAATGTGCGCTATTTACACCCCTAACCTGTGACGCATATTGATATTGATATTTTTCATATCCTATATGATAAAACCTACTTTACTCTATCGTTGGGACACCCGTACATCATAAACAGGGTGTTACTCAATGGTATGTCACAATTTTAAGCGGAAGTTCCTGGATAAATTTGAAGTCGAAAAGGTCATATAAACTTGGGTCTTAAAATGCTTGGTTTTTAAGATACAGATTTATCTTATTTTCAGTTTTTTATACATTTTCCAAAGACGGTTTGAGATATTGAACTGAATTTTGCCACAGGATATTATGGTATAGGAACACACTTTTTTTCATTTTTATTTTTTTATTTGTATCTTATTTTTTTTTTGTTAGACCCAAGTTTATATGATCTTTTCGACTTAAAATGTATCCAGGAACTCCCCCTAAGAATTATGACAAACCATTAAGGAACACCCTGAATAGAAACTTCTCAGAATTTTACGTAGAATTGAAAAATGTAATAATATATAGGGTGTTCCATTTGAAACAAGCGAGTAGACACCTACTTCCGGTAACCCCATCTTGAAAATGTTTTGGCCTGGTTGCCCCCATCGATGATGGTATCTGTTCAAAATTTTCCTTTGTATGACTTTCCGTATACAGATCGAGTTTGTTCCCGGTGAGTCACCCTGTATATTCCTTACATTTTGTTTTTTCATTCATCTCAATTGCTTCATTTTTGTTGGAGATAATAATTTAAAATGAACACTACCAATTTTGAGTTTTTATTTTAACGATTCACATCTTTTTAAATAATATGTAAAACAAATGAAACACATGGCAAACATATTGATACCAACTTTTACCTCCACGAGCTTGAATAACGGCATTTCCGATTGCTCCTATTGAGGTTATTCCAGAAGTGCTCAATAGGGTTAAAGTCTTGTCTGTAAGATGAATAGTTTATTCTCGTCATGTTAGCGCCATTACGACAAAATCATTCCCTTCACGCTGTGCGTAAGAAACAACGTAATCTGCTTCTATATCCTTGACATGATACCCTGCACGAACAAGAAACAACTTGATCTGTGATTGGGGAGAAATTAGGCCTCAAATCATAACTGAACCTCCTTGAAAGCTTAGCCCTGAGGCTGAATGTCCATTCGGCATAACTCTCACCCGTTTGTTGGATATTATATCCATTAAAATTTGAGCAATAATTGAGATAAATCAAAAAACAAAATGTAATGTATGGTTTAATGAACGCATAAGCATAATATTAATGATCAAGGCGTAAGTCACTTCATTAATGCATAGAGCATAAGAGATAAGGGTGTTTATGGAATGTGGTATTTAATACATAACAACTGTCAAACATAATTATCGCTTACCATTAGCCGCGGTAATCGTTGATATTTTGGTCCAATCATTCTCCAACATGATTTTATTTTTATGATCTACATGGCCCAGATTCCAAATGCATGGAAACTGTTCAATGGTCTTAATAAAAAATCCCTCCTCAAAACTCATCACTCCACTAGAATAATTTCACTCAAATCCACCTCAATACTTCACTATTTTACCGTTGTAAATGACAAAAATAACAAAATAAAAAAACCAGTCCGTCCAGCAGATTGTCAATGTCATCAGACAGTCCCTGATCATGCATAATTTGGTGCATAAAAGTTGAAAGTTGGGAACTTTTAGGCTTATGCATTTTGTTTATGCTTTAATCATTGAGACTTATGTTTTCAGTTAACACTGTAGTTTGTATTCATACATTTAACTGTTATGACTTGCGCCCTAGAATAACGCTTTGATCAATAAGTTATGCTTATGCCTTCGCTAAACACGCCATAAGGAATGTTCATTGATGAACCATTATTTTGTAATTCTCTTGTTCTGTTCAATAGCCCCACAAGGTGTTTCAGAGTTTCAAACTCAAAATAAAAGAACCACATTTGGTTTTTCCTCTTATAATTAGTGATGATGGAAAAAATGAAGAAAACCTTTAAGCTAATAGAGTCAACTAGTCGTTTTTAGATAATTCAAATATGTGAAAAAACAAAAAGAAACAATAGAAGTTCCAAATAAGATACAATTTCAAGGTGCCCGTTTTTCGTACCAGTCGGTGTATTTTGCGGTATCAAGAAGAAAATCACTATGATGCTGATCATGCACTTCATATGATTTTTGCGTGAACATTAAAGTCGGAGAACCCGGTCAATTTTTATTATTACAATTATAATTATATAATAATATAATATTATATATTATATTTATATAAAAAATCAGGGAAATAAGTCGCGGAAAAATTCGTTGCGAATGATTCGCACCAGTCTGTGGAGAGCATCATTCGATTTTTGACATCATTTTGACACAGGTCAAAATTCACAGGAAAGCGCATCCAACGATAATTCCGGCAGGATTTGCGACGGCACCGTTGGCGTTTGGAGTACATTCTTCAAAGATGAATCAGTTATACAGCATAAGAATCGAAAATAGTCTCAAGGTTTTAAAATTGAACGGTTAAGAGCCCGGTCTATTATTATGACTAGTGCTAACGCTAATTAGATTCGCGTATTGAATTTGTTTCATATTTTGTCGAGTGAGAACTAAAGGTTGAAATCAAAGTAACAATTATGTATTGTTAATTGACAAACAAATCCACATTAATCAGCGTATCATGTACTATCTTTAAAATAGTCAGTTCGAGAGTTGCTTTAGTTTCATCGTGGATTATGTCATTCAAGAACGGAACGGACTTTCTCACCGGGATCAAAAATCTGATCAAAGGATTTATGTCTTGTCAATATCGAACGGGGTGAAAAGAGATTTATTCAAATTCTCATAATATGTAGATCAACAAATCAATTTCGTCCGCACAATGCATTTTCCATTCTTGATTCAAGCAACCCCCTTCTATAATAAATTGTAAGAAGCGAAGGGTTATCTGAGCAATTTTATTCTTAGAATTATCCCCTAGCGAAAAAATCGAAAAATTGTTGGTGCTAAGGTGATTTTTAATTGACTTTTATTTCAAAATCTAGTCGTGAGTGACATATCGCTAACCCCTCTGCCAAAATGACTTAATTTTAAGACAAAAATGTTGTAAAAAAGTTTTTTGAATGTCGTTCCGTTTTCGAAATATAGCGAATTAAATTTCTTCGTTTTTATTTAATGTAATCGATTAATTCTAAACATTCTGATGATATGAGTCAAAGGTAATTTATATACTCTCTATAAATATCAAAATGTATGTAGGACATTCCAACTTGGAAACAAACAAATCATTTTAGCAAATAAGTATGCTCGAGCACGTCTTTTTTTCAATATGACAGTATCAGGGCTCAAAAAGGTTAGACACAAAGTGTCAGCCTACAGTTGAGGTTTTGTTAATCATGCGTTGAAAGTTCATGAACCACCAGTGACAGACATACAGGGTGTCAATTTGAAAAGGACCAGCATTTGAATGTGTCCAAACCAATGATAGTATGAAAATTTGGCGAGACACTAGATTTCTCAAAAGTTGTCCCCCTCGATATCTATATTGATGTGTCTCACCAAATTTTATACTGTCATCAGTTCAAGGAATAATTAATTCTGTTCGTTTGAAAATATTTGTGAGGCTAGGAACTTTAATTTTTGGAAAAAAGTAAGGTAACAAGAATAGCATGAAAATTTCAAAAATCGCAAAAAATGTCAGGGGGTAGCTACCCTCGACGTGAGAGGGTTGATTCCAGTTACGTTGGAGCTATGCAAATATTTTCATATCAACAATAATGAATATTGAATTGAATTATTCTAAAACCATTTAATTGTAACTTGTAATTGAAAACAATTTCATCTCTTTTTTGAAAACCCATATTTTATAAAAAAGAGAGTCTGAAGATGAAGAAGTCAGGATTTGAAGAATATTTGGAAGAATAGGTAGATATCCATTTTACAGTTATCAGAAGAATGATGGTGTTGCATTATAAAAACTGTGCATTTTTCACTTGTTATACATTATCAGATAGTACATTGTTAAACAAACATAATAGCAATGATATGTAACTTCTTGAAATATATCAACAATAGTCGCAATAATTGTCCTTACTGACTTTGCATTGGTAAAATTAACTAAAAATAAATTAATTCATGTCGCTTTGGAGATCTCAGTATCAATCCGTCCAAATAATCTTAAGTCAGCAGTAGATATCATTGAAGAAGTTTCACTATTAGTAAATAGAAGAGATTCTGTTTCGTGGCAAATTATATGTGGTTTCCAAGTTCACATTTAGGTCCTGGTTGTAAATATTATCATGGTCAAGCAATGAAGAGGGACCAGTCCGTCTACTACTACCTCAAAATTGTTCTCATCATTACAAAACTCACTCACGTTAAATCACCTTATATCTAGCAGATGGTCCATTGTCTTCATCTCTTAGTTTAGGATAACTTACGTAACTACTACAAAGAGGCGCTAAAATGAAATCAACCCTTCAATTTAGAAAAATAAACCGTATCAGATCATAAAAAAAACTTACCTACATAGGTCAAAGGGTTTGGCCGTTGGCCTTTCTATTGGCCACGGGCTACCGTCAGGGCAAAAAAGCTAACATTGCACCTCATTGGGATTGACGGGTAACGTAACTGGAGTACGACGTTCGAAATTCTACCTGGAAAATTATTCTTTGATAGTTATTGTGATTGTATAACTAATCTGAATAGCTGGATAGCTGAAACATAATTATTCAGGTATCAGAACGTAACGGATAAATAACGGATAAACTGTGGAGAAAAATATTTACAGGAGCTTTTTTCATATTTTCCTAGGTTTGCAGAGCACTTGATTTTTTTTAGGTATTCACTTACCACTCTCCAATACAAACCAAACTTCTAGATATAAAACATACAAACAATACATCACCAAACCCTGGCAAAATCATCAAAATATTAACAATACATGTGAATTAGTACATTCTAAATAGTATTATGTGTACAATTATATTAATTATGTCGAACGCCATTTGCAGTCTTTGGAATCTTCAATGGTCATTTTGTTTCATGTGCTTTTGATTCTATCATACCTTTTACCATTTTTTATCATCGTCATCTTCTGAAACCGCCTTGGCATTCGTAGATATCATCTGTATCTTCCAACAATTCTCCAAATCCCTATATACAGCATCACACAATTTTTCTTAATTGAAGGTGCAGCAGAGGAAAAACAAGGTGGTACCTAAAACTTTTCTTCACAGTGAGGAGAAACTTTCATTTTCCCGTTGCAATGTTCGCCCTCTCTTTGTTTTTTTTTCTGATATTCTTTGGTATTTTTCTTAAGATTTCGCCTTGAACCGCACACAACGTGCAAGAACACCGGGTACTCGTTCTCATTACCAATGGTCAAGAAGATTCTGCACAAGTAGCAGTAGGACGCCTTGATTCTCTTGAACTTCTCAATGCCTACGCTGACCTCTTACTTCTTTTTTCTTTTATATTTGCTTCTTCAGCTTCGGGCTCGCTCACTGAGTCAATTGTCGTGAACTCATGCAAATTATTCACATCAGACTACTTCTTGATCTTCTGCTTCTTTGAATGATCTACAGAAATCAAATGGTGTTCAGAAGCCATGCTACTCTTGAACTGAATCCTGCAAATCTTGCAATGTAATATCAATTCTTGTGATTAACGAGTTTTTATTATCCAACATATATTAAAATTTATTATTTCGGTATTTTTGTAAAAATACTTTACCTACACAGACCCTGTAGAATAATATTTTTCTCAAGTTGACCCAACATCCAGTGAAATGAAGTCTGCATATCTGAAAAATTCTTCTTGGGTTTCATGTTTGCTCTCACTATAGATGGATCTAGTAAAAAGATCACTGCCATAACTAAGCCCTCCACTTGGACACCATGTGGATGTTAATGTGCATACTCATGCTGATGAATAACACCATTCACCAGTTAAATTTTGCATTAATTCATTACTAAACATCAAAAATGCTATTTGAATTGTACACATCTCACTCATCTTCTTTCAGAATATCGACTGTTCTGTCACCTATCAATAAAATAAATCATAATTCAGTTTCATTGATGTGATCATCAGATTCTTTTCACACTAGGCATAGGTGCAATTCTCCTAAATACGTGATAAATAACCGTTATACAACGAATTAGTCATAACCTTTTATCGACTCCATCTAAACAAGTTATAAAAACGAACTTACGACCCAAAGCAAGACATGCACTCTTGACATTGAGCTCGTGCTAAGTAATTCTATTCAGACTGCACCCTTTTGGTGTCCTCAAAAGTAAAATATCTGGAAAATGTATTACATGAAACAGGAAATGACCCTTGCTTCACCCCAGAAGGGGCAATTTTGAATGTCTAGTGTGTCCACTTATGAACTTTTGTCCTGGCATGTTCACTTCTACTCGAGTTACTGACCATCAGGCAACAGAACTCGAGTGGAAAATCTGGTTTTGAGCGACAGTGAGATTTGATAATAAGCCAACTAGTTCCTTGTGCATGATTGTGATTCCAATTGGATATCTATTTTCTTTCGTACCTTGTGAATACTTAACTGGATCAAGTAATAAGTTTATTATTATACGACTTCAATACAGTAACCGTCATTTCCGCCTTGTAGAATGTTGGGGAGGAATACTGCCTTCAGGAGTTAGTTTTTTTTTCAGATATCTCAAAAATACAACACAAAGAATATGTATATTATCATCATAGAATATATTATGAAAGATCTCGAGTCTTATCGAGTAAGTGAATGAGTATCAAATAATCTGAAAGTTTCTCTTTATAGTTCTGTCTTGAACAGTTATAGGATGAGCCATGTCCAAATCAAAATCTCCCAACGTTTGGATATCACCATTATTTTTAAAAACGGTTTAAGGAATATAGTCTTCTATCGTTAGTATAGACTCTACCACAGAACACATATACTGTGGACTCTACATACTCTGCATGAACTCTATTATTTTTAATGAAGAGATACGCTGTCCAAAATAACGATATAGCTGATTTTGTGAAAACACCACTAACATGGCAATGTCACTGAGAGACAGGGCTAGGAGTTTATAGGAAAAGTAATTAAATATTGGAAATAGATTCTCGTTTATTTATGTCTTTATGCATTGATTTTGGAGCATTATTTCTCCAAATTTCGTGATGAATGATTGATGAAAAAGTCGCACTTTTTTGATATTGTAGTATGGTTTGAAACAATACACCATAACGTTCAAAAGGTCTTCAAGACCCTTGCACGTGCCAAGTGTCGGCAAATTAATGACATTTTCCGAGTGGTCCTCGACAAGCGGTCAAGTGATGTATGACCGGTGGATTTGGCTGAGCAGTTATGATTTTGCGGACATAGAATGAAAGGGTAGAAGAGATTAGAATAATATTCCGGAAACTTTCTATCTGCTTCTAAAAGATCAAGAAACAATCTGCATTATCTCTTTTGGCAATACATAATAATTGCTCATTTGAGTGATTTACAGATAGATTCAAGAGTAGTGGCTCACTCCATATCATCTTGAATTATGAAAAAAAACTGGAATGCAATAGTTTAGACATATTTTCCATGTTACCTACGCAAAGTGATAAATTCAATAATACAAACAGGCCAAATTGAAATACTGTCACTTAATAAAAGCAAGTGGATTGTGTTATTCTTCAGGATGCTCGAATTATTAAACACTCTGAGCCAGTCCTTTCCTAGTGACAGTTTTGCCATACCCTGGCCCTTGAATAACAAATCAATGTTCTTGATGTCGATATCTGCGCAATCACAATTGGCACAGAATTTTAATACAAAAGTGCCTTTGACGAAATAATATTCCAATGCGTTTAGTGAAATTGGTAGTCCAAACTTGTAAGATGATTTGTGCTATGTTTTTAATAATGCATCCAAAGAATTGATTTTTTTAGAGCACTGCATAAAAAAGTTTCTCACATATTATGGAAAACAATATGTCATGGCAATATGTCAGAGTCGTTTGAAGTTTATCTACAAGCATAAACTATCCATATTATACATCAACATGCGTTGCTGCTAGTCAACTAGTTACTTCAAGTTTTGAGTGCAATCAAAAAGTATTAGTATTCCTAGAGCGAGCGAGGTATTGGGATGTTCTTGGACTATCTGAAGCGTGTGATTGTGACGATGCCGACATCACTACAATCATACAAAGGGATTGCGTGAGCAAACCGCAGTGCAAGCCATCGAGCAACCTTGAAGGGGAGTTTTTGTAAGTATACATTGTCAAGATGGGAGTCCCACGCCACCTCGGATCCTATGCTCACCAGAACCATCAGCAGAAAAAACTATGACATCAATCTCCGGAAAGTGTGTACACAGACTAAGAAAAGTTGCCACCTGCTGCTACACGGACGGATCTAAAACGCCCTCTGGCGCATGATCTAGAGTTTATTTTTACCAGGAGTTGAAACATGACACAGCCTGGGCAAGTTGGCTACTACAATATTCCAAGCTGAACTCTTGGCAATTGAACTTAGCGCTCAATGGATGCTGTACGACGATTGGACGGCTATCACAATAAAAATATTCTTATATAGTCAAGCGGCAATGGAGGCCCTTGAATCCTACAAGAACTCGTCGAGGACTGTAGAGAGCTGCCAAAATGCACTGAACAAGCTCGGCATAGCGATCACTCAGCTCCGGCAAACTGTCTTTGAGAGCTCTCGGATTCCTGCAAATGATTTGAATAATGCCTGACACAGGACGGCAGTCAGTCTGATCAAAGGACTGGTCCTCATGGGTGAATGATCTGGCAATCTTGTGAGACACAAAAGACCTACTAGTGATTGCGGTGGACTAATGTGACCCACTCACAATCGTAATCACGAATCCTCCCGGATTCTATTTCCAGTGTCTTGTAGCAAGGACTCGAGAGCCCATTCCACCTTTTCAAGTTGACTGTACTCTCTGCTGTTTCATAGTCGGGTGCTGAGCGGGTTCTTACTTGGTGCGGGAGGACGGGGACTAGCGCCGATCAAGGAAAGTGCACCTCCAGCAGCCTGTAAAGCGTCTTGGAAATTAAATATACATATAAAAAACAGTCATGATAAATATGTCGTATTAAAAGAATTTTGTGTGTAGTTAGCACCTTCAATTTCTAAAGGATCCAATCAAGTATATGAAGAACTCAATAAGGGACATTTTTTTGTTTTGTTTCCCACTAATAGAGATAAGATCAAGACTGTACTCAAATTCAGCATAAATAGAACTTCCAGTGGAATTGAGAAGATATCTGTGATAGTTATAGAGTGGTTGAGAGATGAGGCCCTGTACACACTAAAATTATGTAATTACTATCAAAAAATAAAATTTTAGTGGATTGCCAGCATGTCTCTAGGGAGTAGCGTGGAACGTCTGATGCCATGTTTGAGTTGATTCAGACCCTATTCTTGTCTTTAAACGAAGGAGATCTGGTAACTGCAGTGTTTTGCGACTTTTCTAAGGCGTTTAAATGTAAGTCATGATGTGTTGTTTGCCAAGCTTGACTGATATGATTTTAGAGGTACGGCGCTGGAATGGTTTAGATCTTGGAGGACAGCAGATGATGCGAACCGAGAAAAGTAAATCTATTCTACGAACCAATATGCTTGGTGTCTCACAGAGGCCTGTACTTGGACCTATCTTGTTCCTTCTATATGATATTGACTTGAAATCGATAAATAATGTTCGTGTTTAGTTCACACTATCCGCCGATGATACTTATATAAAAATCAGGAAAACCTTGAAAACATGCCGGTTGCCGATGTGCTGAAAGTCTGTGTCTAAACTTCAGCAAAATAAAGCTAATGAGCTTCAAGTGCAACTGTGGTTCTCTAGATATCGATAAACGAAGGTTGGTGAAGATATCCTTCGTCAAATATTTGGGACTTCTCATTAATGACCGAATTATATCTACTACACACGTTGAGCCGTTGTCTTGAAAAATGGATAGTGCTTGCTTTGTAGTCAGAACTATTTCAAATGAGTTGAGAGTGAGCATTGGTCGTTCCACCTACTTTGCCCTAATGGAGAGTCATCTGAGATATGGAATTGGCTTCTGGGGTTTCTGCAGCCAGGTTTCATTCAGATCATTATTTGTTTTCCAGAAAATAGCAGTGCGTTCAATGTACGGGACCAACCGGAGAGATTCTTGCAAGCACAACACAGCATTCTCACTCGTTCGAGTTTTTTTGTTTTCGGGACTCCAGATGATGCAACGCAATAGTGGGTTTGAGGACAGTCAATGAAACTCCTGTTTTTCAGATTTCCGACGTTTCGGCTTCTAATTCGAATAAGACATTGCATGTGCACTTCTTCTGTAGCCTTGATAAAGACTCGAATCAGAAGTCGAAACGTCGGGAATTTGACAAACTAAGGAGTTTTGTTCACAGTCCTCAACCACAACATTGCGTTGCATCATCTGGAATTAACTAAGGACACAAATTGGAGACTGTCTGCCTCATGTTTAAGAAGCACTGTATCGATGACAACCAAACCATTTACAAGTTGAGAGGTTCCAAGATGATTCCGTCACCATTCCCAAAATTATCGCTCTCAAAAAACTGAGTCATATTCGAGAGTATCAACTTTTGAATCATCTAGCGATCGACATGAAACATCCCCTTCACATCGTGTCTTCAGAAAAAGGGTTGATCATTTATGAAGAAAGAAGGCATACTACGAAGTCGCCGGATTTCTTGTGGACAAGCTAGAGTATGAAAAGGTATTGTCTAGCTATAATTCATACAGTGCGGCTCTAAAAGGTTTCCCCCCCCCCTTTTTTTTAATGTGTGCACAACAAATTTGGAAACTTGGCCTACTTCAATTGCTGTCAAAATACTACTTTTTGATGTTACTGACGTACTTTTAGTATTCAAGATGGCGGCTGGGCGCCATTTTTTAATGGAAAGGGGGGTCTTGTGTCACCTCATTTTGAAGATCCTGATGAGTACTTTATAACCCTATTGAGTCGATATCTTCAAGTACTACAAAATGGCGGTACATTCAATTACTACATTGATACATACACTTTTTGAAAAAATTCGTTCAATTCAAAAGATGCTTTTTTGACATTTCTGTCATCTATTCCCAACCCAAACTTTATGTCAAGAATATTTCCAGCATCTTTTGAATTGAATTTGACGATTTTTTTTTAAAGTGTATGTATCAATGTAGTAATTAAATGTACCGCCATTTTGTAGTACTTGAAGCTATCAACTCAATATTCAAGGATTATAAAGTACTCATCAGGATCTTTAAAATGAGGTGTGACACGATCCCCCTTTCAAATGTTTCAAAATGACGCCCAGCCGCCATCTTGAATACTAGAAGAACGTCAGTAACATCAAAAAGTAGTATTTCGACAGCAATTGAAGTATGCCAAGTGTCAAAATTTTTGGTGCACACATTGAAAAAAAAGGGGGGGGGACCTTTTAGAGCCGCACTGTATAGTACATATTTGTGATATCTGTTGTGTATTTTTGAATCTTGCGTTTCTTTTTTTCAATTTGTTGACGTGATTCTATGTACCGTTTTGCTTTTGTTATAAATAACTAGTACTAGTACAATTATTCATATATCGACTTTCACAGAGCCCCAACATTCAGTAAAAATGATTTTATGTCGGTGATAATTTGTATATTATTATCTACGGCTGTATTATGAAAAGAATAATTTTTTGGCTGACAAGTCATTTTGACAACAATCAATAATTCTTTTGATCGTTTGTTCACTGTAACCCTTTGAAAATTTGTTTAAAAAATATTACCGAAAAAAAATCATTGATACTGTGTTGGGGTTTCTAGGTCAGCCAGTATACCTATTTTCAAAAAATCTTTCTAGTTAGAGAATTCACCCAACAGGCTTTCTAGATCTCATGAACAGAAGAATATTTTCATGTTTTCATGTATTCTGGAAACTTCTACCAGATATTCATTCAGTTACTGCACTTGGATGAGCTATATTAACTTTGTGGATCGGAACATCAGGAATTGTGGGTATTAGATTCCAAAACATCTTTATTGAGAACATGAAAATTGAGTTCAAGTATCAATTTGGGCTAAACTCATCAGTGGATCAGAATATTTCGGTTATAGGTATCTGATAATTCTTAGGGAAAAAGAGTTTGAATTCAGAGAATGAATAGGTCAGTCACTGATACACTTACTAGGTATATGGGGGCAACAGCCAATTTCTAAATCATTCATTGTAGTAAAATGACCGTTTATGATAAAAAAAAATCCGATCACGCTATAATATCTGTTTCATCACATTGATATAATATCTTATGATTATACTTGTGATTATATTATAAGATAATATGTGGAAAACACATCAAGCAAAGAAGATATAGAGAAATTAGTTTTTTTTTTTCATTATAGATCATAACAACGTGATTCGATCATATTGATAATTTCATGCAAACCATATTGGATGTTTCATTCCATCTTCAAGAAATATGATATTTTTTGTCTTTTCCAGAACCCCTGTCGAAAATTTAGAACTCAATAACCAAAGTTCGTGAACCTTCAAGGGACCCTTATTCCATTGTCCCAACAGTATAGCCTAGGGACAATGCAGAATGAAGTGACGAAGAGCTGTCTGTTAGCCTTTCTCTAAATACGCATCCGTCTCATAGACAATTCCTCGTAATTCAGATATGAGCATTTGGGTGGGACTCAGTTTCGACAGAGATGAAAAGGTAAGTCAATTCTTTCTGAGGTTGATGGAAAATTTTATTGTGTGGATAGTCTGACCTTGTGAATATTATAAAAATATTATTCCTTATTTTTGAGAAGGAAGTTTCCTGGGGATGTTGATTCAAGCAGTACCCACATGACAAAATTATGTGACATGAAAATATAGGATAATTACAAATAACAATATCAATAGTTTAATTTCCAAGTATTGTTTGGTTTATTTAACTTTGTCTACCAGAAGATAATGTTTTCGTCGATCTGTGAGACCACCTTTCATGATCGCGTAATAGAACTTATACAGAATACTATTTTTCTAGTTAGGTTGTGTTTCTTGCGTTATCGGACACAGAAAGCCTATCCTGCGTCACGAAACAGTCACATCAGTATGCGTGAGAAATGTGGATGATATAGATTTTTCTTGAAAACACAGTACCTACAACAATCGTATAGTTTTGAAAATAGATTAAAAATTTTGCCGAACAACATGGAATTGCAAAAGTACCATAAATTAAATTTGGGCAAATTGCGGTGATATTCAGATAAAGTACAGAGATTGACTGGTGGTTGATATTATACTCTAACACCGATTAAAACAGAAATTGATTATTCTTTCTGATAATGTTACCTTAGTATCTACTCAAAATTATATTCTGAAATGAGAATCAGTACCTCTAATGTAATATGATATTATACAGGGTATTTGAAAAACATTCGGCAAACATGAGAGGAATATTCCTGAGGTCGTTCTAAGAAAAAAAGTTCCAATAAACATAGGTCCAGAAACGCATGTTTTTTTTTAAATGTATGTTATCTTGCTCACCCTCAACGCCACTGAACACAATATCTTTTATCTATTAGGGTCAAAATCAGCCCTTTATCACTTACAACAACGCTGTGAAGTTTCAAACAAATCATTCGAAATTTGACTGGATTATTAAAAAAAAAAAATTGCTTCCCTGTATCATAGAAACGATGCGTTTTCGGACCTATGTTTATTGGAACTTTTTTTCTAAGAATGACCTCAAGATCAATCCTTTCATTTTTGCCTAATGTTTTCAAAACACTCTGTATACGTCATATGCATTTCCTAGATGCAAAGAAGGGTACACGGCCCCGCCCATACTAGATTATGGGCGCATCTTGAAGGGGTAGCTTTGGTAATGACAGCAAAAAAAATACGTTACCAACGTTACAGGACCTTAAAGTATCCAGGTACATTGATCCTCATCAGATGAATCTCAACGGTTAGTTACAAAACTTACCAATCAACATTTTTAGTGGTTGAACTATTAATTTTGTTTTGATTGGCATATTATGATTGGATACTAAGAGTGACAACAACTAGAGGAATCATTTTGATACCATTAAAAAAGTGAATTCAAATGATGCCACACTTGTAGACCCATGATTTTTTTATGACATTCTTGTCAAGGAAGGGCCTGGACAAAAAACGGGATGGAAGTGAACTCGGAAGTGGATAAACGTACAATAATAATCCACGTGCAGTTCGTGATGCGATGTTAACTTATCAAAAAACATAAATGGGAGTTGTGATATGAGACGGAAAAAGTTTTCTCTGATGCAAAATAGTGTTTGAAAACGAAATACTGAATGGGGAAATGTTTTGCTGACAATATTTCTTGTCCGGTATTATGAAGATATTACACAGGGTGTAACAAATTCGAGTTTTAAGCATTGATAATTCGTTAACCAACGTCGATTATCGCTAACTTGAAAAATTCCGAAGACTTTCGTATATACCCGGTAATAACCGATTTTTTCGAAATCCTTCTTTATTTTGTCCTGAATTTATTTGGAGGAATAATTGAAAACCAATGACACATTTCATGACCACTTATTCCACTCTTCAAGCTAGCATGGTCGCAATTGCTATCCGACGTTTCGAATTCTCGCAACCATCATCAACTTTTTTTTTAAATACGGACCCGACTTTTTTAATCGATTTTTAAGTAACTCTTCGCTCTCTAATCTAAAAATAATGATGCATCATTCGTTAGTTTTTTTATTATTTTATTTTTAATTTATTTTATTTGTTTTTATACGTGAAGCTTCTTTATTCAAGCTTTAAAAGTCACTAGCTATTATTGTAAGCATGACTATGATCCACGTGACGCGTTCTAAAAGGACCAAAAAAACTTTTTTATGATAACTTCTGTATCAACTTTCTGCATTATTTCAAAATGGCAAAAAAGACAAATCATTATTTTCAGCAAGCAAAGCAAAGAATTATTCAAAAAAGGATTCGAAGTGTTCGGTTCGTATTTGAAAAAAAAGTTGATGATGGTCGAGAGAATTCGAAATGTTTGATATCAATTTCGACCATACTATCTGAAAGAGCAGAAAATGAATCATTTGTTTTAATTCATCTCATCAAATAAATTGAGAACAAAATAAAGAAGGATTTCAAAAAAATCGGTTATTGCAGAATATCTCCGGAAGTCTTCGGAATTTTCCAAGTTTCGAAGTTGCATTTTTTTGAGATTCAGATTGCGCGACTTTTTCTTCATTTGAAAGACATTGTATCTTTTATGAATAACAAGTTACCAATTCTATAATTCCCAAATTTGTTATACCCTGCGTACGAAATGAGAATTTTCTACAATTCTTGTTATAACTTATTTTTTGTAAAATTGATAGTTTTGGCGTTCGACCGCCGCAAAGTATAGTTTATCACGCGTTTCCACCAGAAAACTCATTACTACAACATTCCGATTAATTCCGAAGTATTGTAATCGTACCATTTTTTATTATCTTGGTATTCTTATTCGTCAGTAGGCTCAATCCTCAATGCAATTCACTATGCCAAGATTTAGCGCATTCTCCTTTGCTTCGCTATTCTTGATGGATTATGTGTTTCGAGTTTATCGTCTCCAGTACCGATAGAAAGGTCACAGATCAAAATTTCCTCAACATTATCCGCGATGGGATCATCAGTTCCATCGCCAAACTCTCCGTTTTCGATTTCAGGAGGATACGTTTGATCAAGAAAAGTCTCTGTTTCTTCCTTTTCATCACAATCTTGTAATGCCACTTGCGAGTTATCACAAGTTTCACCACAATTCATATATACAGGGTGTCCCTGAAATGACTGTACAACGTTTATCCACAAATTCCTTACCCAAAAATAAGGCGATCTAGGCAAACTTACCTATATCCAAAAATGCTTCGTCAGCTTACAGAAGGCGTCAAAGATTCAAAAAAATTTTGGTTTACCCCACATTTTTCGAAAATGTGCAGATCGATTTTGATAATTCTTGGTACCTAGTCTTGGACCATGAAATTACGATTTAGTTTCTATAGCGACCGGTTGTAATTAACCGGAAGTGTCATAAACGTGACGTCACAAACAAATAGCTTTGATTTTTTTTAAAATTGACTTTTTGATAATTCAGATGCTTTTATAAGATAGTTCAATGCATTGGGGAGTCTTTCTCTCTTTCGGGAAATTTTGCTGGGATAAGTGGTTGTGCCGGAAAAAAACTATTTTCAATTGTGTACACGGATATTTTATTATTAAACCATTTTTTTTCTAGCATAACCACTAATCCCAGGAAATACACTGCGTTATTAGATAAAAACGTCTTAATTATCTGAAAGTCAAACGCATAATGAATCAAAAGATATAGCTGCATATGAGTCATAATGACGTAACTGATTTTTTATGGAATTGACCCAATAATTCAGATGTTTTCATCTAATGATGCAGAATGTGAGAGAGTTTTTCCTCTTGAAAAAATTCGCAGGGATGAGTAGTTATGCTAAAAAAAAAAGATCAATAATAAAATATCTGTGAACATATTTTTTTTCCGGCACAACCACTCATCCCAACTAAATTTCTCAGGAGAGAGAGAAACTCCCCAATATATTCAACTATTAGATAAGAGCGAGGACAAAAGCATCTGAATTCTCAAAAAGTCAATTCCAAAAAAAATCAAAACAAATAACTGCATGTACCGTCACGTTTATAACACTTCCGGTTAATTACAACCGGTCGCTTTAGAAACAAAAAACGTAATTTCATGGTCCAAGACTAGGTACCTAAAATTATCAAAATCAATCTGCACATTTTCGAAAAATGTGGGAAAAACCAAATTTTTTTGAATCTTTAACGCCCTCTGTAAGCTGACGACGCATTTTTGGATATAGGCATGTTTGCCTGGATCGCCTTATTTTTGGATAAAGAATTTGTGGTTCAACGTTGTACAGTCATTTCAGGGACAGCCTGTATAACGGAGCACCTTAACCCATCCCTTCTACATCCACAGACCTTCTGAATTTTCTGAAATCTCTTTTTTGCTTTTGAAAGAAATAAGTATCAACAAGCATTCTGGTTCTGGGGACTGGAGTGTGGTGACAGGAACTACCCCTTTTTTTCATCCCCATTGCTCTGCATTTTGTTCATTTCCATACACCTGCCGAACCTGGTGAAAGTTTAAACTTTTCTTTACTTGGAGAACGCTTTCTTCATAGATTTTACAGTAACAGTAGTGTGAGATGTACGTCTTTTAACAACTACCATAGATATACATACTTCACAGTATCAGCATATTGAAAAGAATGTATTGCATTGCTACCACTATCAAAACTAGCACGACCAAATTGGTTCCGAACCTAGCACCAAGTTTAGCAGAAGTATGAGATTGAACAGAATAGAAAGCAATGCAAGAACGGGCTTCCAGCTTATTCAATACCTCAGGAATTTTTGCTTAATTCCTGTCACCATATTCGATTCCTCTGCTTCGGAAAGCTTGTTGAAAATTTTTTGCAAATGCAAAATGAGATATCAGAAAGCTTGTGTATACAGAAATACTTAGTCAAGGTGCTCCATTGTACGCACGAATTGTAGTGAATGTGATAACGCGCAACTTTCATAACAAGATAACGATGAGAGGAAGAGAACGGATATGTGATTGAGCAACGAATGATCAAATAGACAACGAAGGGAATTTCGGTCTCAAACTGATGAAATTGATTGATCTACGCCTAGCAATCGATTTCAGGACAAAAAAAGGTAAAATCTGGTCTTGGGCGGCACGAGCGGCAAAGAAACAAAATTCGGAAAAAGCAAATCGAAACCTATTATCAAGCTATTCATTTTGACTCCCAAAACTTCCCAGGTTACCCCTTTTTTCAGTACCAAATGACTGTATTTTATCATAGGACAGGAGAATAATGATAATTATTTTTGTAGAGCATCAAATTAAGTGATAAAAGAGGAGGTCGTGACTCTGCGCGCTCTGGGTGTCAATATTTGCTTCTGTAATAATATGCTGATGATTAGTGAGAAGGTGCTTCACTGTTAATACGAAATTGCAAAACTTCAAATTTTGTTTTTTTTAGTTCCTGAAAAATATGTAGTTCTAACATATCATAGTTTGCAATGTGTTTTCGTCTTTGATGGCAGACTTCAAGGACACCGTGAATACGAATTCACCTGTCTAGACAACTTCATTCTAATCCTATTCAAAAGCATGCCACTGACCACTGGTCATCTGAACTCTCACCTTGGTCGTGTGTCGCTACCCCTTCTATGAGAATGAGCAATGCTTTCGGAACTTTGAATAACTACATAATGAGAAATTCATTCAAATTGCATCTGTTTGCAGATTATGAGCTTTCGATCGGCTATATTTTTGAAGTTTCAAATCAAAAAGGGTTGTCAGTAATAAATTATATTCACCTCACTTTCGCTTCTTAATAATAATTGGGTCCCTCAGTTGTTACAAATTAGCACATTATGCCAGATTAATGATGTATGATTATCAAGTTTGATAAAAGAGGTGATCATCGTGATACCTCGACTGTCCAATTTTGAAATAAAAGCACTAGATTTTGCCGCACTTGATTTATCAAAATATACTTTCTGATGCATAAGGCAAGTGATGATAGATCCATACAATTGACTTTGTTTTTCCTTTTTGAACCAAAAGATCAAGAATCTAGTAGTTTGGCAAATCAAAAAATGGTTTTGTGTTGACAGATGACGTTTGGAGGAAGATGAATATTTATTGAAAACACTGTTATTCAGACTAATAAACTTATACCGCACGTTGCTGTTAGCAACGTTACAGCAACGTGCTGTAATTCTATCATGTAACTATAGCAACGCTCACTTGTTTATTCTGACAAGAGTGGCAAAATGCACACGTTTTCAGTTCTTATTACCACCCTCCAGCGGTACAAACAAAACTAACAACATCGCATCACAGAACTACAAACATCGCATCACCGACTTGGTCTGCAAATTCACTCCCGTGCGAAATTTGATATGCAAAATGCAAATCCGAGCACGGAATGGCTCTTACTTGTAGGGGGCACCACTCACACACCTTTTCACTCATTCAAACAGTCAGAACTTTTTTTTACGCACTTGTTCATCTTTTCAAAATCAAAAAAATGATTTTTCCATCATGTTCACATGAAAAAGGTATACTTTAAAGAAGTGCCTGAGTGATACCTTTTTCAAAATATTTGAACATGAAGTTATCCATGCAATGTGGTTTTAAATGGAAAATTTTGAAAATGAACATAGGAGGCTTTGAAAACGGCGTTATCATGGTAATTGTGACATTTGCTTGAATGGTCAATGTTTCTGGATTCAAAAACATCAATCTAATTTAACATTTTTTTTCACAAAAAAATGTTTTTTTTTTTTCATAAGAAACATCGAACATCAAGACACTTGTCAAAATTACCGTGAAAACGGCATTTTCGATTCCCCCGATGTGAGTTTTCAAAATTTCCCTGTTGAAACAACATTGCACAGATTAGTGATTACTGATTACTGAGGTACAGGCGCTACAAGTTTCGGGCTGTTGGCCCCGACACCGCAGCCTCTAGTTGGGCTTATTGTATCAGGTATCTTCTCTGTGCCTGCCTCTCAGTCGAAGAGCTCCATTGCCCGGATAAGGTTTGTTACTAGTTCTACTGTTTCCCTGTCCGTCCTTTGAGAAGTGGTTGTGAATTCCCCGTTATCTTTTCTCCAGTACGCCAGCGCTTCACATTCAATGTGGGAGGCTGTTTCCTCCTCCTCGTTGCACAGCCTACATATGGGTTCCTTGTTGAAAAGACCCATGATATGCATGTGTTTCCTTAGAGTGCAGTGTCCAGTTAATATACCTGTTGCTTTCCTAAGCTGATTCCTGCTGAGTTTCAGTATGCTTCCAGAAAATGATGCTTCGATCTCGTCTGCCATCATTAATTTACTGTGTTTCACTCCTGGTGATTGGCACCATCTAGCTTTCTGTTGTTTTTTGGACCAACAGTTCAGCCAACCTCTCACAGAGGATTTTGTAATACCAATGGCAGGTTCTGGACCCAGAAGTGGTGTGTTTGCAGCTTTGCATGCTAGTAGATCCGCCCGCTCGTTCCCAGCTATCCCTGTGTGTCCTGGTATCCATCCAAGATCAATATCGTTAGATACTGCCAGTGTGACAAGGTTTTGCTGACAGTCCATGACTTGTTTAGATTTGGTTTCCCGACAGGAGATGGTTTTGATTGCAGCTTGGCTGTCACTAAGGATAAGGATTTTCCTTCCTCTGTAGCCTCTCCTGAGATTCTCTTGCACTCATACATTTATTGCAAGTACTCCTGCCTGAAAAACTGTAGCGTACATCTCAAGTGGTTCATATGTTTCTCACTTTGGATTTTCTCCTACGATTCCGGCACCAGTTCCCCGGCATGTTTTGGAGCCGTCTGTGTACCATATTGCCCCATTTGTCATACGGAGTCGTTTCACCGTTTCCCCTTCCCATATTAGCCTTGTCTTGGAAGACGTTAAAAAGAGTCTCTTTTTCACGTGAAAATGACGGAAAAATCAATTTTTAAATTCAACAAAATTTTCGAGTGCGTACAAAAAAGTTAAAACTATTTAAATGAGTGGAAAGATGTGTGGCTGGCGCCCCCCACATGTGAGACTCATATAAAGGCCAGATATAAATTTTGCATGTCAAACAATCTTTATAGTCAAGTTATTTTGATGATATTTCGTATATATCATCAAAATAACTTGACTATTTCAAAAGTTATTTGGAAAAATCAAATATTAAAATTCAACTTTGAAACCCTGTATCTCTGTTGATATCAACTTTCGAATTTGACAAGTTGAGGTCTATCGCAATATTTTTGTGTGATAAATCTACTGTTACCGTAAGTTTCATCACTTCTGGTCCACCCTGTATAATAAGTGTGGTAACTACCGCACGAGCACGAGTGTGAAAATTAATACAAATTAAATACCGTATTTTAATTACAACCCTTCAGTGACAAAATATCGAAAACTTCACAAGAAATAAAAACTTGTCTCTGACATCTTGCCACGCTTGTCAGAATAAACGTTGCTAACAGCAACGTAAGGTAAAATTCAATTTTCGCACGTTGCTGACATAAGTTGATTTTGCAATTTTTTTCTGCAGCGATATTTTACGTTTGGACAACAGTTTAAAGGTAGAAGTTCCATGTTTTTTTCGGAAGAAAGAAAATCCAATAATATAATACTAATAACAAATTTTCCATAATTCGTCTACTGAAAAATATTTTTAAGATATTCTGCCTTCTTTCTTTTCTGTTTTTTTATCAGCATACATAAAATGATGTATCTAGAACTTCAAAACTCTTACTTGATGACTTCACAACTTTCAGTTATTCTTTGAAGACATAACCGTTTTTTTTTTCACTAATTTTTTCGTTTCCATCAATTCCATCTGTGCTCATTTCAATTTCAAAATGCTTTATTGTCGAAGAAACTTGTATTGGCTAGGCTTGTTACACTGATCGTGAAATAAGTAAAAGTAATTAAAATATAATGAAATAAAAATCACAATAGAACAAACATATGACCAACAGAATAAAACATAGAGTAAAATGAAGTAATGAGTATGTTTGGTAGCTAGGTTGTGAATCATCTGATTTTGATCAGGTTACCTCTCTAGACTCACTTACGCTTTAAAATCTTGTAAAAAACTAGACGCGTCGTGACCAAATATATTATGTTATGCGAATACATATTATGTTAGACGGAAAGGTTGGTACAGAACCCTGAAAAATGGCGAGAGTTATGAAGATGATAGATGTGAGTAGTGCCCTCCTGGGTGCCTATTCTGGGACCGATAGAACGGTCATATCGAGAGAGAAAGAGAGACAGTAAACGGAGGATTATATGGAGGTGATCGTTTATCTTTCTCATATGACCGTTCTATCGATTCCATAATTGGTACCCTGATAACGATCCCCCCCCCCCCCCCCCGAATAGGAATCATAGGTCAGACAGCATGCAGAGTAAACAAAACAACGAGTAGGGACAGCTCGACGTTTAAAGTTCATGACGCGTGCGCGAGATGAGAAGAATTCACTTTTTTAATGACAAGAGCTTTTGTGAAATATCGCTATTTGTAAACTGGAAGCTGATTGAAAGAGCGTTTGTTTAATAATTTGTTATTTGTGCTTTTTTTCCAAAATGTCCGAAAATACGATTGAATCGTATGTGTACGCTGCGTGAACAACAAAACGTGGTGGTTGAAAAACCTTGTTCCATTTCTCCAAAGATATCGATAGGTTAATTCCGCATTTCATAATGTTTTATTTATTTATTTATTTAAAGTCATACAAAACACCCTAAAGTTATCACATTGCAAGACTTAACACATAATAGAACAGGTATCACAGGTAATAATAGACATCACAACTTACACTTACTTAAAGAAAGAAAAAAAAAACGGTGTTGTACAGTTCATCAACAATACCCTTGTTGCACTGGCAGATCCAGTACAAGTGGGAAGTTAAATTAGTTTTTCAAAAGCTTTCACACTAGTGTTTAGAAAATTCACATCGTGGACTCTGATGACGTTACAAATTGCCAGCATTTGACTCAATGGATTGTCCAGAGGGAGCTGAATACTAGAATAATGATTTTTGCTAAACCTAAGATACGCTATATTATAGTTTATAAGGTTATATAATATATAACCTTATAAACTATAATATGTTGTCAAGTACATAGTATATAAAAATTACAGCCTGAAGTTTCCTGTTAACAGTGTATAGATAAATGAGGAGAGTATAATAGGTGTTTTTCTTCATGCTCCACTTTTTGCACTTTTCACAGTCTGTCGCCTGTCAAATTGTACACCGAAAAGTGTAAAAAGTGTAGCATATAGAAAAACAGCTAATATGTCCAGATAATCTGGTCACTCGAAATCAAAGACGCCGATATGAGCTGTCGCTTCTTGTTGTATGAAACTCTCCACTGATATCCTTGTATGAATTGAATGTGTCCGTATATCAGAGAACGTGAATAGATGTGGGAAATGTTTGACCTCTCGTCCATGGAATAAAGAGACGATATATTCAGACTAGAATATGGATCAAGAGTTCCATCCGGGGGAAAAGTGCCATGCGGCCTGACTTATGATTCCTTATTATGAAACCAGCATCAAGAGAGCACTATTCACATGAATGTTAGTCTCGGCATTTATAACCATGAAATAATGTCTTTTCAATACATGTTATTAGTGGGGTTATGAACAATCAGTCAATTATTGCATGATCTTCGTATATCAAAGCTCACTAACTATGTAAACCATAACCAAAAACGGTTTATAACAGTCGGTTACTCTGTTTTGAAATGGTTATTGAAAAATATTGTGTTCCGTTGAGGTTGAGGTGTAGTTGAAAGTGATAAGTTACTGTCTCGGTTACTGTTTTCTGCGTTTTTTTTTTTCATGGGATCCGGCTCAAGGGTGGAGAATCTGAAACCAGACACCCTATGATCCGAGACCAAAGGGTAGTGTGGGGTGCGCCCTCTAAACTCCACCCACACATTAGAACGTCAGGGATAGTCCCTTTGGTGTTCCAATCTTCTTACAGTTTTTTGACTCTTTGGTACCGGGTTACCTTCCGAAGGCATCTCTATCATGGGTAAAAGCGCCAAAAACCGGTCCTACCCATGTGTCGCGAAGTGTTCTGCGAGGCTTCCATCTCTCTTATTTATACGCCAAAATATGGTAACATTCAGCCAAACACAGTAAATTAGAACTTAGGTTTGAGAAGAATGTCAGTTGATGTCTATAGGACAGCAGACCTAGTATAGTGCCTTTATCAATAATTTATCTTCAAAAAAACAAAGCAGAGAGATGGTGTCAAGTATGTTCAATGTTTTTTTGTGTTAGATACATGTATAGCATGTTAGCCACATATCACTTAAGTTAGCTTTGTTTTGGATCCAAGTTGAAGCAGTTCAGAACTATTCTACACATGCACTACTTCTAGACTACTACAAACTAAAGTCCAGTATCACACCAATGATACGCGTCAGTGACGATGCCAAATCTTTTTTATCTTGCAGATTGCGTACCTCTTACCTTAGTGCACAGTTCTTCATTTGAAACTTCTTGCCGCCACTGCATGACTGCAAAGCGTCGCCATCGTCGCGTCGCGGTATCGTCGCGGTCGTGTATTGTCAGTGTTGTACCCGCTTCTATTCAGAACATCAAATTAGAACAAGTTATCAAATAATGATCATCATGACACCCGACTTTTTCTCTTGCAAACTCCAACTCTATCTTCTTCATTAGGAAAAACAACCTCTGCAGGGTACAAGTGAGAAAATTATACAAGTCAATTTCCTCGGATATTTAATTATATTGTTCTCCAGTTCGTCCATAATTTTCGAGGACCGCTATGATTTGTAAGCAAATATACCTGTTGGTCAATCGGATCCAATTTGGGGACTATGATATTGTAAGCCATGCTGAATATTTGGAGTTTGGATGACAAGGAATGCAAAATGGCCATTGCACCAACACGGATCAAGAGCAGTATTACTGACGTGGTCTAACTCAAACTATCCCAAGAAATATGCTCTTTATTCAATCACAAATACTCTAGAACTGTTTCATCATCTAAAAAGTTCAAAGCTTTTTCTAAATCGTGGGTGAGAGAAGGCAAAAACTAAAAACTCAAATTTTGTGAATGCATCTAAAACACTCACATTTAAGTTGAGAAGAAAAGCGTGGAATTTTTGAAAATCTATGCAAATATGTGAAGGAAAAAATGTAGTTATTCCAAAAGAAATTCTGTTTTGTGACGAGTCTTGAATTGGTAAATATAATAAATTCAGTGATGTATGATGTCTGCTCATAACTTTGGAGTACACTTGTACCGGAAACTATTCACCTAGTGCAACTTAGTAGAAGATAGTGTCTGAGTGTGCACCATTGAACGCAAGAATTTATTGAGATTTCTGATGAAAAAGCGTCAAAGTTTGAAACAAAGCTGTCCAACTAAAGGAAATTATTCAGATTATCCCTGAAATGGTCTGCAGAAGCAGTCACAGGAGGGGATAGCCAACAAGGACAATCAAGCAGGACGTTAGAAGCAGAACGCAAAAGAGGCGTTCGCTTCGAGAGTCACACATTAGGTTATCCAATATTCCGGTGCGGTGGCGAGCGCTCCGCATGTAAATTAAGGGAAAGAGGGTGAGGGTAGATATACTTGGCGATATACGGGGGTCAGCTGCTACGGGCAAATTGGCTTTGGGGAAATAATTTCTTCCGATTGCTCCTTAGTCATAGTCAGTTGCATGCTATTGAGTAGAATAAGTGTAAAACTTCAATCCCAATCTGAGTAAGAGTGAAACACTATGTCTTTCTACACAATTTTGCGAAAAAAAAACTATCAGTGGCGTCATAAACCGATGAGAAACTAGATGGCAAAACGTTAACAGCATCTTTATTGCTTTTTTTTATTAAACTTTATCGTGATTTTCGAACGTCCTGGAGTTTTAAACATGCAAAATTGATGAATATGTTTTCATAGCATTATTACTGGCCTTCACACTTGAATGAATTTAGTTAACGATTTGAACATTGGTCCAATGTCAACTAGCTTGATCTGTTTCACTTTCCTCTTTCGATAGCTCACCTGTTATGAGGAAGATTAAACTAAGCTGGGCTAAAGATATACTTTGTTAATTCATATTTCAAAGTGATTAAAAAAAATTCACAAGAATTCACGTTCACCACGCTCCTCATTTTTAAAAATATCGACGGTTGCTTTGATTGGTACCTAGACTTCTATTATTGTGATGTGGATGATATTTTCCATTTCTTTTAGTCGTTTTATATCTAGATATACAGGGTGTCCGGGAAAATGTGGGAGATCTCTCGGATTCAGATAGAACATTGAAAAATAAGATGACAAGTTCCCATAATTTTTTTTCCTAGCGGCCCTCCCTACGGAGATACGGCCCCCTAAAGGACCCCACTGGAAATCGGTTTTTCTTGAATAACTTTTTAACGACTCAATATAATTCAATGAAAATTTAATATGATAAACAGTAGTAAGGGCCTCTCAAAATAGGTACTTCCCTTAAAACATAATTAGCTTGTTTAGTTTACCAGGGACGGACTAGATTGTACATTTTAACGCTCAAATTTTTAACACCCTGTATGATAAGGAGTTAAAAAAAATAAATTTGGATACCTTGAACATTAAGCTAAAGAAAAGTTACTCTTGTTCATTGTCGATAAAATGAACCATTTTCGAGAAAAAACAATTTTTATTAAACAAAACCTCGAAAAAAGCCATGACGAAGTGGTGCTCTTGACGAAATTGTGAACCTAACGCTAGGAAAAAAATGTATGGGAACTTGTCATCTTATTTTTTAATATTCTATCAGAATCCGAGAGATCTCCCACATTTTCCCGGACACCCTGTATATTTTAATTTTATATGATAAAAATCATATTTTCATAATCATGTTCTGACTAAACACATTGTGATGCATCTTTTTTCGAAATTCAATTCAGTCTGAATGATATCAAAATTCTAAATGCATTACGCACGCGTGTCCATCGGTGTAGAAATGAACCTCTTGGCCCTCGTGGCAAAGGCTTAGGTCACGTCTAATGAAAACTCGATTCAAACGCCCCACGATTATTCTAATCCTTCTTACATGCGAAATTGGTTATTATACGGCCAAGACACAAGCAGCTTACTTGAGGAGATTCGTAATAGTTGATTTCATGATTTGAGTTGAAATTTCTGCAAGCATTTTTTTTTTCAAATAATAGCAACCTCGACTCTTAAGTAAAGATTGGATTCAGCGTGATATTCTGTGTATGGTACAGTGGTTCTATTTGCCATAATGTTCGGTATTGCCAATTTTGATCATAGAACCTTTATTTGTTCTTGAAGGGAATATGATCCACAACAAGAAGTTGTAGAGCCTAATTTGTGAATCTTGTATTTTATTGGGTGACGATGCATATTTTAAAAATACGGAAATCAGAAATAATACGCATAAGATCCTGTATTGAGAACCTATGTCGATGTTCTCACTTGTGCGGTATCATACTATTAGAAAAAATCACACAATCACATATAAGTCTGTATGACTGTAAATAAAATTGAACCCCGCCTCCTTCGAATAGCGAGACTACACCAACGTCTTTTATACAAACTGGATTACCATGGAGTACGCTTGGTTGCAAAAATGAGTGAGTTCGCTCGTCTATCACTGTACTGGGTGCCATTTCTGGAAAATGAAGGATGTGACCGCTTGAGTGATCTGTCACGGGTGATCCCTCGCATCATGTCCTATCGAATTGCCGTATTCCGGGTGGCGTGTGTCGTGTGAAGTGCCTTAACATATGATCAATATTGCCAGTCATGCCACATTTGAACTAAAAATATAAATTCAAATGGTAGGGCGTGTTTTGTTTACCACCAAAATTTTATGTTGATTTCCACCAAACATTCACTGTCGCCCTCAGCTGATCCTGTCATGTGACTTTTGGTGGAAACACCACATGAACATCACATTCAACATAAAAAAAAACGCTTTGGTGAATCAAGTGAAACTACTGACTTATATTCTTTTGATACGAGTGGATTCTGATAAACCTGCAGATCGAGCTGCACATCCTTCAACACCAATCAACTGGAATTTCTTCTGGTTTTTCTCAAATACACAATTCTTATCAATTTTCCAAACAGTTTCAAAAACCAACTCCAATGAAAAAACAAAACTCCCTAAAATCCTGAATAAATTTAGCACGAAAATAAGAGTAGCAGTTTGATTCTCAAACATTCTTAATATAACGAATCACGACACAGACGAATAATTTTACGACACCAAATAATACCATAATAAATATCGATAACAAAGACGAACTTTTTAATAACTTGCCAACCCAACAACTCGGCCCTTCAAAGTAAATTATTATTTTTGTTTATTATTATTGTGTCAATTATTGACAATACAATGTTTTTCAGGTTATATTGTGCTCTATCAACATAAATCAACCAAAGTAATCACATAAAATCTTTGGTGGAACTTGGTGGCATCAGATTTACACCAAATGAAATCCACCGGTAATTTAAAAACGTGGTGTGGTGGGACATCACACTTCCATCACGAATAAAAAAGACGATTTGGTGGAATCTCGTTTTCACCTGGTGAATTTCTGGTGGAAAAAAAACACGCCCGTATATTTTTCAAACTTTTTGATATTTGACGTTGACGCTCACGCTTGTTGACATTTTTGATCGATTGATTTGTCTATGTTTATAAACTGGTGTCAACTTGTTGAACGAGAATATTTCCGCCGCGCGCATGATACTCGAGTGACATCAAAATTAATTCACCATAGTAACCAAAGAAGATTCTTGAATAAGGGAAGGAAGATGACATTTTTCTTCTTTTCTGTGGGTCTGAGGTGGCCTTATCGAATCAACAGTCATTTCAAATAGATATCCTGTTGTTCAGAAACTGGGTGTAGGACACTTTACAGCTGGATATTACAAGCTTGCAAGACGTTGCTCAGAAGACGAGAAGACGAGCTTAGAACCAATGACTTGTGAATCTCCAAACTTCCGCTGAACATATGGTACAGCACTGTTCTTTTCTCTCCCTCACTCGTCCCAAAGCACTGGAGTAAACCCCTTTTCCCGTTGATCCGTCTGCTCCCACGGTTCCATCTTCCTCTTTTCATATGGATCCCGCCTGCTTATTGAAATGAACGTCGTCATTTTCCTCCTTCTTCAAATTCATCGCATGGAAATCAACTTCCTCTGTCTGGAAATATACAGGGAGCTTCGTAATGAATGCGTCATATTATAAAGGAAGATTCTAGATGGTGAAATATCGCCATTTGGATAAATTTTCCTTGATACTGAAATCGATAATAACCGAGACACAGGGTGTCAAAGTTAAAATATTGTTTTTGATTTTAATTAATTGATATTTTCATAAGTATCCGACTGATCTTGCTGAAAATTGGTATGTTGAGATTTTTTGGGGTAGAATATAAAAATCTAGTGTCTATTTTCTCACACCTGATAGGTGGCGCCATCTGCCGACCACTTTGCCTATTAATGAGTCACTCACTTTTTTGTGCGTAGCTGAACAGTCAATCTGATTACAAAATGTGATTCTCCTATGTTTTGTAGGTAGAAGAGGTATACCTCATTTGATTTGATTGAACGCTTCGTTCTCGTGAAATTCGAACTTTAATTGTGTATTTTATACAAAACAAGGTTTTTTTTATTGATTTTGCCAACAATATGATTTTACATACAATACCAATACCCCACCATATTAATTCTCGCAATATTAGTCAGACACTTTGGAAAATAATAATAAAAAAAACAATATTTTAACTTTGACACCCTGTATCTCGGTTATCATCGACTTTAGTATCAAGGTAAATTTAGTTAAATCGCAATATTTTGGCGTCTAGAATGTACCGTTATAATATGACGCATTTATCACGGACCACCCTGTATATCGTGTAGAAAGCATGACATGATATCATGACGATTGATTTTGGGAAACAGTTCTGCTATCAGATCAAAGGACTCTACCAGATAAGGATACGTCTTCCATGCATTGATGCGGCTATTATATGTGTGACACAGGCTGATTATTGCAGTGCCGATAGGGTTGCGGTATGATAAGTTCTTTCTTATAAATCTTGGGGCTAGCCATACTTTTCCGAGCTGCAGCGGCATCTCTGCGGCTTCACTCAGAGGTAGATGGGTCGGAATGGACCTCATCATACCCAATGCGACGCGAAGCGCTTGAAACTGTATAAGATCCAATTTGGCAAAGTTGTTTTGTGAACCTCTGTGAATCAGAATAATACTGCCATATTCCAAGTGAGATCTTATCAAAGCTTTGCATATCATTAGGAGGGGTCTGCCTCCCATCACGCTCGACAGAGACGTTTCAGCCGATTGTCCCTCAGAAGGACTCCCAGGTACTTCACACTTTCCACTTGATCCGTTCCCTACTTATGTTGATACTTGTGTTTGGTCTGACTTTCCCCTTACTAAAGAAAATGGTTGAGGATTTGTTAGCTGATAAGGTCAGTCGTTCAGATTGGAGATTGTGAAGTTCATTTTTTGGATCATGGAAACACTATCTTCTCATGTTATGAGTAAGGTCATATCAACCGCGTAGTTGATCAGTGTTACGTCTTCGTTTAGAATTTTCTTGATGGAGTTTGTAACAATATTGAGAAGAATGGAGTCAGTGGCGATCTCTGCGGGAGTCCTTTATGAACACGTCCCTTGATCCTATTAAATTGTCATTGGATGGGTCTTTCATGAGCAGTTTTCTGTTGTACAGTGGGAAGTGTATCAGATTCGATAGATCTGTAGAGATCATCGTCTCTAGTAGCTTCTGAAGCAGTTCTTCTATGTTCACATTATTATATGCATGGGGAGGGAGAGCGATTGGCATCATAGACGTTACAGGTGTCTGGGCGTAAGAAAAAAGATAAATTGAAGCATGCAGCATTATAACATGAACTTGAACAAGCTGAAACTTCATAAACTATTCTTGATAAAACTCCACGAATTAGTATACAGGTTTTTCCAGAAGTATTGGGAGATATTTGTGGGACGGTAGGTTGAGACAAACATAAGTCTAAAATGTTCTATAAAATATTTTCGTACGGTCCTACCTTTCGGGATTACTCGTACTTGAGAATCGTTTTTCCGTGATAGCTCCGAAACAATGAAATCAATTTTAATGAAACTTGGACAGAAAACGCACAACCTAAGATCTAAAAATTTGAGTTTTTGGCAATATTTCAATCTACTTCTGGGGGCCTGAGGCTTTCGACCCTTTCCATAAAATCCCCTAAACTCTGATACGCCATCATTTTTTAAATTAATTTTCGTCAATTACTTTTCATTCACATCGAATAGATGGAAAGTTTTCAAAAAAAACACCAATTATCGTCAAATCATCTGCAGTTGATTCACAGCCAAAAGTCACCAGAAGTAGACAAACTACACGTGATTAGTCAAAGCGAAACGATTGAGCTGATCACTTGTGTTGGTGTATCCCACGTGACCTTTCAATCATTTCGCTATGACTAATCACGAATAATCACGAAAGGTAGGACCGTACGAAAATATTTTATAGAACATTTTAGACTTATGTTTGTCTCAACTTACCGTCCCACAAATATCTCCCAATACTTCTGGAAAAACCTGTATACTTATTCGTGGAGTTTTATCAAAAATAGTTTATGGAGTTTCAGCTTGTTCAAGTTCATGTTATAATGCTGCATGCTTCAATTTATCTTTTTTTTTACGCCCAGACCCAGAGGTTCACGAAACAACTTTGCCAAATTGGATCTTATACAGTTTCAAGCGCTTCGCGTCGCATTGGGTATGATGAGGTCCATTCCGACCCATCTACCTCTGAGTGAAGCCGCAGAGATGCCGCTGCAGCTCGGAAAAGTATGGCTAGCCCCAAGATTTATAAGGAAGAACTCATCATACCGCAACCCTATCGGCACTGCAATAATCAGCCTGTGTCACACATATAATAGCCGCATCAATGCATGGAAGACGTATCCTTATCTGGTAGAGTCCTTTGATCTGATAGCAGAACTGTTTCCCAAAATCAATCGTCATGATATCATGTCATGCTTTCTACACGATATACAGGGTGGTCCGTGATAAATGCGTCATATTAAAACGGTACATTCTAGACGCCAAAATATTGCGATTTAACTAAATTTACCTTGATACTAAAGTCGATGATAACCGAGATACAGGATGTCAAAGTTAAAATATTGTTTTTTCTTATTATTATTTTCCAAAGTGTCTGACTAATATTGCTGAGAATTGATATGGTGGGGTATTGGTATTGTATGTAAAATCATATTGTTGGCAAAATCAATAAAAAAACATTGTTTTGTATAAAATGCTCAATTACGAAGCGTTCAATCAAATCAAATGAGGTATACCTCTTCTACCTACAAAACATAGGAGAATCACATTTTGTAATCAGATTGACTGTTCAGCTACGCACAAAAAAGTAAGTGCCTCATTAATAGGCAAAGTGGTCGGCAGATGGCGCCACCTATCAGGTGTGAGAAAATAGACACTAGATTCTTATATTCCACCCCAAAAAACCTCAACATACCAATTTTCAGCAAGATCAGTCGGATACTTATGAAAATATCAATTAATTAAAATCAAAAACAATATTTTAACTTTGACACCCTGTATCTCGGTTATTATCGATTTTGGTATCAAGGAAAATTTATCCAAATGGCGATATTTCACCGTCTAGAATCTTCCTTTATAATATGACGCATTCATCACGAAGCACCCTGTATATTCCCAGACAGAGGAAGTTGATTTCCACGCGATGAATTTGAAGAAGGAGGAAAATGACGACGTTCGTTTCAATAAGCAGGCAGGATCCATATGAAAAAAGGAAGTAGTTTTCATATTTACTGATGGAACCGTGGGAGCAGACGGATCAACGGGAGAAGGGGTTTACTCCAGTGTTTTGGGACGAGTGAGGGAGAGAAAAGAACATTGCTGTACCATAATATGTTCAGCGGAAGTTTGGGAGATTTACAAGTCATTGGTTTTAATTGAGAAAAGAGGCAGTTTTTCTTTTTCTTAGATTCACGAAGCGCGCTGCAAAGAATTAAAAAAAAGGAATTTAGGGGACAGCGAGGAAATGACCTTGAGAGTGAGGTAGAAACTGATCCAAATACCTGGAATCCATCACGCATGGATCTCAGACCACTCGGTGATATATGGAAACAAAAGAGTGGACATACTGGCGCATGAGGCAAGGTCAATGACCACATTGACCACCATATCGAAGACACCAAATATCGTGAGCTTTTTCCAACAATCTTTCGCAAAATATCGGACAATTGGATCAAGATTATCCGCCATAATGGGCTTACTAAAGGCAAGAAGTATGTAGAAGCGATGGGGAAACTTTCGATAGAACCTTAGTTCTTCTACTTTTGGGGGCCTGAGGCTTTCCACCCTTTCCATAAAATCCCCTAAACTCTGATACGTCATCATTTTTTAAATTAATTTTCGTCAATTACTTTTCATTCACATCGAAAGTTTTCAAAAAAAACACCAATTATTGTCAAATCATCTGCAGTTGATTCACAGCCACCAAAAGTCACCAGAAGTAGACAAACTACACGTGATTAGTCATAGCGAAACGATTGAGCTGATCACTTGTGTTGGCGTATCCCACGTGACCTTTCAATCATTTCGCTATGCCTAATCACGTGAATTATGTATTTCAATCAAACAACACACTTTTGAAAACTATTTATTGATCAAACGTTACAATGTAAGTGACTTAACTGTTTTATTTGAAAATACCGACTTTCAAAATGGATTGTATTGAAAAAAACATTGTGGCTGTATGGAATCTGTTATAGTCAGCAGCGGTTTCTTTTTGATGATTCAACATCTACAGTAAGGACCGTCATAATTCCTTCTCCATGAGATCCTTCAAGGTAGTTGGATAGTGGAGAGATTTCATTGAGCTTGGCTTGGATTGCTCGAACCATGAGTTCCATTGGGTGGGCATCGTGACAGAAAAAATTTCCTGAGTCCCCAGGATGTAACTTTGCTGCTCATGAGGACAAGCTTATATTTTCCATAGGCTTGGTTTGAGGAAAACTGGATCAGTGGAGAGTACTGGTGTGCTGCCAATAATCTGTTTTTTTTTTATTTATTTTATTGACTGGAGGTCATCTAGGTCGAGGACTTCTAGATGTTGGCTTATCTTGTCAGTTGCCGATTTCTGGACAGATCTTGCTCTAGCTCAAGGAACAGCTGTGGTTAACTTGGACTTATTCTTTCTCTGGTATTGGTAAAATATTCGTCTGAAGTGGCGACTTGATATCTAATCGGGATGTCGATCAGGTAAGTACCCATGAGGAATCGCTGGGATTCGTCTTGAAGAACGTTGAGTCTTCGATAGGCTGGAACCAGAGCTCACTCGCAATCAACACCAACAACCAAGTGCGATAATTGGTAGATCTTTGAAACGAAAGTCTATCGAAAAATTCGGTCGACTCCAACCATCCTACGACCAATAATTATGTATTTCAATCGAACAAACTTCTTTAAAGAATTATTTATTGATCAAAAATTACAATGGAATTGTCTTGACTGTTCTATTTAATACCGACTGACTTGATTACAAAATGAATTGTATTAAAAAGAAAAATATTCTAGCTGTTTGGAATGAATGACTCTAACAGCGGTTTCTTGATGATGATTCTACATTAAGGGCCGACATAATTCGTGAAGTCTTATTTCCAATAGGACTTGAAATTCAACTTTTATTCGTAAATCGCATATCTTATATGGGACATCCTGTTCATACATACAGTCTGTTCATGGCTTTCCTGCGGTTACGTCATACTCTTCCGTCTCTCTCTTACACATTGAAAAAAAAAACACGTACGTCTGGACGAGGGTCTTTCGGATCAATTTCACAAATGTCACATGTGGAGCGATCATTCTACGACATACTGCCAAACGTCAAATTCTGTGACGTGACCGCAAGAAAGCCATGAACAGACTGTAGATAGCTACCTACGTATCAATAACAACAAAATTGTGCGACAGTACCTTCTTGAAAACTTGAAGAGGCGAAGGAGTTGAAATATAATAATATTCAATTGAGTCATAAAAGAGATTCATTTCGATAGAAGATGAGAAGTATGTCAAGAGACCATTCTCCTGAACATTAGTTATTTTATACCAAGATTGGTTTTCTCTTGT
The DNA here is from genome assembly GCA_958502075.1 of Orchestes rusci. Taxonomy (NCBI): domain Eukaryota; kingdom Metazoa; phylum Arthropoda; class Insecta; order Coleoptera; family Curculionidae; genus Orchestes; species Orchestes rusci. The sequence continues at coordinate 45,592,130 of OY293304.1, forward strand.
GTTCAAGGTAGATCAAACCTTAAGTGCAATCCGCACGATATACATAGTTGTTTTTAAAGAAAGCTCGCGATGTTATCAGTAAACTCAAAGAAATACATTTTCCTACAATATGTCTATCATACCTTCAATTATGAACCGTTTATTGGTGAAGTAGAACGGATAGCTTGAATTACATCGTAAAAGAAACTATGAAAATTGAAAAAAGATACAGATCAAAACCGAAACGGAGTGCTCTTCTATCGTGGAAATTTCTCATCCTTCGTTACAGCAATTTTTGTAACGACAGTAGTCCTAAGTCTTGACATACCCTGTGGTTACCCTATCTGGAGTTAGGATCAGGATTGCCAAAACAGCGTTATCTGGCTCATTTGCTTGTCTTGTTTTATGGCAATCGCTCCGTCAACGATGATCTACGGATAGAGGTAGTCAGAAAAAAAATTATATCAGTAGTTGAGAATGTTCCAATGTGTTTTTGCTACTTATGTTAAATGAAAAATAATGTCCTTATTGTCCAAGATTCACTTTATTCAAAATCTTGAAATCTTTCTATTTCTAGTAAGATGCATAAACCTGTGATTTTTCAAAATAAACCTTCTAAAACCAGCAGATTTAAGGTGAAGTATTGTATAACAAACCTATTTATTTCGTTGTTTCAGCTATTTCTTGAAAAGCCGCTAAAGGTAGCAATGAATCTTTACTATCTTCTTGCTCAAAATATTGTATCAAAGTGACACGAGCTCTTCACATCACAAGAAATGCGTCACTGCAATTACTTGCACTCGATTTCATTCCACTGAATAACCGCTTTAGTATCGCTGTTGTTGCAACTAACAAGAGGAATATGCGATATTACACCCTCAAAGAATCAGATAAAAAGTAGGTTCTTTTTTCATTTAACTAATCTTAGTAATCTTCTATAACAGTCTCTCTATATCAGCTACTTTCTCTTCTGAAAAGTTCGCAGTACAGTAGGGAGTCAGAAATGAATGCCCGAAGAAAGTATTGTCAAAATGCTTGTAGTGGAATGTTTTTGATCTGCAATTTTATGCCTTTTCAAATTTTATTTCAGAAGATAATGATTCGTAGTGGACAAGCAAGCACTTTTATTGGATTTACCTAGATTCATGTGAATAACATTTTACATGACGATGATGCCAGTTATTTCAAAAAAAGTCACGGAAAAAGGTTTTCGTGTGATGTAATTCTTCTCATAAAAGATAATACAGGGTGGTGCAACCAAGATTGGGTGAATGATTGTGGAAAAATGTTGAGAGATTTGGACATTTTTTTTGTACATTATTGTTAGTTGAAAAGGCAATGTTTTACCAATATAGCCATAGTACAGGGTTTCTAAAAAACTGTGTGGGAAACTAAACTTGTATTTTTTTCAAATGGAACATCTTGTATGTAAGAATTCTAATAATTTCTCCCATCTCGTAAGATCATTTTGACATAGGGTGTGTTGGGTCTAAAACTTATAATAAAGAAATGAGAGGCGATCAAAGTTGGAAAAGGACTCACAGTTGGGCCATTTTTTAAGCGAAATAGATAAAAGCATCCAAAACCCAACTGACCCCTAAAACATTACTTATCCTTGAACACAATAATCACATATATTTTGAATAAAATTATTTGTTATTATACAGGGTGGTCAAGTTTTGCAACCACGACCTGTAGACATCTTGAAGATAACATCATAAGCTTTCCAGAAACACTATATATCATACCTTTCTGAACAATAATTTTCACGAAAATCAGCCGCGAATAAAAAGTTTCCTCATGATATAACAAACTATTACTCAGTTTATAAAACTATAGGTGGTCATGCATGAAGCGATGACATCATAAATTAGCAATTAATACATCGAAGTAGCAAGGATGTATCGTGAAACTTAGTTAGTAGCTTTTAAGCCGAACACCTATTACGATATTTCCAATTTTTACGAGTTCTTTTCTCTAAAGCCCCAAACTCTTTGATCTGGCCTAACCAATCCAGCGTGTTCCTCTTGCCATAAGTTACGCACTAAATGTACAGAAAAACTGCGAACGAAGTTGTCGGAAGAATTTATCTTGGACAGTCCTTTATGTGGCTATAAATATTGGCGACTCAGGGTGGCTAATCAAATGTTAAATCTTAAAGGGTAGATGTTGTAAATTTCAAATGTAAACGGAAAGGCGTTAGATTTGGGAAAAACTTGAAGTTGATGTCCTGACCAGGTTTTTTACATGCCAAAGAGAATCTGAAAATATGATTGTACATTGAGCTGAGCAGATGCGTATTTGCGTGCCCAATAGATATCAACTCTAATTTTTATTCTCGGGTGCACAGTTCAAATTATGAATCAAGTACGCAATAGATAGCAAAAAAAGAACATACGTTTTTGCTTCAAGGGTCATCAAGAATTATGATTTGAGACATTCATTATGATTATCTCATCAAAATGTGCAGGTTTTGAATTGAACTGAGTTGAGTTCAATGAACATGAGGCGTGATGCAAAATTTTCATGGTCGAGAAGTCTCGAACTGTGGTTATTGAAGATAAAAAAGCTGGTGGGTAGATTTTTCGCAAGACCTGTAAGTATTTCCTCAAACACAGAAACAATAATCTTATTCCAAAACTTTTATATAACCCATTTAACAAAGAGATTATGGTAATGTTATGTTAAATCATCGTCGTCGAGGATCTTGTGAAGAAATAGCAGAAGACCTTCTTTCCGTCTTCGTTGAAAACGACCGGAACATGGCAGGTGGTGTTTTCACAGGAGATATTTTATGGATCTTCGTTGTACTTTCTCGATTCTGTCCTCATGGGTTTTGTTTAAAAGAGATCATACGATCGAACAATATTCCAGTATACTCCTAACATGAGAATAAAACAGGCAAGTTATAAATTTTGTGTGTCTCATGTCCTTCGTGCATGATCATCTTGATTGAGCCAAGCATTCCTAATAGTGATGCCTTCTATGTGGAACGTCTTGTAATTCTTCAGCCGCTGCCGACTCCCTCTGTCACCAATGTTGTTTCCTGAAATAAATGAGCTCCTGATTTTGTGAAACGGATTTGCAATGAGGTTTGTCGATTTTGAGAAGATTCACATAGCACTAGGTGGTAGAGGCATCCAAATCTGATTGTAAATGGGAAGCGTTCCCATTGCTATTGACAACGGAATAGAACTTGAGTTCATCTGCATACAGTTGAAGGTAGAAGTGCTTGAAACGAGAACCAACTTTGTTGATCAACAGTAGGATAAGAACCGGTGCCATATGAGATCCTTGAGGTGGGTGATAAAAAAGTTACAAGCTTGGACGACAAAACCGCCTATGTTGACCTGTTGTCAAAGCTTGCCAAGGTATGATTCTATTCATTTCAAATATACTTCTGATACTACAATTTTTGATCGTTTTCAAACAGAAGCCTGTGGCATACTGTATCGAACGCCATAGATAGATCCGTGTGAATCGATGCAACCTGACGACCTAGTTCCATTGAAGAGGTATAGAAATTTTGACAAATAGCCAGATTGGGTTAGTGTGAAGCGTTTTAAAAAGAATCCATGCTGTTGGTTAATCATGAGAGTCCGTATGTTTGAAAATGTTCATCTACTATTATTATTGATTCCATTATAATACAATTAATAGAGGTTGAAAACAGTGGGGAGTAAGACAAAAATTCGGGTAGTTGTGGATTTTGGATATGTTATTTAAAATGGTTGTTTATTGAAGAATCCGAAGAGGCCACAAAAATTTTGGCTCCGCGGGCGCCGCCATTATGAAGAAACTACCATTTTTTGGCACTTTTCTCAGTTTATGGCCCATATCTCATTCCCTGTGCGTTTTTTGTCATTTGATGTGGTATGGAAAGTTGTAGAAGATAAAATTTACTACAAAATTTATAAATAAAGTTTTTCTGTATGATCAATAATAACGTAGCTACGACGCGCTAAAAAATGACGACTTTATTGTATTTGGTAAAATTTCAAGTTTCTTTGATTTTAAACCGTTGCATGCACATTCACTAAATTATTTTTATTTTATTATTTTGGAAGCCAAATGCAACTTCTAATGCGATCGCTGAAGCTGGAGAGAAGATTTTGGTAGCCCTCTATGGCGGGGATAACAATAGTATGACGATCAATATTCTCCGACACACTAAATTTCCAAGGAACAACACAACCTCAATTTGGCCAAGCTTCCACCAACATCAGACGCGGCAAAATTCCACTCCTTTGGAGCGTATCACCAGGTAAAAATCACACATAATTGTCTGCATGTCTAGCTTATACTTTTGATTTTAGGTGATGGCGTGGATGGGAATCTACAAAAATCCCATAAATTGGGGATGGAAGAGAGGCGACAGGTCGCTGGAGCCCATCGGAACGCAAAAAGATGCCGCTCCTTCTAGCATCCTCCAAAAAATGTCTTGCAAATGTATTAGTGGGTGCTTGGGAGCATGTGGATGTCGAAAATCGGGCATCAAGTGCTTCATGAAAAAACATGAAATCTCACAAAATACAAACATTTCGCAATTTTTTAGTTTGTCATAGCTACGTTATTATTGATCATACAGAAAAACTTTTTAGATAAATTTTGTAGTAAATTTTATCTTCTACAACTTTTTATACTACATCAAATGACAAAAAACGCAAAGGGAATGAGATATGGCCCATAAACTGAGAAAAGTGCCAAAAAATGGTAGTTTCTTCATAATGGCGGCGCCCGCGGAGCCAAAATTTTTGTGGCTTTTTCGGATTCATCAATAAACAACCATTTTAAACAACATATTCAAAATTCAGAACTACCCGATTTTTTGTCTTACTCTTTTCCCCTATTAATTGGATTATTAATTATTTTGGTGTAGTTGAAAAAACTGATATGTCCCGGTAGTTAGTAACGCCCGAGGTAACGCCCCGGTACTTGGTTACGTCGGTTTTATCACCCATCTAATGAATTGGATGTTATGAGCTCATCTTCCAAATGGTTTGGGAGTGTTCAGAGTCAGAAGATCGTTGAAATATTCTTTGCAGGGAAAGTGAAAGTGATGACGAACAATCACTTAGAAATGAAGCAGGAATTTTCATTTGGACACATCCAGCAACCAGGTTCGCAAGTTTTCCGCCACTTTGGAGATGGTGACGTTTTGGCGAACAAGACATGATGGAAAGGGAACGAATCATATCGATGTTGCTGTGGTCAGAGTACGATGATTGAGAGATGGTTGAGAAGTGCAGATCACATTTCCTGGTATAAGGCACCAAAACTTTCAACAAGTCTGTAAGTCTTGATTAAGCTGCAGTTCCACTTGAAGGGTCTACCACGAAAGCAACGACTGTTAGATAGGGGAGAGGCAGGCAAGATGGCATAGTCGGGTTGAATGGCATACCACATGTTCTGCATAAACAACTACCCTCAAAATTTCCAAACTCACAATATAATGCTTATTTATGTGGCAACAGTAAGCTGACGAGGTCATGTGGAGGAAGCGATGACAGTTCACGATTTATTTGCAAATGAGTGGTTGGAACGTGTTGAGCTCCGAGCTATGCTCTGTCTTTCAACCTGTTTTACTGATACAAAGAGTGATTTGAAACACTTTTTTTCACGCAAGCGGAATCCTCTGTTCTTAAGCTTTATTTTGACATACTTAATGTCACAAAAAGTTGTAGAGGACATGTATTTTTTCAATGAATTTTGTAAAATACGTGGATAGGGCAAGTTGGCACATATGACGGCTGGGCAGCATGGCATGGTATGCCATCTTGCCCGAATAGATAAAAGCATGCTGTAATTTTGTTGTTTCAGATGGTGTACTCTCACAAAAGGAAAACGGATTGAGAAAAGCACTAATGTACAAGTTTTGTTTTGTCAGTATTTGTGTTTCATTCGATAGAAGCGTTGTAAGAAATATATGTATTTGATTTTTGCTCTTTTTTTTTACAAAAACAGATTTATATCTATCAAATGATTTGTTTTTATCAAAAATATATTTTTGAGAGCTTGATTTGCTCCATTTACTTCATCAGGTCTCATATTTAAAGGTATGCCATTTTGCCCGACACGTGCGGGCAAGATGGTTTTTTGTATACTTTTGGTTATTCGATTTTTTTTTGTTTATACGTGTTTGAAATTATTTCCACCCCCTAAAATTAACAACAAACATAACTGGTTGAAAACCAATTAACATGTTTGTCCTTAGTTTTCATCCATATAAAAAATATGATTTTTCAAAAGATTGTATGCCATCTTGCCTGCCTCTCTCCTAGGCGTGGTCACACTGGTAACTGTGAATCATAGAACTGAGACATATACACTTAACGTTAATTGGAACTTCAAAATTGTCTGCCGGAAGTTGCGTATTGCAATTGGGCCACTCTTTCACTTACCTAAGGATTTATTATGAGTGGCACAATTGAAATACGGTGATACGACAGACAATCTTGAGATCCATCCTAACCTTTAACTTTACCTTAAGCTTCTCTGTACCTTGACATGACATTGAAATATCGGCCCTTAGCTTGTATGAGCGATTATTTCTAGTAGGAAAAATGTGGAAAAAGAAGTTAACGCTGAGAGAATTGAAGTTTGATAACAAACCTTATAAAATGTATACTCAATGGTCCCATCGAAGAAATCTTATTCTTCACCTGATGATGATCAAAGGTGATGTTGGTCGAAACGCTTCGTAACATAGAAATAAGATCAAGACTTTCAAGAATCGGTATCAAGATTCAGATCTCCTTCTAACTACAAAAATGTATCTTTTTCATTGGTGTATCAACTCGTTGATGGATCTTTTCTTTAGCGTCAATAATTCAAGGAACATGGGATCCGATAGATACATTTATCACTGTGCAGATTATGGTTGATAATATTTTCCGTAGATCTGCAGAAGACAGAATTATAGAAGCTGTAAAAATTTGAGAGGAAATGGGATAATACGTAGACATTTTGAAGATAAAAAGTGATCCTTAAGGATCCTTAATGCAAACCGCAGGAGTCTCCAATATTTTTCAACGCAGAATTCACTCATGTTCACAAGACCGGTTCCAATCTACTGGGACTTTTATATTAATAATGTTAAACCTATATGAGGTCAATCTGAGCAGTTTGTAAGTCAAAAAACCAGCTATGGTTGGAAGTGAAGATGTTGCCTTTATCAACATTATATTAGAAATTCATAACTTAACACACGGTTATACTCAAAGTCAACAATAATACGTAATTCTTGGAAGTGTTTCTCCAAAATTCACTTTACTTGATAGAGCAACTTGAGCAGTTCTCGCTCCCTTCCGCTTCCTGCTGACCAAAGGCTGTTTGGACAGGCCGCCAGTTGAATACATGATTAGACCGTATTTGCTTCTGCTACTATTCGACTACGCGACGACGATTTAAAAATAACACTGCCACTAGCTCGGTTTGCATAATAACTAACTTGCGAATTCAATTTCGAACAAGGGGTCACTTGGAAAAACAAATTTTGGTCTTTCGATATGTCAGCAAGCTACTTTATGCTTGCCAATGGAAATTTAACGAGGAGTTATCGAATGGTCTTCTGACATTTTCGAATGGTTTACGAATATCTGCTCTAGTTATTGTGACATTCTCATGATTTCTTCAAAAATCATCAAAAATTGGGCATTTTTGTCAAGTTCTATCCTTTGTTCAGTTATCATTTCTACGAAAGTTCCAGAAAGTACATACATGTTGCCCCCCTTTCGAATGGTGCCAACCATTTTCATCAAAAGTTATACAAAAAAAGTATAATTTTCAACCCAGGACACGTAAACTGACAAATGTTTTGAAGTTTTTGAATGCACCATGTCTTCTTTGATAACTGATGCGAGAGAAAGGTTTTGTCAAATTGGAGGCATGTGCTATTTATCTGCTAAAAGTGTGCTAGAAAAAATGACTCAAATTCTTGGGAAACACATGGAGACACTCAGGGAATCCCCTGACATTTTTAATAGAAACCCTCAGCTATGCCGTTTTTTTTCAAATTTTTACATAATTCTAAATAAATCACATCACTTTATAATTCTTTTTTTTTATTGTGATAGGTTTCTATACTTGGCTTTTGGTCTATCATGGTCTGATATGATGTATGGTGATTTCATCGAATGATGGAGGTGCGTCAAAACAATCATTGACATGTTTTTCCCTTGATAGAAGTTCCGCTTGGCCAACGGAACTACATATTTGTCGTAATTGAAAGCATTACCAGATAAATAACTCCTTATTTGAACAATAAAATTGCCTTCCAAAAATGACGTCTTTCAATGACGCCACTGCTTTTACTTAGCTAAGGATCTAATATGAGTGGCACAATCAAAATACATTAGTTAAGGCAGACAATTTTGATATACATCTTAACCCTTAAAGGCTACTCAAGCTATTCCGTACCTTGAGGTGACATCAAAAACGGCCCTCAATCTACCAAATTTAAGGAGGTCGAAGCATTTACATAAGCAAGCCAAAATGAGTGAATACGTGGAACGTTACCCAATAAACACACGTTCGTTTTTATAACGTTCATTTTACGTATCATTGGTTGATAATTCGTTATACGTCAAAAAATAAACCAATACATTATGGTTGAATAAACAACGGTCATAGACAACGTTTTGATAACGTTATTTCGAGATGATAAACCATAAAGATGTGGTTTTCCACGTTGCGGTAACGTTTAAAAAACTCAGACATCTAACAACTTTTTGAAACGTTGTTTTAACGTACAAATTTTATCAATAAGAAACTTTGTGCTTCTTCCGTTGAATTATATTTTCAATAAACGTTCCACCGTTTGAGTAAAGTAGTTTGCCACACACGTTTATAAAACGTTTATTTAAATGTTTCTAAAACGTGCACTTGAAACCACGCTCAAAACCATTTTCACTATCCGGCCAACCGGTCAACCAGTCGTATGATAGCTTTCATCAGTAAGAGACGACATAATGATGGTTCAAGAGTGGAGTTTATTTTTTCCTGGATAGAGTCTATGAATACATATTGTACCATGGTTATGGTACAATTCTGTTTATTGTATCGTATCATGATATTATATTAATGTGAATTCAAGATTTAAAGAGGATCCTTCATGTTAATCAATTTCTGGTGAGAGAACAGGTTTTGAAATGTTTCCAATTTGCTATCTTTAACGTTGAAACCCGCGACATTTTCAAGTTGAATGTACGTATTATATCAACTCATTTTTCTAATGGTGTCACTACTTTTTAAAACGTTTAATTAACGTTCGTGTGTTTATTGGGTGAAAACTTTCCAGTCCGCTTCTATAGTTTGATCAGACAGAGCGAGCTCTTGGGATATTGGTGCACAGCCATACGGAAGGACAAAAGCAAACAATTGGATTGGAATATCTATTGAAATATTGGAAATATTGACTTGTTGACAATATCCTTGGTCGTGTATAAAGCGGGCTTCACTTGACGCTTGAAATTATTTACTCAAACTTCTTCCAACTTGTCATATCTTTAATTGATTATAGTGAAATTGGTTGTTGTGAAAATGCTTTTAGATCTTCTGAACCAGATGAAAAAAAAATGATGGTGATCATTATTGGATCTCATAATGTGGGAACTAATTCTATGCGGGCGTCATAGCAGATGCCACCCCAGAATATAACAGTGCCACCGCTAAACGGAATCCTTGCAGAGTTATTGCAAAAAAAAATTTCATCTGGTCTTCGCTGCTGCTACCATGTTTCAGGCAGTCAGCCCTTATTGGATCCATGAAAAATTTTTTTCAATCATACACAAACCACTATATCTGATGATTACCCTAAAATGTAACCTGCAAGATGTGTAGAAACTGGTCCTTACTGTTCAAGCCACGTCCATTCAAAAGATTTCCGTCTGCTCTAGAAAAAATTACGATGTTGCAAGTAGCTTTGAGTTTATTTTTCACAATAGAACTGCCAGTCCTATTTCATGAAGCATGTAAGAGAACGTCCATATCGGTAATAAGTGTATCATTTTTGCTTTTTACCGTACTGCTAAACGATGTTCCAAATTGGCCACATAATTTGAAAAACTACTTTCTTCCAATGGAACTGATGCTTGCTCCACCTTGTATGCACTGAAATTCTATTTATTTTTCCAATTGCTTGAAGTCACAAATACGACATTCTACCATAAAAACGTGTAATTTTCGAAAATCAAAGAAATTGTAACATCCATTTTAAAGAAGATTTATCGCAAATTGCTGGTTTTCTGAAAAAGATGTACCCAACTTATATTTTAAAGGCATTTTCGTAGATTCCTACTCAATGACCGGCATCTACACAGTTTTTGAGACATATTTATAGATTTGTACTTATACGTATAAGTAGATTGATAAAACATACAAACTCCAACTTATGAACCTTATTTAATTTTGTTTGATATTCTTTTTATCTATTCCTTTTTCAAATCCCAGCCAAATTCTTCACCTCATCTGGATCAAATATTCATTACGTTTTCATGGAGAATTCAAATAGATATCAGTCCAATACCGATTTTCCGTTTTCATGAATTGGACTTCAATAATTTTTACGAATTAATCTGACATTTTTGTCGACTGGTCAATGTCAGTTTTGTTTGTTTACGTTCTATTCACAGTCAGTAGAGGATTTCATGTCCTGGGAAATAAAACTCAAGCTTCTCAAACGGTTATAAAATACGGAAACACATATTTCTGTTTAAGTTTGAATCAAAAACTAAAGCTATGAGATTATGGTGAAAAAGCTGTTATGTGAAAGGATCGCTTTGAGCATATTCCAATACGATTCCCGTTTTCATGATATTTTTGGGTAAACTTGATGATCCACAGAATTTTGCAGTTATTCTTAACTTTGTTCAAAGCTAACATCAAATAGAGGCGAAAGGAACATAAAAATCGGTGAATCATTTGGTTTTTTTCCTTAAATCCCAAAATAATCCTAAAACATGTTGAGCTGTTTTCGGCAATTTATAAAAAAATGCCATTATCCTCTGATAATTAAACATGATTCCACTTGAAACACACACATACAGACTCATCAAGGTACCTTCAGTAACCACGCAACCAGTAATTTTTGTAAAAAAAATTAAATATTTCACGCTAGCAAAATAAATCGGTATAAACACGAACGCATTGCGTTCATATTCTGATGGATTGATAATGACAATTTGACAATGCGATGACAGATAACGAAAGCTATTTGTGCGAAAAAATAGCGCTACGCACCGGTGCCAATCAGATTTGCTATTTACTACTACTACTTTGACGACTACTACTACGGAACACGACATGATGAGAACTAGTGTTGTACTAGTTCTCGTATGCAGTCGAGGGATTATTATTAACATTATTCTGACATGTTGGTTTGTTCTTGGGATAGGCAAAAATTTGATGCAAAGTGACATCATCAATCTGTGGTTCATTCCACTCTTGGGTTAGTTTTGGTCAGTTTTGGTTAGTTTGGGTTAGTTTGTGTTTGGCAAAAAAATTTTATGTCACCTTAGCGACATCATCACTCTATATGGTAGGTACATTTCACTCTTGGGTTAGATTGGGTTAGTTTGGTATAGAATGTGTTTCTCTTACCGCGCAGTTTTAAAATATTCGTACGCTTTCCACTCGATTGACTCATGTCAAACGTTTTTTTGTGTGCTTTTTCTATTACTGTATTTACAAAAATGTGTGAACATAATAATGTCAGTGAAAATGAAGCTTGGCAACACTGCAAGTAAAAGGTCAGGTTTATGGAGAACTATAACTAGGAGACGAATCGACATACGAATGTCTCTGAGATTCTGTCCCTCTTTTTCTTAGTTCATTTGAGGGCGCTGTTGAAGTTTTTAAATGCACCAATACTTCTTCGCCGATAACTGATGTACGATCAAATTTCAGGAATGTGCTATTTATGTGAGCATAAGTATGAGTATCCTTTTGTTTTTTTAAAATTTAAGTTCGAAACCAAAGTCTACAAGTTTAAGTTCCTATATTATAAAACTTGGTTGCAGTTTTTTAGTCAACAACTAAATTACCAGAATAAGTATTGATTTCTTTAAAATTGTTTTGTTACTTATGAATTATGATATTATCTAGTTTTGTGTTATAATGTATCAAATAAATAAGTAAATATCTTGGTAAGATATAACATTCACATAAAAATATATATTTTTCATAATATCAAAAATTATTATTCGCCCATTCCTATTTCTGTGACTCCTTTATAATCATGTATTTTAGAAACCAGTGGTAATTCCAAGCATTATTATTGATACAACAATGCTCACTACGATTCAAAACACAGCTGGACCTAACCCCCATATGGCCAAATCTCAACTCGAAATTCTATTGTCTTTTACTTGCTCATCTAAAGATAATCAAACTCACATGAGCGTAATTTTTCATTTTTTAAGGAGAATAATAGGGACCTTTGATCAATTTCTTTATTGCTGGATTCGAAAGTCATGAAAAAGAAGAAGACACGTGTTTTTTTTTCTTGTTCTTGTTAGTCGAAATTTGACGGCGGTATAACGCTTTTGAATGTGCTAAAATCACTAAGTTGAGACGTCACACATCGACAGCAGGGTGTAAATTAAGTACCTGGGAATACTGTCTATACCCATTTTTTTCAAAGTCAACTACGCAATAATAATAATAATTTACTAAACAGAATATTCAATTTTTCATAATAGGGTCCTAAAATGAGCTTGAACTCTAAAATAATTGTTTATTACATCATTTCTGATTTGTCTTCCCATGTTAAAGTTTTCAAAATCGTTTACCAGACCTTCATAATAATTGGGCTCTTCTGGTGGCACGGGTTCGTCAAATGGTAATCTTGCTTTTATGCACATATTATGTAAGATACAACACGTATCGCCGGTCGCCGTCTATTCAATCATTTGCCATTATATTTACGAGAAACTAGGGACTGCAGAATGTTTAGTAAGAAAGTCAAAATATTTCTACTCACGAGGCCATATTATAGTATCGCGGAGTTCCTAGAAGACAAATTTAATCCTTAATGTTAATGCTTCTCTGATATGTTATGTTACATTTTATCTGTGTGGTGAATTTGTTGTTTTGTTTGTTTTTTTTCTTGTATTTTTTTTTAACCCTTATATTAACCATGTAATTATTTGTTATCAATGCATTATGTTTTACTACCATTATGTTGTGTTAACTTTAGCCAGAAGCTTTGTCAATAAGATTATGTTCTTCCGACAATAAAGCATATTTGAGTTGAGTTGAGTTGAGCATTAATTATTAATGATATATCCTACTTTAACTGGTCTGTATCGTAACTTTCTTTCAACTAACAGACAACGAAATCTAGTTTTCAATACACCATTTAGTCTTTCAATATGGTTTCGTTCACTGGCATGAGCAATATTGTAGCGCTCCTCTGGAGTATTGGATAAAGCTCCCTGTAGAGGAGTCATCAACCAAGGCTGCTGTGGATTTCCGGAGTCATCAAGCAGCCATGTGTTTCTATGACCATTTTCAAATCTTCTTTGGAGAATAATACCCTGCGCAACAGACTGGCGCCATATAAATGAATCGTGTGTACATCCAGGAAATCTTGCATTTACATTTAGTATAAGAAGGTCCGTATCACATATAAGTTGTACATACATTTATTGAGTGATATGCTTTACGATTAATATAATTATGCTCCTCTTTAGGCGGGGCTATAGTTGCAACATGTGTGCAATCAATCGCAGCGATTGTTCCTGGCAAACCAAATTTATCGCAGAAAAGTCTTTTATTGTTTCGCATCTCATCCTCATTAGGAAATTCAATCCTATTGGGACCAAAATGGTGCTGAATAATCTCAGACACTTCTGAAACACATCTGCGTACCAATGGCTGACTAAGAGCTAGCAAATATTCTTGGCCCACCCCTTGCTTGTAAGCACCAGATGCAAACAAACGTACTGCAGTCATTATTCTTGTTTGAAAATGGTTTCTCGAATTTTTTATTTTGTCATCCATAAAATGCATCAATTCTTGAAAAAGATATTGGATCATATCTTCAGTGAGACGAAATATCTCGATAAATCTTTTTTCTGTGAGACTGAATGGATCACTCCGATCTCTTAGGAAACGACTTTCTTCACGACCAAGCCTCATTTGTTCCAATCTTTCCATTTCTTGAAATATCACCATATTTACAGGAAGCATGCTTAAAAAAACACGATACAACTTTTTTCCAAAACAAAGAAAAAAACGAAAACGGCATCAGCGCGATTGCTAAAACCTTTTCGTTTTCGACATATCTTCAGTGAGACGAAATATCTCGATAAATCTTTTTTCTGTGAGACTGAATGGATCACTCCGATCTCTTAGGAAACGACTTTCTTCACGACCAAGCCTCATTTGTTCCAATCTTTCCATTTCTTGAAATATCACCATATTTACAGGAAGCATGCTTAAAAAAACACGATACAACTTTTTTCCAAAACAAAGAAAAAAACGAAAACGGCATCAGCGCGATTGCTAAAACCTTTTCGTTTTCGACTTCCCTCCGGATTATCTTCGGGAGCGCCACACATTTCAAAAATTACTTATAGAATAGCAAAGCTGTGAAAACGTTCGCTTTCAATCGCAATCGCTTCCGATTAAAGCCTATAGAAAGCCACTGCTGACCACTTTTATGCATTTCTCCTAGTTACAGTCCTTCATAGTCAGGTTATAGAGCACCCTCCACTACTGCGTTCCGTGAACGCTTTATTTTATTAAACTTTCAATAGTTTTTTTTACAAAAGTGCTTCGTCCGCAATTTTGTTTTCTCTTGAACTGTTTTATACCAATAGAGCTTTCTACTAAAAAAATTTTGCGAAATTCCGTGGGTCGTCAACTTTACCAGACCCCTACTTTTTAAATTAACATCTCGATTCGTACCCAGAAAAAGCCGAATCTACCTCGAGTCTCAAAACAATTTGAATATCTCTTTTCATGGAGTTTTCAATACCAAAATAATATTTAATCCGATAAAAATTGGGGGTTGCAATTTATTTTCTGTTATGAATATGAAGGAATAGCTACAGCTCTGCAGTGTGGAAGTGACTTGTTGTTCCTGCTATCCGTTTCTTTGTTCTTTGGCTTTCATTCATGGTTAAAATTTCAATAACCTTACAACTTAAACAAAAACAAAACCACAACTATGGGTTCAATCAGAATTCATCAGCCTCCTAGACTAATAAAATTATTAAAATACTGGCTAGCAGTGAAGTCTCTGAATTCAGACAAGCAGTATTCCATGCAAGGCTGCATCAATACAATAATCATTATTGATCAATACAATAGGAGGCAGCTCTCGATAACAGACAAATGGTGACTTGAACAAAAAAAAAACTGAGTGGTTGGGTGCTGTCAGAAAAAAAAATATTTCATTTTTCAATTTTATCCACTTTTTTAAGGTTTTTCAAAAACTATGATAATTTAAAGGATTTGTTTTTTAGTTAAATCTTATTCTACAAAAAAAAAGGGGATTAAGCGGTATCCATACGATTGCAAGTGGACCCAATAATTCTCTAATGTTCTTCACGTTTAATAGTCACCTTTTCTGGTATCACTGAGTTCCATTTGACTGATAAAATTAGTATGTAAAAATATATCCAAACAATGCCGTATCCAATATTGAAAAATCCTAGATAATTCTGTCTATCCGCGTAACATAAGTACACCGTCGTATTCTATGTGCTACACCATGATATTATAACAATGGAGAATTTGCATACTTTTCCAAATTACTTAAAATTTTATATACGTATTTTACACAATATTTGAAAGTCATCAGCGAAAAAAAATTCCAAAATACCCAAAAATATACTAAATAAATGAAGAAGAAAACACAAATTGCCCCGCATGATCAAAAACGATATGGTGCCAAATCACCCTCTCGAAAGAGAGAAAGTTTTCACAGTCAATACGCCAGACGGAGATAGATAATGTATTCTGTGACGTCGTGGATGTTGATTGGAGCTCTCTAGCAGATTGTCCATTGCCACACTATCCGCTAAATTGCATGCATTTTTGAGTGTTCCGATAGAATCCATTCAAAGTATAGAAAATGAATACGAAAATAAGAGAGAATTTACTGATTGCTGTCAATCGCTCGAAAGTCGATTCACATCACATCAACGCTAACGATAAAGCTTTAGGTGCGTTGGAAGACGCAAGTCTGCGAAATGTGTTGATATAATATTCAGAATTATGTTACGACGAAATACGCGCTAGTGTCGTTAAAACTTTGTTCGAAACAGAAGTTCGGTAATGTGTACAGTTCCGGGCAACCGACATTCTCAGAGGAATGAAAATGATTAACGCCTAAAGCTTTTTGTTTTTACTACTAATTTGAGAACAAAAGATTTGGAGAGCGGTTGAATCTTTAATATTTTCAAAATATTACAAGTTCTAAATAGATTATTTATCATTCAAATCTAAGGAAAGTCACCGTGATCTACACTCTAGTCAATTTTATACAATATGACAGCCGTGCCGATAGGGTGAACTCATGGGTTTCAATGTACCTTTCAAGGAAAAAAAATGTTATGCATTGGCCATCCACTTTTGCATATTAAGGTCATGAGAGGTACGTTGATGGTAGACGATACAAATTGTATCATTTGTTTTTCAAGAATCTTATTCTTCAAAAAAAGTGGATAACATTTCTTTACAAAAAATCTGCAATAGGAAAACTATATTTCTATTCAATAAACCATAGTTGAACTTGAAATGAAACAATCTTCAAAAAATTATCATGGTCGAAAGTTGACGAATGAAATAATTTTTCATCTCCCAACTTTTTTTTCAAAATATTACAAAACACCCTGTATAATAGATATTACAACTAAAATTGAAAAGACGATTGGGACAAAAATTTCACATTTTCAAACACGTTCTCATTATAAGTATGGTGTGTTTGTGCGTATTTTGGAGACAGATTCTTGTTATTGGTGGATGCGCAAACGTGAGACTTTTTTGTTAGGTTTTTGCATGACTATTGAACTATTTATTATGCAAATAAATATGAGTCTTGATGAACTACATGTACGTTTTGTGATATTGAAAATTGAGTATGTTCCAAATGTTCTGGATATTTTTGTCAGTGACTATATTTCTTGGCCAACATCGTCATAAACTTAGATAAGCATGACTGGCATAATGTTGAGTCCGGAAAGTGAGTTGTTAAGTGGAACCTTTTTTTTGCCCTAAGGATTAGAAGCCTGCATGGTCTGTCGATATCAATAATTGTTATGATTTCTTACTAATTTTTATTTCAAAATGCAGAATTAATGTATAAATGTAAATACTAATTTGCGTCCACGCTTTTACCACAATGACATTCATTTTCTGGTTAATCAGTCTATTCTCAAATTAAAAATGTTTCACTTTCTAGTTCGAAAGTGTGTTTTTCAGCTTTTTCAACTATTTTTTGTTTGGTTATGACATTTTATTTAGTATCTACCAAAACGAGCCCCGGATGATGGCTTTTTGTAAATATTTCCAAAAACCTTTTGTGATAAAATTACTAAATCTTACACATTCAGTAAACTTTTCAAGCAAGATTCAAAAATGTGGAGATGCTTCACACTTTTGACTTGAAGCTAGTGAAATAAGAAAGATGGAGGGTATCTAGAAAACCAATTATTTCGCTTGTGCATTTTTTCGAAATTTGAAAATATCAAACAGGAGACAAATATATCACGAAGAAAACAAATATAGGTGTCATAGAACGAAGCAAAGCATACTTATATCATTTTAAGCTACAAAATGCTAGAAATAGGAAAATAAAAATTAAAAGCAACCCCCAAATCTGAAAAAAAAACTCAAAATTTTATTTTTTCATTTAATTTTCATCTTTCATCTTTTACTTTTTTCCAATGGTCATCACAGAGAATGCTCTCATTCAAAGTACTGTCCTCCACTAGTTGGTAGTACACATATCCCAACGTTGTTTTTATGATTGAAAGCATTCCTATAGAAGGCTTCCTTCGACTAGCTTGCAGTATATTTTTTCACCCAACCTAGAGTTAACTTGAAAATATATTGAAATAAGCTTAATACAAAACTTTCAATTTTTTTTATGAACTTTGAGAATTTGTGGGCGAAAAAGTCAAAAAATGTTGGTAGCTTTCAAATATTCACAGGTTAATAATTTTTTCAAAAGGAGCCACCCTTCCATTATTTCATTTTTGGATTCCATATTTTCATTTTTGGATTCTACGCAAGCAAGATAGCTTAAAGTTATAATAATATAGCGTTACTAATCAAAGGTGTTCGCAACTTTTACAAATGCCACATTGAGCTCTTCAAGTGGTTTATAAGAGTTACAGAAATACTTCCGTTACTACATATGTGACTACTATGAAGGTTTTATAACAGTAGCAGTCAATATTATATAAACACATAATATGTCTATCATCATAGTCTTCAGAGTACTGATTACTGATTACTGAAGTACAGGCGCTACGAGTTTCGAGCTGTTAGCCCCGACACCGCAGCCTCTAGTTCGGCTTATTGTATCTTCTCTGTGCCTGTCTCTCAGTCGAAGAGCTTTATTGCCCGAATAAGGTTTATAACTCGTTCCACTGTTTTCCTGTCCGTCCTTTGAGGAGCGGTTGTGAATTCCCCGTTATCTCTTCTCCAGTACGCCAGCGCTTCACATTCAAATACAATGTGAAAAGCTGTTTCCTCCTCCTCGTTGCACAGCCTACATATGGGTTATTCATTGAAAAGACCCATGATATGCATGTGTTTCCTTGGAGTGCAGTGTCCAGTTAATATACCTGTTGCTTTCCTAAGCTGATCCCTGCTGAGTTTCAGTAGGCTTCCAGAAAATGATGATTTGATCTCGTCTGCCATCATTAATTTACTGTGTTTTAGTCCTGGTGATTGGCACCATCTAGCTTTCTGTTGTTTTTTGGACCAACAGTTCAGCCCACCTCTCACAGAGGATTTTGAAGTACCAATGGCAGGTTCTGGACCCAGAAGTGGTGTGTTTGCAGCTTTGCGTGCTAGTAGATCCGCCCACTCGTTCCCAGCTATCTCTGTGTGTCCTGGTATCCATCCAAGAGTAACATCGTTAGATACTCCCAGTGTGACAAGGTTTTGCTGACAATCCATGACTTGTTTGGATTTGGTTTCCCGACAGGAGATGGTTTTGATTTCGGCTTGACTGTCACTAAGGATAATGATTTTCCTTGCTCTGTAGCATCTCCTGAAATTCTCTTGCACGCATATATCTATTGCATGTATTTCTGCCTGGAAAACCGTAGCGTACATCCCAAGTGGTTCATATGTTTCCCACTTTGGATTTTCTCCCACGGTTCTGGCACCAGTTCCCCGGCATGTTTTGGAGCCGTCTGTGTACCATATTGCCCCATTTGCCATCCGGCGTGTTTCCTCTTTCCATATTAGCTTGGTCTTTGGAGAAGTGCTAGACTTAATATTTTCCAACATGATATCACTCCTCATTGTTACTAAGTGGTTCGTGATTGTGCTGGTTATCTTAGTGTGTCCTTGGGAGTTTGAGTAGCTCCAGTTTCCGGTGATGCTAAGTCTATATGCTTCCATTCTTGCTTCCATTTTGATAAAGATATCTAGTGGAGGTAGGTTAAGCATGGCCTCCATGGCAAGTGTTGGAGTAGTTTTCATGACTCCCGTTACACAGGGACATGCTAGCCTCTGAACTTTTGCAAGTTCCGTGGCTGCTTGTCGCTGCTCGATTTTCGGCCACCAGACAACAGAGCTGTGTAGGCAAGGGTGGGTCTTACCACGGTAAAGTAGAGCCAGTGTACCATGCGCGGATTTATGCCCCACTTCTTTCCCATCGCTCTTTTTGTTGCCATTATTGTGGCTTTACTTCGATTCACTATTTTCTGTAGGTGTGAATTCCATGTGTTTGTTACCCAGGATGATGCCTAGATATTTGACTTCTCCCACCACCTGCAGTTCTTATCCAAAGAATATGGGTTTGAATAATTCCGCTTTATTCCTCTTTCTCGTAAAGCTGACCAGGGAGGTTTTCTCAGGATTGACCTTTAGGTTCACCTTCCTGCACCAATCTTCTACGATGGTCAGAGCTGTCTGATATTGTCTTGATGTTTTTGCCAGTGATAAGTACTGCTACGTCATCGGCATAGCCTTGGGCATAAAATCCCTTGCTGTTTAACTCCACCAGTAGTTCATCTGCGACTAGGTTTCAGATGAGAGGGGACAAGACTCTATAGTTACAGTTTTATCAAGCATAGTTGCTTGAATTCTCCTACCTTTCAGCATGTTTTTTATCCACCTACAAACTGTGTCTTTGATTCCACGCCGGTAAATTGCGGTGGTCATTGAATTAAAAAAAGGATGATCAAATGCTCCTTCTATATCAAGGAATGCAGCTAGGGCAATTCCTTGGTTGTTCAGTGGTTGCTCTATTTTATGAACAAGTTCATGCAGAGCAGTTTCACATGATTCACAAGGTTGATGGGCGTTTTGGTTTTTGTGTAGTGGCCTCTCTATTAGGGAGGTTTCCCTATTCAATCACTTTCTCCATCGTTTTGAGTAGAAACGACGAGAGATTTATTGGTCTAAATGCCTTGGACTGAGAGCTATCTTTACCGGGTTTCGGTATAGAGACCACTCGTGAGAGTTTCCAGATCATGGGTATGTGTCCCGTTGCCAGGCTTACTCTGAATAGTTGACAAAGCATCGATATGAGTTGGGTTTTGCCCTGCTGCAGGTGTGCCGGTATTATCCCATCGCATCCAGGTGCTTTCTATGGTTCGAATGAGTTTATAGCTCATTCAATTCTATTTGGTGTCACAATTTGTCGGGCTGTGACCCAATCATCTCTTGATCCTCTCATCAGGAGGATCTAAGGAGATAGGGAGTTGGTTCCTTCTTGCGAGTTGATCATAGTCGAGTCTGAAAAGTGTGCCCTGAGTAGTATCTCAATGGTTTTCTCGCCATTTTTCGTGTATTCCTCATTTGGTTTCTTGAGGTTCCCATTGGTGGAAGGGGATCTTTAGCTAGGATTCTCTGAAGGCGTGCGCCTTCCGAGGTTTTTTCGACCTCAAAACTTCCTCCAGGGGTTTCTCTTAGCTTCCCTTACTTCTTTATTGTATTTCGTCGGAGTATGGTGTTATTCATCCCATCCACCGGTTTTCTTGGCCACATCGGGAAGTCTGCGTGTTTCCCCCTTCATCTTGTCAAGTCTCTCGTTCCACCAGGTTGTGTCCTTGCATGAAGAACGCCGGATTAGCGGACAACTTTGATGGTAGGAGAGGATTATGGCGTTTGTAGTTGTTCCGCTACCACCTCAACATCAAATTTGTTACGCATACGTTCCTTGACCCCGCCAGCTCTTCCCGGTATTCAGTCCAGTTTGTTTTGCGTGAGTTGCGGTACATTTCTGAAGGCTTGTCAATACTATTGATTTCCATCAGTATATACCTAGGGTCCGACAGGGATGGTTCGTCGGATACGCGCCACTGCTGGATACTGGGATTGATACGGAAGGTGTACAGAGTGACATCAATAACTTCCGACCGTATGCGGTTTGCAAAAGTGGGCTTGTTGCCCTTGTTCAGAATCTCAAAATCATGGGTTATAATAAAATCCAATAGAGACTCACCTCTTTTGTTGATATCACTGCTCCCCCAGATGGTGTGATGCGAGTTGGCGTCCATACCTATTATACACTGTAGGTTTCTCTGGCCAAGGTGATTCACTAGTTTCTCCAGGTCTTTCGATGGTGGGGTTCTGGGTGCATCGTAGGAAAGGTAAACTGAGGCTATCATAATGTCCTTCTGGGCTCCTTTTTCTTTGTAGCTTTGTTGGACGGCGACTTGATCCCTGGAATTTAGTTCTTTAATATTGAGAGCCTGCACTCCGTTTCTCACGTATATGCAAGCTCTCACGTCACCTGTTGATTGCTCTTTGTGAAAGATCTTACCTCCAGTGTTTTCTAGACCGGCTATTTCTTCCTTCGTGATCCAGGGTTCTTGAATGATGGCCAGGTCTATTTTATTCTCTGCCAGCTGTTGGCAAAGGGCAGCAGATGCTCCCTTACTGTGCTAAAGGTTTATTTGAACTTCCTTCAGCATCGGGAGCCTCCTTCTTAAGAAGTCTGAAGGTTAGCTGCGTTAACCCAAAGTAGGCCTGGAGATTCCGGTTTTGCAGCTTCTTCAGAGATCTACTGTCAAGACCGACAATGAGTGTCATGCCCTCATTGTCCGTCTTGTGGGGATTTTGTCGGTATCCAGACGGCAGCCCTCACGACTGGCACCACTTTGTGTGCCAGGCCAATCCGAAGACTGGTTCCCTCGTAGGGGCTGAAGCCTGGAACCACCCGCAGCAGCCAAGTCCTGGCAGCTTCATTGGCGCAATTGATATAGATCACCCCACCTCTGAAGCTGCTGTTCTTGAACTGAGGACCAGTTCCGGGTTCGCATTTGAATACTTCCCGGAGTAGAGTCTGCTGTAGGCCTCTACACTGCTCCTCAGTAAAGGTTTCATCCGGATACTTTTCGGAAGTGATAGCCATTCTTAGCCCAGCTAGGGTTTCGCTGTAAGTTTCCCCAGCTGATGTACTGGGTGTTTCTTCATCATCCCCGTGCCGTGACTTTTTCTTGACGCTTTTTTCAGGGGTTGGAGTGTTGCCCTCAGAGCGACCCCTCTTTGCAGAGGATTTGTTCACAGAAGTCCTAGGTTTACCTGATGCTCCAGGCTCTGCGGCCTGAGCATCAGGTTTCCCAGTGTTCCCTGAGCTATTCGGGAGGGTTCTATTTTCGGGATTCCTATTTGTCCTCGGCTTACGAGGCCGTATAGGCTCTCCCTTGGCTTTAGCCCTCTCTATCGCAAGCTTCCTCCGCTGTGCTCCGGAAAGCTTTGCCATTTTGTTCAGACTGATGTTGCCAATGCCCGTACTAATGGCAGATACACCGACACTGGGGATTGCATCACTGATTTCCTGGTTGCCCGTGGTTGGTTCATGAAGAATTACATCGAGGTTTGGTTGTTCCTCGGATGCTAGGACGTGTGGTTGGCCCGCCCCAAAACCCGGTCGGAACCAACGATGAAATTGCAACTCACTTGAGGTACAAAATCCTTAGGTTTGTCATACATTGTTCAAAAAGTGCTAGTTTTGGTCCTCCCCGGGGTATTTAATTTCCCCGGTACCTCCCATATCTGGGAGGCATTTCCCTATCCGCCACCTGGGGAGGCGCCCGATGGAGGACTAGCAACCCCACACGGGAGTCTTCAGAGTAAAAATATCACCATACATTAATATCATTTCATGAGAGCCTGTTTAACCGTTGTTCAAAATCAATGGTATGTGACAAACGCGACAAATAGGTCTCTTCCCGCTGTAGAAGTTGACTGATAAGTTAATAATTAATAACTGGTTGGAGCTAGTTGAGCGTGATCTAAATCTAAAGGGCACAGGCCGTCGCGATCGGTCTCATTATTTCACACACACCCAACATCACCAGTTTTTGCAGTGAAAATTGGTTCACTGTATGCTTTGATCAGACCCCATAAGTAAGATATAAATTTGGTTCGACAGAATGATTTTTCAAAATAAATGATATTTTTACCCATAGACTCACAATAACAAGACACGTTGCGCCTATATCTTTAGCACTGATTGTGTTGACCCAAACACAATGATCGAAGAGGTCCGGTCTGTTTTTGTTTACTTACAAAATGTCCGTCTGGTCTTGCTTTCTGGCCCCACACTTTTGAGTCATTGTTTATCACTTAAACACCTGAATATTTTGTAATAGTCTTACTGCTGTAAACTGACAGTGATTATTCCAGCCCTTATACAGTGTGACCCATTTAGATTGAAAACACCCCTGTAAAAATGTAGGTTATAAACCGATTTCAACCATTTTTTTTTGAAATGTCAAGTTATAAAAGGTTTACTGTTGGACAATTTTGAACTGTCTATTCCAATTTTCAAGGTACTACTTTTTCGTGATAAAAATGGCGAATTTTTAATAGTGGCTTTTTTATTAAATGAATCACTACGCCACTGGATCCAGAGTGCCTCCAAATGGCTTTGTCCAAAATTTCCACAAAATACATTACATTTGCATAACAATCAAGAACCAGTGGGTTTTTTTAATAAAAAATAATAAAGTTTTGGTTTGATAGGTTCAATATTGTTTGCTTTGAGAAATCAAAAAAAAATCAAACAAACTATGATTAAAGATTTTTGCGGATGAAAAGGTAATTTTTCATTGACACTAAGTAGTGGCAACAAGTTACTCCATCTCCATGGCAACTGTTAACTCCAAATCCAATGGCGTATCCATTTATGTAATGGAAAAATCGCTAATTGAAATTCTTCATTTTCTATCACGAAAAAATACCGTGATATGCCCTAAAAATTGAAATAAATATTTCAAAATTTGTCCCGTAGTAGACCCTTCATAACGACATTTAAAAAAAAATGGTCGAAATCGGTTAATAACCTGAAATTTTACAGGGGTATTTCCAATTTATGGGATGGGTCACACTGTATATCTAAAACTGATACAGATCGCCCTAAAATAACCCTTGGACCACATCGACACAGTAATTGGTAAAGTTATTTTTGATAGGTGCCCGGATTGTTTTGATAGAAACTTTTGGATAGTCGTTTATCGATCATCAAATTAGTCATCAGACTCGATAGCGAGGTAATTCACATACATTCAAACATTGATCAATGATACATTGATAGGGTATGGCTGCAACACGGTACGGTATATAGAATGTAGTCTGGTCAACCGTAAGACGTGATGCTTTGTGGCCTCGATATAAATTAAACTTTACTCGCGCCGCGTCGACCGGGGTGGACAAAGCAGATAAGGACGAGCCATAAATCAGGAGATAGGCGGTGGTCTATGCAAATTGGCACTATTCCTCACCCTCTTCTACCGAGCTAACTTGAATGTCTTTTATATAATAATAAGGTTGAGTCATGCATCAGAATTCTACTATAATAATTAGAGAATGTTAAATTTCTGTGTTCAGATAATTTTTTTTCATGGTATTTTTTCTGTTATATCAAAGCATCCTCTTTGCGAAAGCGTCGTGCCTCCAATAATCTCGCTTCTATCTATTGTGTGTTGCAACGGGCCCAGGAGGCCCAAGCAGGTTTTGGCGTGAGCCACCCACTAAAACATCTACATCTACATCTACAAAGTATCGTCATTTAGGAATCAGCACGCACCCTCTGAGAATAACCGCATGCAAGGTTGACAAACAAAAACAATGATCATTGGCGTGGCTAGCTTCAATTTTTCGGCCGGTGGGGTGGGGGGGCGTGGACCCAGATACGGGAGCCAGTTTTTATTTTTTGAAATTTGGGACATGACATGAGTGTAGTGCCGCAGGCGGAATGTTTTTGTTAAAATTTACCCCCCGATATAATATTAATTCCCACTCATCTCCAGTAGGGGAAGTTGCGTTCTATCCACCGCTTATGTGTTGAGCTCGTATCGCCGGAGATTTATATCTGCTCAGACTTGAATCTTGAGCAAACTTTGTGAAAAAGACAGGGAGTCTCGTGAATTGCTGACCAAACAAGCGCGAGAAGCGACGATGTGCCCATTTTAATGAAAACCCTCACAGCAATGGTTTTGTTGTCGCAATAAAGATAACAACCTTTGTCTATCATATTTGATATTTGTAACAAAATACGGAACAATTCGGTAATGCGTCGAGACTCGGGATACCAGGCAACCTTGGCCCCAGGTGTATTTTAGATAAAAAAAAATGTTCAAGTGCTCTGTAAGTTGTAAGGAATTGTGAAAAATAGGACTCTATATACAATAGTGGTTGTGATTCTCCAAAATAACATGAATGCATTAACTGATAAACGGCGATTATCAATTATGAAAAGTAGTAAGGTACTGATCATCAACTAGAAAAGTGCTCATATACCTGACTTTCTCTATTTGTTCCCAAAAAAAAGCCTATTTTAGTGAATAATAAAACCTCTAACATATTATCAAACGTTTCGGAAACCAGTCTACTTCCGTCGACAGTGGAACCTAAAAAGAAAAAAAATAGTACAAATTCTGATTTCTAGGTTCCTTTGTCGACGGAAGCAGACTCACTTCCGAAGCGTTTGATTTTAATAGGTTTTATTATTTTCTAATAGGCGCTTTCTAAGGCAACAAATAAGAAGATCAGGTATTTGATCACTGGTTGGATTAATTTTTTAAAGTAACAGTCACTCGAATAAATCTCAGATTTCCAATCAAGTGACTTTTTATTCAAATTTGCGTTCAATCCGTGAGAATTTTCTGTTAGGTTGTGACGAAATACCCAGAAAAATATGGTAAATCATAGATGCGCCCCAAAACTTCAAAGCATATCTAGAAAAAGACGCACATCGCACTCAAAATAGTCAGAGGTTGACGAATCTCTCAGGGGGGGCCGGAGGTACATCAAGGGGTCCTGGCCCCCCTGTCCTCCTTCCTAGCTACGCCAATGACAATGATTCAATTTCTCACGAGTACTATTTTAGCTCAAAGTGAATTCAATCAAATAATAGTACAATGATCACAATCGTCTTTATCAGAAAAAAAAATTCTCGTGTCTTTCAATCCGCATCCGCTATTTTATTTAATTTTGAGTGCTTGAATCTGGTTTTCTGATGTCCAACTTTGTTTTTTATACAGGGTGTCCAAGAAGTCATGGATCAAATGGCTTTGGGTGATAGACGCTATTTGCAATAAGAAAAACCACATTTATTGTTATCCAATTGTTGATCGTTTTCGAGATACAGGGTGTTGAAATTTTCATGAAAAAAACGATTTTTTTATTTTTTGGCCAAACCAAAAATCATATTTCAACCAAACTTGATATACGCCATGATAACATGAAAAGCTAAAATATCCACCAATATCAAGCTCTTCAGTCGACCAGTGGCGGAGATACAGGTTACCGGGAAAAATAATTACGCAAAAAAATAATGTCACTCAGTGAACGACTCAAAAAAATACTATTTTTAGACACACATTTGATTTTATGAAAAAAATAATTTGAAAAATGGTTTCGTATCCACTACAATTTCGCAGGAAATGAATATTCTTTTGTTGTTTAACATTATTGTCAATCTACTTGGTAAGGCAAAAGTTAACCTCGGGGTGAAAATGGAATTCATTTGATTTAGATATTCAAGGAGATGTTCAAAAAAGTCCCAATCTGCTCTAATGCACAATCTGCACCTGCGAAAAAAAAAACGGTAAACTCGTCGTAGGGCTTGTTTATTGCGCCTGATCTGCTTTCCAACAGTTATAATTTTTTTTTAAGAATGTCAGCTCATCAGGGGACTGTTGAATACCCTTCTTCATCAAAATATCCCTATAAAAAATCAAGTCGGCTCACGTCGGACGAATAAGTTGGCCATTGTATTGGCCCTCCTCTTGTATCTCGGAAACGATCATGAATTGGATAACAATATATGTGGTTTTTCTTATTGCAAATAGCGTCCTCTATCACCCAAAGCCGTTTGACCCATGACTTCTTGGACACCCTGTATAATTAAATATACAGGGTGATTCTTGCGTTGGTATTTTTCTTTTCCAAATAAAATTATGTCCGAAAATGCTTTGTTACCGAGATACAGAGTGATAAAGTTTTAAGAAAAAAATGCCTTTTTCATCATAACTTTCCTACCACTCCAGATATTTCCACAAAATTTGATACACTTCTTTTGATAATTAAATTACATTTTTTAATGTAAAAGTTTTTAAAATATTTTTACCAAAGGCGTTCGAACCGGATTTGTATTGAATTTTCTTAAAGACAAAAATAGTACGCCACTGCTTTTTCTCAAAATCAATATCATTTTTGAAACACTCAATCACTTTGAAGTTAATTTGGTGTCTGGGTATTTTTTCGTACGACGAGCGGTTTTTGTTTAAAAAAATTAAAGCCAATTTGATGCATGGCAAAATTGCTAAAATCTCATATATTTTTTTGTATGTAAAATTTGTTTTTGTCTAATTTGTATTGAAGTAAGGTCAATAACTTACTTCACTACAATTCAAATAAAATCAGAAAAATGTGTCAGTAGGTATTTTTTATTTTTGATTGAATTTATATTTTTTATCTTTTTCTACAAACTTCAACACCCTGTATCTTGGAAACGAGACAGTTTCGGACAAAATTTCACTTAAAAATTTTGTTATTTTTTGCATTCTATACAGTGTTAAAAGGAATATATGAACTTAAAAATCACCCTGTAGAAGAATCAATAGACATTACTGTTAACATGATTCTTTATTTGAGGCAGGTTAAGAATATGGTTCATAACACAGTATTATATCAATTCCAATCAATTTAATAATATAATGTATTGATAGAGACAACTGCTGCCAGACGTGAAGTATCATCGTCCTGGACCCGTATTCTTGAATATCTGGGAGGAGAGCTTTTGCGGGAAGTGGGCGTGATTTACCATAATACGGCGAATGTTATATTCTTGAAAGCTTGACAGGTGATTTAGAGGTTCCCGGAAAGTTTAGGAAGGGAAAATGAGCTCCCACTACTTTCCAACCTCACAATCTGATTATTCATTTTTGTTGTTGAAGTGTGCTGTTTAGAAAATGGATGTAGATGATTTTAATCAAATTATAATCTTCAATGACGTCATTCAAGAAGATGTAGAATTGTAGAAGACTGCAGAGTGGATGGAAATAAAAAGGCATGTTTTGACTCAAAGAGATCCTTTCACCCTCTCTGAAGTTTCTGACTATAAATTTGTTTGACTTCTTCGCGTCAGCAAAAATCTATGCGAGAAAATAATGCCTAACTGAACCAACACGAGCGTCGATTTTAACAATATAAGTATCAAGGTAATTGTTTTGTTTGTTTGACTACCCCTCATATCACAAAAATAACTAATATCATAAGTACAATGTGTTTTTTGTCTAAAATTCCAATATTTCCATATGGAAATGAATTATAAGTTATAGAATAATCGATTACAAAATGGTTCTTTACTTTTTCCGCATTAATGGGACATTTTAAAGACAAAAATGGTTCTCCATACATCGCTTTTGAAAAACACGTATCAATTTAACTGCGCAGAGAGTTTGTTATTTGAAAAATTATTAGAAAACAACGTGATTTGGGGCGATTAGCGGTCCCGTAAGCTTTTAAATTGAAAAAGTGTAGTTTTGTACTCTTTGTATAGTCTGAAAAGTGTTTAGGTATATAGAAAATACTCGGCAACAATGCCTACATTCCAAGGCTCTCAAGAATACGACACATTTTTGTTCCCGGGCGTAACAGTTCGCTTTTACTTCCGGGAGCATTCCTAGGAACATTCCCGGAAGTGCTCCCTTCACAGACATTCAAGAATTGGTCTCCTGACAAAAACCTAAACCCATAACCTATTTCTTCTTATTCTGACCACCCATTCAAACTCTCAGACATCGGACAATACTCAAAATCAAAAAACCATGATCAAAAAAAAATCAAACTCAGAAAAACAGAACTATTTTGAAAACGTTTTCACTTTAACGTCAAATAACGTTACGGTAATAATTCGTCTATCGTTCGTTAGGTAATGGGCTCCGCTAACCCTAAGATGGTGAGAACTGTCATACTTGTCAAATAGCATTACGGTATGTGAAATTTAGACAGCACATGAGAACTCTCTAATATCTTCGAACGAAACCGTAAAGGCAAAACGAGACCTGACAACAAGTCGAATGAAGCAAACAACAAAAAGTTGAGTCGAGTCAGCGGACACGCAGCTATCGCGGAATCTCCATAGCTAAATGCTAAAACCCTACTTCACAAATTCTGCATATCTTGGCGCTTTTTTTTTCTCAAGAAATCAAAATCGGAAACCGTCTTCTCCATGCCTAATCTCCTGTTGTTAGGGGATGTGATCAAATTATGTGAAACTGCAAGAAGCTAAGCAGAATAATGAGAATTTCCACAGAAACGATTTTTCGAATCGAAGGACTAATCCCATGTGACTTTTTCGTGCAAAGTGTTCATCTGTTTCGGTAAACTCATCAATTTCTCGTAACCATAAGTAGCGTCAATAACTTAATCAATTTCGAAACTAATCACTTCTGTTTTTACCATGCACATATCGGCAACATCGCCACACAGTACTTTAGATCAGACCCAGCTCGAACCAACCTGTGGAAAACACCCGTTGATATGATATGACACCATTTATCGATTGACAAACTTCAATACTGCGAACTGCAATGGTCCAATTATTGTCCATCGCACTCTGTTGATTGCGATCAATGACGGAATACGCTAGATGATCAGAACCCAGGAGCATATTGACGAAATGAATTATTCCTCCTGCTATTTAATTTTAACAGGGGATAATTTTAGGTTGGGTTGATTTGTTGATATGTAATTAGAACGTATTATCTTGAGGATTACTCATGATGACTGATAAGATTAGCGTCCCGAAGATGTAAATGTGTGCAAGATTAGCGGGTTAGGAACGATGAAAGTAGACTTCACTTTTTCATCAATGCCGACGTTTCGAACCTTAATTTGGTTCTTTTTCAAGGCTGAAAAAGACACATATGTATAAGAAACGTGAAACAACCTCTTTGGACGATCAAAAAAAAATACAACAATCATTCTAAATCTACACCCACCTATTTATGCGAAATGAAGTTCTTTGTCACATGATAACACTGAAACAACTCCTTCACACTGAACAATGACCAAACACTATTGATTTCCACGAAAACAATACGCATCACTTTGTAAATGGGACAAAACACGACTAAAATAATAAAATCTCAGGCGTGGTACCCAAATTCGCTTATCAGTATTGGCTTTTTTTCCCCCACTTTGTTCAGTTTACATGAATGGAATATGTTTGTATAATTTTTATTCGATTATTTGTTAAAATTTTTATATAAATCAAGGAGGTGGTTGTACTGGATGTTTAATCCTAACGTGTCTGTTTTACAGTTTACAGTGTTGTTCAGTGAAATATGGATCATCTCGCTCATATTACGTTTTATATAATTTTGCTCCATATCCAATATCTCGGTCTCCGAAAAATTAAAATTATGACCTGTACTAAAATGGTGTTTTGCCAAGGCGGTTTGTTCAGGCTTATTTCTAAACAATTCCTTACAATCATAATTATGTTGATATAATCTAGACTTCAAGTATTGCTTAGTGGTACCCACATAACATTTCTCATAACAAAGCACACGGAAGTGTTGCTTTAATGCAAGTTTAAGATTCCTGGAAGAGAACTGCATTTGACGAGATTCGGTAGTGATCAATTGGACAGTGGACTGAGGAGTTTTCAGCCAGTAGAATTTACCTTTATCTGGATTGAAACCTGGAAAATTGGTGGATGAAAGCACTGGGCATATCGTCACTGAATTGCTCGACGAGGTGAGTGAAACTTTGTTTAGATATTTCATTATATCTCTGCTTCGGCAATATTTGTGCAAATCATTTGACTCATCTTGTCTGGTGAAATTCAGCCCAGGCTTAGTTCAACCGACTCAACTCGTTTCACTCTCTATCTCTTCTCTCTCTTGATTTCAGTTCCTGAGTTTTTGTGCTCTTTTGGATATTACAAAAGTATCTTTCATTAAATTCACGTATCGTAGTTTAAAATGGCTCTGACGCGCCTTCAGCGCAGGTACGTTCTTGGTTTCAGGTTTCAGGGGATGAACCTTCTTTTGGTGTTTTGTTAAACACATATTTAGTTTTTTTTGTGTTTTGTTCAACACATATTTAGCTCTTTTGGGTGTTTTGTTAAACACATACTTATATTTCTAAATTGGCCGATGTGACTTGTTTTTTGCTTGGGACACATTTGATCAATTCATTGTAACATTATTTTTCTTTTGGTTAGATTATATCCTTATATTATAACTGTGTTTCTGAGAGATGTAGGCTGGTTACGCATCAACATCGACTCGGATTCACTCATTTAATTTAAATCTGTGGTGAACCCCTAACTGGGTGTATTTTCTTTTCATCTATTGGATTGGAACAATTATCCCGGAGTCAGACTGATGTGACGTCACAGCAGAACTGACCCCCTCTAGATTCATTTGACCGAGCATACCACGACGGATGTCCAGTGCTGATTAACTCAGGTACACCCAACTATAGAGTTCACCCAGGTCAACATCAGCTGTAATTAATAGATCAATAGATCACTTGTTTTCACGTCACGAGTTTTAATTTGTTGAACGCCACACACACGCACCCTTTAAAAAAAAAAAAAGTCAAAATTCATGCCGAACCTAAAAACCCTAAGAATTGTTTTCATAATTTGTTGATAAGGCAAATTGTTTAAATAATCTCATCTACTTTCTCTTGTTGAGTTAGCCAAAAAAAACAAGAGTAAGGTTTCAAACAAATTTGGCGCCCAACGTGGGGCCATAAAAGTGTGTTGGTGTGCTTCAAATTGAAATATTCTCTCCTCTAAAAGTTGATTTCGGTGATTTCCAGTTTACACTTTGCGATTTCTTGATTTTTGACATTTTGCGCATTTACACATTTATATACCTCGATTTTTGAAATTTTGCGTATTACCTTTTTGCGTGCTTATCTATCTTATAAACCGCCTTATTTGCGCCATAATGCCTCTCGTAATAAGCGCCTTGCAAGCCACGGAGTTGGATTATGAAATTATGGTTAGGAATGTCAAACCCAAGGGTAATGTGGAGGACGGACGAAAATATTTGCGGGGTTTGTTGTCTCAGGAGAGCGCAAACCGTAGTTTCACGGCGATTAAAAACCCATTCACTTTCGAAGAAGACCGGAAAGCAGTGGAAGCGTCTTTGTACAACCTGAAGGGCAAAATCGAAGCTTTTGTCGGCCTGAAATCGGATAGCAGCTACAAGACAATCACCACTCGTCTCTGGCATCTTTCTGGTATTTTTTCCGTATGAATATCGGTAATGAAGATGAGGATTCTCGAAAGAATGATTTGAAGCTAGAACTTCTTACTCTGGAAGGTGATCTGGACCAGAAGGTATGTCCTGTGACGTCAACTCCCATTTCTTCACAACGTGAGTTTCCCAACTTCAACCCAGCTAACCATTCTATGAATAACCATACTGTTCCTGTGTATAAATGGGGCATTAAGAAGTATACTGGTGAGGGTTCCATTATGGCATTTTTGGAAAAGGTGGAATTTCTGAGGGTATCACACAACTGCTCAACCGAGGAAGTCATTGCGTCTGCAGGAGATTTGTTTGAATCGCAAGCTTGGACCTGGTGGCATAATAACCACATCATAGGCCGTTTTTCTGACTGGAAGGACCTGGTGGCAAAAGTGAAGGAAACCTTTTTGCGAGATCATCACGATAAGAACTTGCTTGAAGAGATCAAGGCTTAGAAGCAAGACCCAAAGAAGTTGGTCTGTATCTTCATTTGCTCCATGGAAGGGTTGTTTAACCGTTTGAAATCGGCTCCTGCTGAACAAGAAATTGTGGACATCATTCGGGGTAATCTTTTGCCACATTATGTGAGAGCCCTTGCATTGCATGAAGTAAAGACTATCACAGAACTTACCCGATTGTGTAAGATACTCGAAGACACGGCGCAATCTACGGCTTCTTATAAAACCATCCTTCAAAGAAAGACTCATGGAACCAGACCTGAGTAGGCCCAGTTTTTTCAACTGTTCCGCCATTTCATCGTTTCAATGTTGGAACTGTGAAGAAAAAGGTCACCATTTTAACCAATGTTCCAAGAAGAGGACCCTCTTCTGTTATGGATGTGGATTCCCTGGAGTGACGAAGGACAAGTGCAATAGATGTTCAAAAAACGGCCAACCCTCTGGCAGAGGAAAGTCCCCCTCTGTCAGGGAAAACAATCCATCAACTTCACGACAGTAGAGACTAATGTGCGCGAGTGGAAACAGTGGGTGAACTTTGTGAAACGTTTTCTTGCGCCTAATCCTTATGTATCTTCTTCAACACCAATTTTACCTAAACCTGAGGTGATTGGTCCCTTGTTCATCAAAAAGGAATTTGATGAAAGACCATATCTAAGGGTTTTTCGACCACAAATTACTAGCTTTAGTAGATAGTGGAAGCTGTGCTTCCATTATTGGATCTGATGGAATGTTCATTATTAAATCTCTAAACTTAACTTTATCTCAAGATTAATCATTCCATATCACGACAGCGGACGGATAGTCACAAAACGTTCTGGGGTATGTTTGGGTCCCCATATCTTTAAGTAACATAACACGTCCAATAGAAGTCCTGGTGGTGCCTTCCTTGAAGAATTCTTTGATTCTGGGCATTGATTTCCTTCGGGAGTTTAACATTGAAATGAAATTTGAAAAATCGTCGTATAAAGCCCACATATCCAACTCTTCTTCCATTTGCATTGTCAACAAACTGCAGGGTATGGACGAGTTGAGTGAACAGGAGATGTCCCAGCTTTCAGAGGTGACGGATCTATTCAGGACAATCGCCCCGACGGACAAACTTGGATTGACCCATTTGATGCAGCACGTTACTGATACCGGAGACTCCAAACCCTTCAAGCAGCGACAGTACCCCTTGTCTTATGCCATGCAGTCCACGCTGAATCAGGAGGTCGAAGAGATGTTGAAAATGGAAATTATAGAACCCTCCCACTCGCCTTGGTCCTCGCCTATCTGGATGGTGAAGAAATCCAATAGTTCATTTCGAATATGTTTGGATGCCCGCAAACTGAATGAAGTCAGCCTATCCTATGCCTCTGATTGACTCTATAATTATCAAGGTTTGAGATGCGAAATGTCTCTCTTCGATTGACCTGAAACAGGCATTTCATCAGATTTCTTCGGAAGAGATGTCCAAGCCAAAGACAGCCTCTGCAGTTCATGGAAAGTGACAATTCCAGTAAAGAGTATTACCTTTTGGTTTGAATGATAGTGCACAAAGCATGTGTCGCCTGATGGACATGGTCATTGGACCGGCTTTGGAGCCATATTTTGTATTTTATTATTTGGATGATATCATTAAATTCACTTTCAAACACATTGCCAAACCCTCCGGAAACTATTTTATCGATTGAAGGATGCTGGTTTGACCATCAACTTCGAGAAGTGCCACTTCTGCCGGCCCTCTTTGAAGTTTCTCGGATATATCGTGGACAAGTATGGACTACGGACTGATCCTAAGAAGGTGTCTGCGATTTTGGATTATCCCGTTCCCAAGAACATCACCCAGATTCGCCGCTTAATTGGATTGATCGGTTATAACCGTCGATTCATTAAAGATTTTTCTTCACTGTCTAGTCCTATCACAGACCTGTTAAAAGGACGCAAGAAAGGACAACCTATTGGATGGACTATGGAGGCGGATGCTGCTTTCAAGAAAATCAAGGACTGTCCGACGTCAGCCCCTGTCTTGGCTAGCCCTGACTACTCTAAGCCTTTTTCATTGATGTGTGATGCTTTCGATACTGGTGTAGGTGCTGTACTATACCAGGAGGAAGATGGGTTGGAACACCCAATTGCTTATGGTAGCAAAATGTTGAATAAGGTTTAGAGAAAGTATACAACTACCGAGAAGGAATTGCTTGCTGTACTTTTTGGAATTGAGAAGTTCAGATATAACCTGGAAGAAACTCACTTCACTGTGCATACTGACCACTCTTCGTTGATTTGGCTGAATAATATGAAAACTGCATCAGCCCAGATTGCCCGTTGGATTGTGAAGTTGAACCAGTACTTGTTCAACATTGTTTATCGTCGAGGATGTAATAATACAGTGGCGGATGCTCTTTCCCGAAGCCAGGAGGACGTAGCAGTTTTGAATTTGACCTGCCTAAATCTGGATATGAATAGTATAGAGACATGGTGCAATCAGTTTAGAATTCCCTAGAAAAATATCCTGCATTCAAAGTGGAGAATAGCGTGCTGTATAAACAGATCTTTGGAAAATACGATCTAGATGGAAATGTTTCTGATTGGAAAATTGTCTTGCCTGCTGCGCATAGACTGGACATTTTGAAGATGTGCCATGATCTGAAGACAGAAGGACATCTGGGAGTATCTAAGACCTTGTACAGGATTTCTGAACTATATTACTGGCCTGGTATGAGGCAGAGTGTTTTCCGGTACGTACGCAGGTGTGTCACTTGTGCGACATGTAAGGCAGGCAACTTACCACAGGCATGACTTATGGGTAACTACCGGAACATCAATTTCCCATTTCAAATGATATCTGCTGATCTCATTGGACCTTATTTCCGCTCCAAAAATGAAAATCAATATCTTCTGGTTGTAGTAGATTGGTTTACCAAATTTTTACTTGTTCATCCAATGACGAAGGCGACTTCAAAGGCAATCATCAAGTTTATCGAGAACCAAGTATTTTTGATCATTGGAGTTTGTCAGGTGTTTGCATGTGACAACGGTTCCCAATTCATAAGCAAGGAGTTCAAGGCCCTCATGGACAAGTATGAGGTTCAGAAGATATTCTACAATGCCAAGTACCACCCTCAAGTGATCCATACTGAGCGTGTCAACCGGACCATTAACACGGCGATCAGAGCATACATCCATGAAAACCACAAGACTTGGGATCAGTCTTACTACCATATAGCTCAAACAGTCCGTCTGGCCAGACATGACGTCACTGAATTTACTCCGTCCTTCCTGAATTTTGGCAGAGTTGTTCCAGTGGATGGAACATTTTTTGGGTTGGTATCAGAGAATGCACAAAACAAACTTGAAATCTGTGTGATCAGTTGGGTCATTTCTTCATTGGTATACGGATTGACTGACCGAGATGGGAATGATATTGGCAACTGGCATGTGTGTGACATCAAACCTGATGTAACCAATGAATTGGACTCTGATGATCTATCTGAGCCGGAATCCAAGGTTTATACTGACTGAACGTGGCTTGCTACGCCTTGCGGCGCCAGGAGAAAGAATTGGTCCGCGGCGGAAAACTGCCGGAGGTAAGAGTTCTCCAAGTGTTCACTCCTTTTACCCTGTACCCTTAACACGTGGGTACCTATTGCGCGCTCATGTAGTTTTGACGTATTGCTTTAATTGACCTTACCTAGATTTATCTTATTTATGCTTCAATGAATTATTTATCTTACCTATTTACGACTTACCTTATCTGTACTTCGATATACGAAGCACCTAGTTATCTTTCTCTATTTTGTCTTATCTTTCCCGACCGTGACTTTGATGAACTCTTACAGTGTTGAAGGGATTTATTTTACCGATTGTGACTTTAAACCTACACGGTTATTTTCCCGATTATGACGTTTTGGTTTATGACGGTTATTCCGTCGCGTTTTCTTGCACTTTATGGTGGTATCAAGAGTTTCTTTTGCAGATCGGATGCGGAAGGATGGGCGTCGGGGAGCTTTCGCTGGGGTGGTACTCCTAGTGGTGTGGGTTAGGGGTATTGAACCGTTTGAAGCTCCTCCACGACATGGACCCCACGAGGCATAGAAACTGCGTTTCATCTCAGCCCCGTATCCGGTTATTTTCTTGTTTGTCATCCCTCTATTACGGGGCTATGGACCCTGTTTGGGGGTTGTGCTGGCTCAACTCCATTCACCACCCAGCTTATGCTGAGGAGTTTGACCTATGCGGAATATGTCGATGATGTGCCTGGAATTGTCGTGGACGGTCAAGTTGGGATTTCTTCTGGTTTTTTTGTTTTGTTTTTAGTTAATGTAGTTGAAGTTTAACGTTTAAAGAAGCACGCAAAAAGGTATACTACTTATATGGCTGCAGGAGATGATATGCATAGTCACTTTGATCCGCACAGGTTCCCTGAGTAAAGCCGCCTGTGGTCTAATAATAATAATAATAATAATAATAATGCGCTTTATTGTCAAAATACAATGCATTGTGGACAAAGCTGTTAACCTCTAAATATATTTCAATATCTTATAAATTACAGGCCTAACCTACAAAATAACAAAATCACTTAATAATAGACCACGTACTTACATAAATACAAACCAGAATACACAAAATACCCACGCATGACGTAGATTGCCAACAGGAATATATAAGTATATAAATATCACAGAGAATCAGAAAAAAATCCCTCCAAACTATAGTAGGCTTTACCCCTGGGCCAATAATCGCCACCTCTAGTCCCGAGTTTTCTGGAAAAATTAATTCGTACTGTTCTATTGCTTACGAGGCAAAGGGTTAACCCCTAAGTCCTGCCGTTTAAGGAACTTAAGTACTCATTGTGTTTTTTTTTTGTATAAAGTTATACCATGGCGCCCTATTTTTTTTTTTTTCTTCCGGTAGCGATTTTATTGTTCTAAGAAGTCGTGGTAAGGGGAGTATCTAACGGTAAACTCATCAATTCCTCGTAACCATAAGTAACGTCAATAATTTAATCAACTTCAGCACTAATCAATTCTGTTTTTACCATGCACATATCGGCAAAATCGCCCCACAGTACTTCAGATCAGACCCAGCTCAAACCAACCTGTGGAAAACACCTGTTGATATGATATGACACCATCTATCGATTGACAAACTTCAATACTGCGAACTGCAATGGTCCAATTATTGTCCATCGCACTCTGTTGATTGCGATCAATTTACCAAACGGAATACGCTAGATGATCAGAACCCAGGAGCATATTGACGAATTGAATTATTCCTCCTGCTATTTAATTTTCACAGGGCATTATTTTAGGTTGTGTTGATTTGTTGATATGTAAAATGTAACTAGAACGTATTGGTGATGGTAATGGTAAGGGTGGGGGACAAAAGCCCGGCGAGTAGGCCTAGTGGCCCTTTTCACCAACCCAGTGCTTCCAACCCTCTTCACACCAGTCGTCCTGTCTTCATTGTGAAGCGGAGCAGGTCATCTCAGCTCAGGTCCCCCAACTCCACTCCAGGAATGGTTGCCGCTCTTAGGACCCTCCTCCTCAGGCGACCCCAACTATCACAGACTCCCAGTAGATTGTAGGAGGTTTCCTCCGCCCTTCTACAGTAGGGACATAGGGGTGATTCGCCTATTCCTAGTAAATGCGAGTGTCGGTTGAGCTTGCAGTGTCCTGTCAAAATGCCTACGATGATGCTCAGTGCCTACAAGTCGTGTTATTCCTTCAATTTTTGACTGTGTTCTCCCAAGCCGACTCATTCAGGGCCTCGGAGATCAGTCGTTTAATCAGGCCCAGGTATGGTTCTGGACCGGGCAGGGCTGATGAAAAGCCTAGTCTGGCTAGCTCGTCCGTGCGTTCATTTCCGAAAACGCCCAATTAGAACGTATCATCTTCATGTCAAACAGGTTCCATGTGAACGCTGTGGCCAATGAGATTAGCTAAAATTATGGATTGATGCGCCAAATGATGGTTTATATCGAATCGACTTTGAAAAGGTGCAGAAATCGATCTCTCCCACTGAAACCACCATCCCGGTTAGACGTACTTTCTTTTGTTAAAAGGCCGCCAGGGCACATTTCCTTTCCTTTTTGAGGAATGATTTAATCATCACTCTTTGCTTTCCAGAATGTAACGTGCACAGAACGTTGTAGTTCTCCTAGGTACCGATGAGCTGAAAGAGAGAGGACTTTTGCTTCTCTACGATTTGGTAGAGGCCATTTTTGGTGCGGAGGCATGCTTGTTTTTTTTACCTTTAACTCAACTTTTAAATTCTTTCTTACCTGGCGTTGATACTGGTATCAATTTTCAGCCAGTAGAATTTACCTTTATCTGGATTGAAACCTGGAAAATTGGTGGATGAAAGCACTGGAAGCACACGTCACTGGATTGCTCGACCAGGTGAGTCAAACTTTGTTTAGATTTTTTATTATATCTCTGCTTCGGCAATATTTGTGCAAAGCATTTGACTCATCTTTTCTGGTGAAATTCAGCCCAGCCTTAGTTCAACCGACTGAACTCTTTTCACTCTCTCTCTCTACTCTCTCTTGATTTCAGTTCCTGGGTTTTTGTGCTCTTTTGGATATTTCAAAAGTATCTTTCATTAAATTCACGTATCGTAGTTTGAAATGGCTCTGACGCGCCTTCAGCGCACATGTTACAGCGCAGGTACGTTCTTGGTTTCAGGTTTCAGAGGATGAACCTGCTTTTGGTGTTTTGTTAAACACATATTTGTTCTTTTGGTGTTCTGAAAAACACATATTTAGTTCTTTTGGTGTTTTGTTAAACACATATTTAGCTCTTTTGGGTGTTTTGTTAAACACATACTTATATGTATTTCTAAATTGGCCGATGTGACTTGTTTTTTGCTTGGTGTTGATTGAGACACATTTGATCAATTCATTGTAACATTATTTTTCTTTTGGTTAGAAAAAAAAAAGTCAAAATCCATGCGGGACCTAAAAACCCTGAGAATTGTTCTCAGAATTTGTTGATGAGCAAATTGTTTAAATAATCTCATCTACTTTCTCTTGTTGAGTTAGCCGATAAAAAAAAACAAGAGTTAGGTTTGTAACACATCTTCTGGTTGCTGGTGTGTGGGCGAATCCAATGAACTGAAACTCAGAAAGTAAGTTATGGGATGCTGAACAACCCTTTCTATTGTATTGAATTTATCCTTAGTATTGCAATAATTTAGCTTAGTCAGCAATTGTTAGTTTATAAATACAGTAACCAGCTTTAGTCATTAGCTTTATCATGTCTAAACTCTTGAACCAGTAAGGTCTAGATGTTTTAAAGTTCACTTTTCCAAAATAAAATCTTTTTGAAAAACCGTACATCTGCGTCTCAACATTTATTTAGTAGAACTGTTGCTGGTGTTCAAATGTTTGAATTATTTTGATAATTACAAATACTGCTATAACTGCTTTCCGAAGTATGATTTTTTTTTATGAAATTGTGTGACTGTCATTATTGTGTGTGATTTTTCAAATGTTCTCGAAGAAGCCGAAGAACCACGGAATGAAACCGATAGTTATTTTTTAACCAAAAAAAATGCTTTTGGCTCATCAGACTGCAAATGTAATACCCACTTACTATTTATGAACCATTCTTCATAACATCATCCATTGGATTCTATTTTGCTTTATTATTCACCGATTATTTTTTCACCTTTTCTTTCTCTATCATGTACGTATTGTATAGAATATGAATGGAAATGACACTTGGGCAACATGATAATAATATATAATAATTATTATTATTACCGCAACTGTTGTTTATTATGAAGGTATGGTTGTCGTTTTGTTGGGTTTTTTCATCTGTGATCAGGTTCAAGATTGGTTGGAACATCAATACAGTTCCATGACTATCAGTAATATCCGGATTACTTCAATTCCAACCCTCAATTGATGGTGGCGGACCATTTTCAGCAGAAAATTTTGTAAGTCATCAAATTGGTATAAAAAGCTGATTTAGCAGATTCGGAAGTCATTTGAGCACCTAGAAGTGTTATCATTCACGAATCTTGAGTAAAACCACTTTCGGCGTAAAATCCTTCAATCCTGTTCTCGAAGCTACTTAGTTTCAGGCAGGTTATTCCCTACTGACCATTTAACAACAACGGGTGACAGCCTGCAAGGACTACAGATAGCGGAGTGTCGGCAGGATAACGCGTTTTTTCCCTCCTGCTGGGCCGTTTAAAGCGTCATTTAGAAAACGGAGCGGGAGATATCCGTTGCTATCAGAGTCGGTCAGGGGACAGTTTTTTGCTTGACAGGAAATGGAAAAAAATTGGCTAAATTGTTTTGAAGATGTGTAGTGAGTTGGAAACAATATATGCTTATATAAAAGATTTTACACGAAAATAGGTTCTAGTACAGTACATAATTATCGCGAAGCTCTGCTTAACTCAAATAAGAAAGTATACGGATAACTTGATTGAATTGGATAGAATTCTCACTCACTCTGATTCCTCCCCCAAAGTCTTTACGAAAGAAAAAATAAATCTTTAGAAATTACATTTGATTATTATTGCAAGCTGCTTCCAATCCAAAAAAACACAAATGACCATTCCAAATTTGTTGCGTGAACCCAATCTCGATACTTACAAATAAAAAGGTAGGGTTCTTATTGAACCTCTCAGTTTCCAAAACTAACCGTTCAGTGAGAGATTCACCGTAGCGCGAACCTTCAAACGTAATATTTAAGGGCCGGTTGCATAAACACTTTGAACTGTAGTTCATTGTTGATCTGTGGTGCAACTTCAAAAAGTCCATGTAATTTTTGACGTTGAACTGCAGTTCAACAGTGAACTACGGTTCATAGTTTTATGCAACCGGCCCTTAATATTGTCGTTGAATTACAAAACCATCATAATCGTTCAAATAAAACTGCTATACAGGAAGATCAAAGTTATGTCCGCACTTCCATTAACTTCTTCATTATTGAAGATATAGGTCGTTCAAAATAGCGAAATAGTAGTTATTTTTTCACTGATCAACAGGGAGTTCACAGAAAAACAATGGAACATCGCGTTCTCGATTCATTTTAATACATGCATTTTTCTCCCAACTTTTTCGTGATCATGAAAGGTTATTATGTATTTTATCAATGCTTTTTTTAATTTTTGGGCAGCCTTAAAATGATGAGATTAAAAATTTTGACAAATAAATTTTTACTAGTAAATGATCGGTTGCCATATTTGGTATTCAAGTCGTGGAAAATACGCATAACTCCGACAATTTGGATCAAAGGAAAAAGATCAAGATAACTTTCTATGCTCAGAGAAGAGAAGCCAATCGATTAGGACAAAAATAATATACACGTTGTACCATTTTTTGAAAAAGATTTTTTTTTTAAATCGAAAAAGCGATGTTTAATCATTGTTTTTTCGTTTGCACCGCGTTAATCAGTGTGTACTACTCCACTTCATCCAGATCCGAGCTACTGAAGATGTTAATAGACTACATGTGATCAGACAAAGCAGAACGATCGAATAACAACCAAGTGACCTATTCAATCGTTGTGCTTTGTCTGATCACATGTAGTTCGTTTACATCTCCGGCAGTTCGGATTTGGATGAAATATAGTTCTTTAATTTGAACGACCTCGTATCTTTGATAATAAAGAAGGTACGTCCCTGCGAAGCGGTGCATTTCTCTCCTGCAGATCCTAGCCGCACTGATGAGCTGTGATACAGCGAAACGCGTCTGTGGATGGATCTGTGGGAGAGAAATGCATGTCTTTCGCAACCTTTAGCCTTTGGGCTTTTGGTTATAAAAAACGTTGGCAGTACTCAACTGCATTGTTGCTATTGTGTGGGATAGAAACGTTTATTCTTGAAATTGTGGCAAATGCCTTTTCAATTTTTCTACATCAT
Source organism: Orchestes rusci (assembly GCA_958502075.1). Lineage (NCBI taxonomy): Eukaryota > Metazoa > Arthropoda > Insecta > Coleoptera > Curculionidae > Orchestes > Orchestes rusci. The sequence goes on from OY293304.1 coordinate 45,635,349, forward strand.
GTGAATACTACATATGTTAGTTCTTGATAGTAGGTTTCTCATCACCACCAATAGATGGAGATGCTGTCTCCAAACCTTCGTATTAAAGAAGTTGCCATCAGTGCAGACTTGAGTTTGATCAGCCTGTATACGCAAGGAGTGTAAGATTGAACTTAAAAAACATTCCAAATACGAATGATATAAGGTGGAGATGCTTTCCGGCAACCAGTGGAGGGCGTCTGGTTTTAGAACTGCAATCTTGTTCATTTTACATTTTCGAGATTTCACTGAAATTTCAATTGTGAAATTCCCAAATGTGAATATACCATAGCTCCTCTACCGTCATCATTGGTTACATTGACATTTCTTCGAAATACACTGACTGTTCTACCAATTAACCAGCCTGTTTCCTTCGAATTCAAAATTTTGACCATAATTTGTAAATAGAAGAAATTCTAGGTTTGCCAAATTAAGATCTTACTTTTCAAAAACTGAAAGTCCAACAAAAACATCGAAACCGTTTTTAACTTTGAACATCATGTCAAAATCCATTAGAATTGAATTCAGCAGTCTATTCGATAAGATTATTTTCAAGGAAACTTGCAAAAATAATGAGAGTACTTTTCTCATAGTCGAAATTCTCTGGCAAACCCTGTATACCTACTAAAAATATTGCTGATTATTTAATCAGAAGAATCACAAAGGCATCTAAACAATAGATCCATGCCATAACATTGTGAGTTGTAGACTTAGAATTGGCAGGACAGCCAGTCAAAGCCTTATGTGTGATTATATTGAGAAAAAGACGATATTTCAAGAATGAAAAATGAGAAAAAGAGGACAGTGAAAGAGAATATTTTCAAAGTTCTTTCTTTGGCTTTTGAGAAAATTTATTTTTTGCACCATGAATGTAAACCGCAGATAAATGCTTCAAATTGTGATGCAGATTCAGCGATTCGTTAAAAAACTATGACAGTTCAACATAAGTGGAAATTTAGACTGCACCCACCGTTTATTTTGTTGAGTAGTTTAGTTTTCATCTGTGATAAGACAGTATTGAACCTATTTGATAATATACGTCAAAGTAATATTTAGCATGTAACACAACATGTGATGAATAACAAGTCACATCTCAGCCTGGTCAAGTTAAATCCAAAATCCAAATCATATAGCCATTGTAACTTATAACTGGACGCCAAACATCACTGCTAAAAGAGCTTACGAAAACCGAAAACCTACCTGGTAACTGAATCAATGTCAGAAACTTAATTAATGTTGACCAAGTATAAAATGAGCGTAAACACAGTTCGGACGAGTGTGTTTCATGCGCCAAATGTATTTGATCAATTTAATAATAATAATAATAAATAATATATTACGTAATTTTCAACAATTCAACTGCTACATATCAGGTTATAAATGTAATAGGATCTCACATTCAAATAATATGCTGTGCCTAGATGACAGATCATCTGTATGTACAGCAAATCAGTATCTCATTTTAATCAGTTAAATATTAATAACAATATATTGATAGACATATCTCTTCCAGAATGGACTTACTATAGTAAGTATGAGAAAATATCTATTTTTGTGTAAGCTACGACAAGTTTATATTATTGTACTCGAGTATTTAATTAAGTGATCATTTCGATATTTGTCAAGGATACTAAGGATGTATAGAGTCCGAAATAAGTGCGAATTTTGTCATGGTAAATTGAATACGCATTCCAACAATCGAAATTTTACCAATATTTTAAAGAAGTTGCAGACACATGTTTCCATACAAAAAGAAATTAGGCTACAATACCCTTTTAAAACGAAAGGTACAGATCTGTAGTGAATAGTTTTGAGAGCTTCAATAATGTAAGCAGCCGCCTTCTGAAACTGGTTTCATCCCGAATAGAAATCCTCAATCAGGCTGCATGACAACCACTCACAGAAATGCAACTCTCAACATCAAAATTATACGCTTATCTGGGTATGTATACAGTAGCAATGTTTTTGGAATCCACCGCCATCTGTTGCGAATGCCAACACATAATACAGGGTATCCCGCATAAGAACCGAGATAAGAACCGACACACAGCAGGAGCATGTAGGCGAACCCAAAATATTATGTTTAAACGCAACTTACCTTTATACCAAGTTGAACCCCCAAGAACTTATTCGCCTTGCAAGTGAGGTTTTTTTTTGAAAAAATTCAATATCTCAGTTATACCTCAACTTAGATACAACACATCTGGTACACGTTGTACCAAGAGCAACACCCAGATTTTTTTTAAAGTCCCTGAAGAAAAAAGTTCCATTTGAGGTCTTGTGATCATGGAGGCCAAAGTTTTGAACACTTATTTCCTCTTGCAATCCACTTATTTGGATACTGTTGGTTTGAAAAATCTCAACATTTTTATTAAAATGAGGCGATGTTCCATCTTGCAAAGATTAATGTTTCAGTCTTGTAGTGGCAAGTGGCACCTTGTCGAATAAATCTGAAGAGGGGTGTCACTAATTAAATGACATACCTTCTGTATGGTAAAGTCTAAAGTTTGATTTCATAGCCACCATTAGAATTATTTTTGACGACTTTGAATATGACAGCTGCTACAATACGTATCTTCAGATAATTGGGTTTTTCTAAAAAAAGACAGAGTTTTTTGGAAAATGACAAGAGCAAGAGAAGTTTTAGAATCAAATTCTTCATAAAATGAAACCAACATTTTTCAAGTCCGCCAACGAGTTAAGAAAATCTGTTTTATTTTGAAGGTACATCATCCATTATCAACACTTTCAAAACCTCAATTGAACACGTACCAAAGTTGAAGTCTCTAAGTTCACGTATAAATTGTATTGAATTCTTTCGAAATTTGAATACCCACTCGCGAGGCGAGGTAAGTTGCGTTGAATAATATTTTGTGGTAGTACATGCTTCTGCTCTGTGTCGGTTCTTATGCGGGACACCCTGTTTATCTTTCATTTGTTTGCGTTCGCTGATCTGTTCGAGCTGTACCTCTCGTTCATGAAATAAAGTGAAATGAATTGTATTACGGCTATCCGATGTAAAAACAGAAAAAATAATCTCTGATGTTGAGAGTTGCATTCCTGTGAGTGGTTGCTGCCTGTCTAAAGATTCTTATTTGGGATGAAACTGGTATCAGGTGTGGCTCATATCAATGTTACTGTCAACATTCCATTTCACATCAGATAGCCGTAAAACAATGTCAATTTATACTTTATACTATATCAATCATGACAAGATGCGTACTTATTTTGGACTGACTCTATACAGTGCGTTTTCTTAAGGTAGGGATTCCCATGTTGAATTTTCAGTACCGTGCTAGCAGTACTTCTATTCAAAGTACACGACTTGAACTTGATGTAGATAAACTTCGGTGCATAGAGTGTGCAACGGTCCAGTTGTCGCGTTCAAAATAAAATTATTATTTATATAGTTACGAAAAGCCTTCGGCAATGTTGCCAGTAGAGTGAAGTTTTCTGGGTATTTTGACATTTAGGTTAGATGATGTTGTGCCAATGAATTTGTTTGGAAGTAGAATAAGTATTAAATTGTGACAGTCCGCCAAAAGTTAACCAATCACAAAGAATCAGTTTTTATTAAATCAAAATGTTATAAATTCGACGAAATGCGGAGATTTGGTCTTTTTTGTGTTATTTGTTAAATGTAAGCTGTTTATGTATCACTGACACCCTCGACTCGGCAAGGCGCCCAGAGGGGTAAGTTTCACCGAATCTCAATCTTTTAAAGATTCTAATTAGGATTTTCTTGATGTGTAGTTTTTGGTTAATAATTGGATTGAACCAAATCAATGTACTAATGGAATAAACGGGTACATGCTCGATTTGAGGTTAGAATCCGGCGTATGTGGACCTGATTGAAGCTTGGGGGTATACAAAGCCACCACACCACTCGAAAAGCAGCCCTAGATCATTGACTGGGAAAGGGCCAAGGCGGCCGAATCAATTGGAGTTAGCTGTGATTGGAGTACCACCTCAAATACCGCTTGAGGCCCGCAGCAAGCAATACCTCACTGGCTACTGTTGTTATAATTCGCCACAGCAAGTACTCATTAAGTTTATAACTGGTTACATAATATCTTCATAATATCGTCATTTCGTCATAACGCAGGAACTACGTATCATATACCCCACTTAGTATTATTAGTAATTTTCCGTTGGCACAACATACTTAGTAATCTTAACATAAGTTCGTAGTATCTTAGTAATTCCTCAAAATTGTCAGTTTGTAGAATATTCCCAACCTTTCACTTAATTGAGTTACTTTTTAAAGTGTTCAATTTGTGCAAATAAGGCCCACATAACAAAAAAAAACAATGATACCAAGAGGTATCTGGGCAATAAAGGGAAGGAACTAAAATTTGTACTACTGTTATTTCACACCTGCCCTATAACCCATTGCACTGGCGCCCGAGCAAAATAAATTAGGAGTTGTAGCATAGTTCCTGCAGTTGCTTTTGAAATCTAGTTGATAGTGAAAAGTTTTTGACAATCAGTCTTTTCATGTAATTTTTTTTTGTTAATAATATTATCAGGAAATCTTCACTCTAAGTAACATTTTCTTATTTTCTTTTATATTTTCAAATTGGGAGGAAAAGTTTTTCATACAGACAAACCTGGATTTTATGCAAGAGCATGGTGTAAACTGATGTTGATGCGGATTATCGCGCGAAAAATATTTTGTTGAATTGGCATTCACTAGTACAGCTGTACATATTTTTTTTTTTTTGATGAAGTTTTTAAGTATATTGGTGCGACCTTGCTGGTAGTGATTTTTTTTTTAAGGTGGAAGTGTTATTGGTGCATAGTGAATAGTGATAGTGAAGTGGAGTTTTGTCTTGTTCAAGGTGAAATGTTTTCGTGAGTGATAGTCAAGGTACATTTCAGGGTTTACCTCAGTATATTAGAAGTTTTTTCTTATATATTACATTCTGTAGTATTACATGTTCGTTTTCATTTTTACATTAACGTTGAATTATATTAAATTTATAAACAATAATAATACATAAAAGCGGGTTTTTCATGATGGTGAATACGAGACAAAATAAAGATAGTGGTGATGTGGCGGCTTCTAATGTGATTGTGAGTGATAAAGAAGAAGAAACGAGACTGGAGATGAGGGCAAAGGCTGAAGAGAATAAAAAGAAACAGGACTTAAATTGGATGCAGCAGAACAAAGTTGCTTTGGAGAATGAGAGAAGGTTGAAGGATCTTGAGAGGGAGAAGGTGCTTAGGTTGGAATCACTTTTGAGGGAGAATGAGGAAAAGTTAAAAGAGTTTGAACGAGAGAAATTACAGAGAGAGATGAAGTCTACGGAGGAATCGCATGAACAAGGTGGAGATTATGATGATTTTATGTACAAGGAAGGCAGACAAGAGGAATTATCAAGAAAAGGGAAAAGGCATGCTGAAGTTGACAAAAGGAGATCACTGAATAGAGAACGGACTTATGAGGAGGAAGAAGCTAATGCATTGTTTGATTGGAGAAAAACTGGGGCCATTCCGAAACAAGGGGTGCAGCAAAAGGAACAAGCGTTCAGCCATTATTCAGGTCAACGCTTTGAAAGACTTCAAGAAGAAGTGATAGAGTCATTGAGACTTCTCAGACCACAAGTTGATGTGGAAAGCATCCAAACGTTCAATGGAACGAGTAGACAGGGTCCAAAGGATTTTTTGAGAAAGTTAGAATGGTGGTTCACTGATCAACGAATTCAACCCAATGAATATTTAGGTTGGGTCAGGAGAGGCCTTCGTGGTAAAGCCAAACTATGGATTGATTGCTTTGGAGATGATATACGAACATATGGAGAATTCTGCAGAAGATTTCTAGAAAAATTCTGGAGCAGAGAAAGACAAAGAAGACTCATACAAGAGCTGTATAATGGCAGATATATTCAGGAATATGGGAATAATTCATCGATGTCCGTATATTTTTTAAAGACCCTCAAATTAGCACGAGAACTTGAAATTATGACTTTAGAAGAAACCATTGATACCATTATTGATCATTTTCCACTTCAAGTAGCAAGAGTTCTGGCAGGTTTAGCGGAAAAAACACCGGATGTAATTTGTAAAACATTAGAACGCTTTGATAGCATGGAAGAACGAAGAAACAGTAATCATTTTGGCAATCAAGCGTCAAGGTTCAGATATCAAGGGAGAAACTATGAGGAGGAAAACTTCAGACAGAGTCACCGAAATAATAATCATCGTTTCAATCATCAATCGTCTTATCAGGGAGATCGTAGTTCCAATCATCAACAATCCACTGGAAATTGTCCAAATCAGAATAATACCAGCAGCCAAAAATTCTCAGAAAATAGAAGGCATTCTATCAATAACTATAATCAATATCAGGGAAATCGAAATGAAAATAGGCAATATGGGGAAAGTCTAGGAGAAAACAGACGGTACAGTGTTAGAGCCATGAGAGTAGAAGAACAACAGCGACAGAAAGATCTTGATAACATTGAAGAGGCAGTCCAGACAATGAAGTCATCAGAATCGAACAAGCAAATTGAGGAGGCAGTGGTTCACTGCAATACAGTTTTCTATGGGGAAAAATTGGAAGTTTCAGATACAACTGGAGGGAATCCGATAGTCAATGCAGAAATTGAAGGTATTAAAGCTGAAATATCACTAGATTCGGAATGCCAGATGAGCTGCCTATCAAAAGTCTTCTTTGATGAGTTGAAAAGAAATAACAGCGAAATGTTGTCCTTACCAGTCACGAGAGTCACAGTTACAGGGGCGATAGGAAACCAGAGCAAAAAAATTGACCAACAAACATATGTTACAGTCAAACTGGATAACATGGAGTTCCCTGTAGTTTGTTTGGTAGTTGAAGAGCTGATACACAAGATAATCCTGGGTCAAGATTGGCTGAAGAAAAGCAAGGCTCAACTCGACTTTGATAAATGTCAGTTGGTGATTGAAGACAAATCTATTCCTTTCAAAATGCTGGATGAAAATAATCAAAGAAATGTACTGACCGTACAATTAGAAGGACATAAACCAATTTTAAGTAGTCACATCCCATCAGAATGCACAAAACTCATTGAACAGTATACGGAAATTTTCTCAGAAAAACCAGGAAGAACCAATGTTTATACACATACAATCAGTATTCGCGAAAAACAGCCATTCAAAGCAAGGATATATCCAATACCATTTTGTCATAGATCCGCAGTTAGAAACAAGATTGCAGAAATGGAGGAAGATGGTATCATTACAAAATCCAACACACCATATATCAACCCCATTGTAGCCGTAATTAAGAAGGATAAGTCAGTCAGAATCTGCTTGGATGCACAACAACTTAACAAGAGAATTTTACAAGACCATGAATGTTCACTTCCAGCGGAAGAGATCCTATGTCAAACCACTTCAAATCTCTGTATGTCGACCATAGATTTAACAAGCAGCTATTGGCAAATTCCGTTATGTCCTAACTCTACAGATTATTGTGGATTTTCGTTTGAAGGAAAAACATATAAATTTTTACGAATGCCTTTTGGATTGTCCACAGCAGTAGCAGGCAGGGCAAGGTGCATAAACAAAGTCTTCATTGGATGTGAACATTTTGTCGCAGCCTACATAGATGATATTTTAGTCAAATCATCATCAGAACAAGAACACCTTGAGCATCTCCAAGAAGTATTTTGGCGATTGAAGAAAGCAAACATGACTGTGAATATATCAAAATGTAATTTTTTTTGTACGGAGGTCAAGTTTTTGGGACATATTTTAACAACTGAAGGTATTAAAATTGATAACAGCAAGGTAGAAGTCATCCAGAAGTATACGGTACCAACCAACGTAAAAACTTTACGAGCATTTTTGGGACTTTGTAATTATCAAAGAAGGTTCTGTAATCAGTTCTCTAGACATCTTATACCCCTTTACAACTTGTTAAAGAAAGAAAATAAATGGAAATGGACAGAAGAACATCAGGTAGCATTTCAGACAATCAAGGAAAAACTCGCAGAAACTACTCTATTGTATCATCCCAACTTACAAGTTCCGTTCTACATAGAAGCTGACGCATCATCTTATGCCATCGGAGGAAGACTGTTCCAGGTAATAAACGAGGAGCAACACAATATAGCATTCACTAGCAGAAGACTTTTACAAAGTGAAGTCAACTATAATACAACACAAAGAGAAATTTTAAGCATTGTTTATTGTTTACAAAAATGGGAGACAATAATATTGGGAAGCAAGGTTTTTATATTAAATGATCATAAAGCACTATCCTTTCTTATTAATACAAATTTGCTGAATCCCAGATTGGTTAGATGGTTCCTACACATTCAGAAGTTCAACTTGGAAATTATTCATATTCCCGGGAAAGAAAACTGCATCGATGCCTTGTCAAGATATGGAGATGCATATCAAGAGGAAAAACCAGGAACAAATTTGATTCTAGCACATGTTTCACTAAAGATTGATAAATTGTTCATTAAAAAATTAAAACAAGTATTTTCAGCACAGAAAAATAGTACGGAAGTTGAGAAAATTGAGGAAAAACTCAAAAATAACATATCTTCAAAGAAGCATTTCAGGATCTACAAGGACGTAATGTATAAGGTGGGAACCAAGGACTCGCAATGGAGACTTTTTATCCCAAAAGAAATTCTCAAGGAAATCATCACAGCGTATCACCAGGAGTATGGACATTTTGGCTACTGGAAAACCTGGAAACTAATTGCAAATAATTTCACGGCAACAAAATTGAAATCAACAGTTAAGCAAGTCGTAGCAGCGTGTCAAATTTGTCAACAAACTAAAATTTCAAACAAAGCCTTGATGGGATCTTTCAATCCTATAGTTCCAGAGGACGAGAACGACCTTGTAGCTGTAGATCTGTTTGGGAGCCTACCATCATCAATCGCTGGTGTTAAATACATATTTGTAGTCTTGAATGTATTCACAAAATACGTTAAACTTTATCCAATCAGGAATCAGACGGCAGGGGCAGTTACAAGAAAAATGGAAACTTACATCACCAATGAGAGAAAGCCAAAAAGAGTAGGTACTTTCGGACAATGGGACACAATTTACTGGGAACCGATGGAAACAACTTCTGCAGCAACATGGGATCAAGAAGATTCATTGTAGTAGGCATTATCCTCAAGGAAACCCGTCAGAACGAGTAATGAGGGAATTAGCAAGATTACTAAGATTATTTTGTCACAATAAACATTCTGATTGGGCTAAATTTGTTCCGAAAATTGAGTTGTTATCAAACTGCGTTACCCATGATTCTACAGGCTTTCCTCCAATTCTTCTTGAAAAGAACGTACATCCTGAGGTACTCATCAGGAAAGAACTAAACTTACCAAACTCCATCAACTTTTCAAATTCCAACAAGGATCTACTAAGCACCAACAACGACCCCTCAAGCTCCGACAACAATGCCGGTAACAATTTCTCAAACGTTGGAACCCGTCTGGAACTGGCTAGAAAAAAAATTAAGCAAAGGGCTCATATCAGGAAAAGCAAAGCCGAGAAAGGGAAATCAAGGACAAAACTAAATAAGGGTGATCTAGTGTGGCTAAAAACACATAATCTTTCATCAGCCCGGGACAAAGAAGTTTCAAAATTATTTTGTCTCTATGAAGGACCTTTTGTTATACATTCCTGTATTGGGGACAATACCTATGATCTCTGGACTCAAGATGGAAAGAGGAAGGGAATTAACAATATCAAAAACTTGAAAATTTGTACCTCTGACGCTCAAATTCGACGTTAATGTAGTGTTTAATGTAGTGTCTAATCTAATGTTAAGTGTATATTGTGTTAAAAAGTTACAACGGAGAGTTTTGGAGAGTAATTATTATATTACATTATTATATTTATATATTTCCAGTAATATATAAATAGTATAGTTGTTTATTTTTTTTTTGTTTTTCCTTCTGTTTCTTCCTTGCGTTGCCTTGTTGCCTTCTCTTTGGTGGGGCTATGGGCCTCAAAATATCGTTCAGACACACTGGTAGCTCATTGCAATTTAAAGGTTTTGTCAGTATGGGGATGTTGTATTTTTTCTGTAGCAATCCATTTCTTTTCCTTTGGGGTAATGAAAAGAAAAATAAATCGCTGGTGGGGCTATGCAACGGTCCAGTTGTCGCGTTCAAAATAAAATTATTATTTATATAGTTACGAAAAGCCTTCGGCAATGTTGCCAGTAGAGTGAAGTTTTCTGGGTATTTTGACATTTAGGTTAGATGATGTTGTGCCAATGAATTTGTTTGGAAGTAGAATAAGTATTAAATTGTGACAGTCCGCCAAAAGTTAACCAATCACAAAGAATCAGTTTTTATTAAATCAAAATGTTATAAATTCGACGACGAGATTTGGTCTTTTTCGTGTTATTTGTTAAATGTAAGCTGTTTATGTATCACTGACACCCTCGACTCGGCAAGGCGCCCAGAGGGGTAAGTTTCACCGAATCTCAATCTTTTAAAGATTCTAATTAGGATTTTCTTGATGTGTAGTTTTTGGTTAATAATTGGATTGAACCAAATCAATGTACTAATGGAATAAACGGGTACATGCTCGATTTGAGGTTAGAATCCGGCGTATGTGGACCTGATTGAAGCTTGGGGGTATACAAAGCCACCACACCACTCGAAAAGCAGCCCCAGATCATTGACTGGGAAAGGGCCAAGGCGGCCGAATCAAGTGGAGTTAGCTGTGATTGGGGTACCACCTCAAATACCGCTTGAGGCCCGCAGCAAGCAATACCTCACTGGCTACTGTTGTTATAATTCGCCACAGCAAGTACTCATTAAGTTTATAACTGGTTACATAATATCTTCATAATATCGTCATTTCGTCATAACGCAGGAACTACGTCTCATATACCCCACTTAGTATTAATAGTAATTTTCCGTTGGCACAACATACTTAGTAATCTTAACATAAGTTCGTAGTATATAAGTAATTCCTCAAAATTGTCAGTTTGTAGAATATTCCCAACCTTTCACTTTATTGAGTTACTTTTTAAAGTGTTTAATTTGTGCAAATAAGGCCCACATAACAAAAAAAAAACAATGATACCAAGAGGTATCTGGGCAATAAAGGGGAGGAACTGAAATTTGTACTACTGTTATTTCACACCTGCCCTATAACCCATTGCAAGTGTTTTATCAATTGGAAATTAATAATTTTTTACTAGCCTTGTATATACACTGTCAACCAATAACTTCATTGTCAAATTGTATATTTTCATTTATTTCTAACAGTATAATACGATAATAAAAATCAACTATTATTTTTGAGATTAACTGTTCAAAGAGTCCCCTATTCACGGCCAAGCAGTATCCTTAACGGTCATAGAAATAAAAAAGACATTTTTTGGTTGAACAAGTTGACAATGAAGTTAAACTCGTCAGAAAATTGGTTGTCACCGTCATATATAGGGCATGTAAAAAGTATAACTTTCTGATGAATTGAAGCATTTTTTTAGCCTTTTCCCAAGTTATTCTGGCGTGATTGATCAACTAAAATAATCTCGGAACACAAAAATTCATTTACGAAGAGTTACAGCTGTGTATTACGAATAGAAGTACTGCTAACATTTGATTGAAAATTAAACATGGGAATCCCCATGTTCCATCCTAAAAAAAAACTTACTGTATAAAATGTTGATATAATCGTTCAAGGTGTTTAATAGGTCTGTTCGTAGAACAATCACAAATCGATCAGCGCTTCATCGATTGGTCAAATTAAGCAGAAATAGTTTGCAAACTGCAAATGCTGAATGCTGATTGGCTCTGACTGGCTTGTGATTGTACTATGAACAGACCCAATGAATGTTGATAGTGTAGGTTCAAATGACATTATAAGACTTAAAGGTAGAAAAACAGATGTCAGATGTAATATATTCAAATACCCATCGAAAGTTTTCACACGACAAATTAATGAACAATGATAGCTTAGGTATTACAAAATGTGTATAAATCAGAACTTATTATTTTGGCTCAATACTTTGATCATTATCACTATCAGTGAGTACTTAAACAAATTCAAATTTAACGAATTCACGGTTCTTCACACCTCAGCATACTTTTGCACAAAAAACATGATCACTAATCTGTGGATTGCTTTTGTCTCATGATATATCTGATTAATTTTGTACGTCAGGAAATTCTTACTAGGATTTTCTATTTTATTCTGATTATTGATAAGGATCACTGGCGATAGTTAAATACAAGTAGTTAAACAAAATAAGCTTTGGTTTTATTCCTAAAAATTAGAAATACATATATTACTTTTTGTATCATACAGAAAATTCATTGTCAAAAGTATTATACTTTGCTTCTCATTTCAAATTTTGAAGTTTCCTGTTCTGCAGTATGAACAAGTTCAAGCATCAACATAGCAATGCATGTATTGGTGATGTTATTATGTGAATGATGCTCAGAATCATCTAGTCAAACGGAAGACTAGTTATGTTAGGCATGGTTAGAAAATGGAACAGCATAGTGAAATTGGTCAGTTCGAATTTATTAGTTCATTCAGTCAAGAGCAGCAGCGGTAGAAACCTCCATATAAAAAATACTCATCAACAGCACCTGTTCTCATACAATCTAGAAATTAATAACCCTTTCCAGCATCCAAAACAAGTAAGATTACATACTCTCTGCGTAGGTCCCCTTTTCAAGTGCGGGGACAACGGCGTAAGGGTGGCAGGGGGATGGGGGCGAGTGCGTGTCAGCACACACACTCCATCCCTCTTCACCCCTCTAGACCTTCAGATCAATACCTTGGGGCAGCCTCGCCGGACCTGGGTCCACCAGCCTACTTTACATTTCCTTCCCTCGCTTCACCCCATCCTCCCGCGCCTACTTGTGTTGGTCTTATGTAGTACATAGGCAAATGATCCAAATTAGACTCCAGATCTCACTTTCTCATCTGGTCAAACATACCTAGATTCAGTATTTCATAATGTTGATATCTGCATTACAAAATATCAGAGATAAAAGTTTTTGACAAATGAAAAATGATATGAGAAATCAAAATGTAATCCAGTTGACACGTCGTCCATCTATTGAGTCTAGTTGATCCGTATACCTTGTATACAAACAATACATGTATGTAGTGGTCTAATTTTTTTGTGAACCTTCCAAGACTTATGTCCATTTATATTTTAAGTCTGTTATCAATAATCAAATCCAATCAACAATCAAGAACAGACCAAAAGAGGCAACTTGGTCAAAGTGGATCATCCGTAAGTCCTATTCCTTGGGTATAGTTCAGAGGTCTAGGAGATCTCTTCGTAACATTTGTATGCTGGACGAAACAGACCTATTTATTAGGACGCAAGAAGACTATCATGAAACTGACCTGTACGAAAAAACCATTGGTGAGGATCTAGGACTCCGATTTTAGCAATAAAACAATAGGCTTAAGGGCAGTCTCAAACTTAGAATACACTTCAACTAGAAAGACCTACCAAAATTCATATGGTGTTTGAAAACTCAGCAGATTCAGCTCTTGATTGAGGACTGCAACATCGTCAAGCAAGGCTGAGGTCATCAAAAAGTCTCTGATTATTATTTCGTCAGAGACCAAACCCTTGACTTCTTGTTCCAAACAAGGTTTGGATACCTACACTTCAAGGTCTATCACAGTCCCGACTTCTACTCATGAGTAATAATTGTTATTTCTACCTTGCCGCTTTGCCACATTTTTCTCTTTTTATCAGCATCATGATAATTTTATTTTGTTCTTTGACTAGAGTCGTTGCATCTCTCAAACATTTCAGAACTGTCTTTGAATTGACTTGAAAAGCCTCTGCTGCCGGGAATTCCTCTGAATGGTGAGTGATCTTTGAGAGTGACTGAAGGATTGCTCTTCTCATGTTCATAAATCGGTGATCTCTTTGCTCAGGTTCAGAACCTCTTGCCTTCCCTTACAACCCCAGATACGTCAAACTCTGTGTGTTTAGTGTTTGTGTTCTACATACCAAACTTTACCTTTCTGTGATTTGAGTCTGGTAATCTGTTCATTTGCTTCGTAGATATGTAGTGTACTTGGTATTGGAATATCAAATCATCATAGTATGTAGTTAAAAAGTTGATGTATTTCGAAAATTGCGCTGATAGGAGTTGCTAATATTATTATTATTCATCGATGTTCATCATAAGAGTCACGTCTTCAGGTATAATTTATAAATCCTCTACCGAACTTATATTTCTTCGTAGCTTTTCAAATTGAGAGAGGTATAAGACATTATTTTTTCATTGAAGCATCATTGGGTCTTTGTATTATGTGCTCTTCCACATGTACTGAGATTCATACAGTCGACCGCATGTATCGATCCCCCTTAATTTTGTAATATATCGAGTCCAAGCGACGTTGATCATAATCAATACTTGTCATATTACGACTTCTAAATACTTTTAGGACGATATGAACACATCAATCTTAGCATATATTTTGGTGAGAAATTGCCTGTTTTTGGTCAATTTAACTACGTACTATAGTCTTTGAACTTGCTTCGGTCTTGCTAAGCTGAGCGCCACAGATGTATTCACCAGCGAGTCGGATGGGGAGATGAAGGGGTCGAGAATGGGGAAGCGGAAGGGGGAAAGTTTAAAGCCGAAACAATGGAATAAGGCGCAAAGCACGAGATATTGGTCAGTGGAATTTGAAGTCAGCATTTCCAACTAGTGCTCGGATTATCATCTGGAATATTCCAGCCAATTCAAAAGTACAGAAAGTGGTTTGATGAGAATGATGCATCTAATACTAAATGATTTCTTCCTGTAGGTAACTACAGATCACATTCAAAATACCAACTATTGACGGATTTTCATAGAGAAAATAATTCTATGCGGATTTTTGAAAAAGTAAATCAACGTCACTTCAAATTTATTTGATAGTTTTGATAAGTACTGATAGATCTAAGAGCCAGAAAATATATGTATTGTTTGAAACAAGAAGTCATGGAGTTCACTTTCACTTGATGACTGATTTGGAAACAGAATCACATGACCCTTTTTGAAGAAAAATCCTGTCCTTCAACGAAGGATTGAGGAACACTTCTTGGGCGCATTCTTCTGCTTACACAAAGTTCTTACACAAGGCACCTGAAATCGATTAATTACGTAACGAAACTTAGTCCTATTTTAACCATTCTCAACATTGATCAGAATTCGTCTTTCATTACATCGCATTACATTCATCAGTTTCAAATAATAAAATATTGAGCATTATGAAATAAATGGTTATGTACTTATCGAAAATCCTTCAGAATGGAATAACTTATTGGTATTACATATTACCACGCAATTCAATTATTGCAATCTCTATCCATGGTACCCATCTTTGAAAAATGTGGTCATCTCAGAGGTTTGTTAAAAACTTTTATCATAGGTACTTCAAATTACTATTTATTTGCAGTTTCATTTATTTAACAGTGTACTTGTTACTGAAATCGATCATGATTACAAAATGTTTGACGTCCTATACCTACAATCCATTAACAAAATCAATTCACAAGATGTACCTCTACATTATTCATTTAGATCCGGCATCTTAAATTTCAAAACGTGCTACCGATTCGATGCGCACTCATCCCCCAAAAATATGGCTGTTTAAATAATTCAAGTCCGAAGCATTTGAACAGTGACACCTTCATAAATAATTCCGTCTAAATTCTCATTGCTTGACAGCTTAAGATGTGTCCATTACTGTCCATCTAGGCAACATTGAAGATGATACAACGGATCCATTATCAACCCCTTTCTAGTCCCCTTGACAACTTGGAAGTGAGCGGGGTTACGGGGGGAAGATCGCGGGGGAATCGCAAATGTCCGCTCTGGGCATCTCACACGTTTCACATACTAAACAGGCTCCCTGCTGTGTTTGTTATAAGAAAAGGCCGACTGGTCTACTAACAGGCCAAAAAATGAGCACGATTATAATATATACAAAGTACAGAATGTAGATAATATGAAGTTCATAAAAGACCAAATCATTTCAGTAAAAAAATATATTGTCAAGGAAAATTCATTCAAAAAAAACTGAAAAGAATGAGAAATTTTGACTTTAATAAAAAGAAGTTCTCTCTCTCTGTCTTTATCGGAGAATACATAAATGACATTAGAGGTTAAAAAAACCCATTACCCTTCCAAAAGTTTTAGGACTGCCCTTAACTTGAAAAAGCGTGACAACAAGTTACAAAGCATCCCTCAGATTTCTCTTGCTGTTGATTCTTGTGCACTGATAGGTAGTGTGAACCATAGACTTAATATCACAAGACAAGTAACAAAACAAATATTCCTAACCCCAACATCCCTCATATGAATATTTACTCTTTTTTCAGCTATGTTGTCATGCGCCCTGGATGTTCTAAAGCTTTATGAAAAAATACCCGGGAAAATAAAGAAAAATAAATTAATTCAACCGCTAATCTTCTGAATCCACAATTCCAAACAATTATCATTCCATTTATCTTCAGTTTTTCGTCACAAAGTGATTTGTGTCATCAAAAAACATTTTGAAGTGTAAATTTTCATTGATGTTTACGTTTTGTGTTGAAGCTTCGCAACATCTGACCGGGAAGTCAAGGCCAGTTTCTCTTACGCTATTGTTGAGGTTAGGAAGTTATTAGTGACTTGATTCCTCAATTTCTCAGGAGAAAACCTAGCTCTGTGAATTATTTTCTATTCTAAATTGCGCTATTCAGTGTTTTATTGATAAAACAATGCCTAAAAAGTCTGTAGTGTGTGACCAGAAAGTAAAATCAGGCAGACATTTTGTGATTTCACCGGTAAGTGAACAAAAACAAAACTGGCTCCTTTATCATTGTGTTGGGACCAAAACATTCAATGCTAAAGGTATAGGCGTTATGTTTCTTGTTATTGTAAGTCTATGGTGTGAACCTTGTCAGAAAACCTCAGGTCTCGTGCGCAAGTGAAAATCGTAAAATTTGAGTCAAAGTCAAAGTCCAAACTTTCGTGTACTTATTTTCAACCTGTTGACCATATTGTGTTGTCTAACTTTTATGATCTACATAATATGACACTATTTGGTGAACAATGATGTGTATATTTTGATCAATTTAAAATTATTGATGTACCAAATCTCGAGAAATTAACGATGAACTCAGGACAGTTGTCAACATAGTAGGTTATGAATATCACCTATCAGTATGTCCACTATGGCACCTTGTCCAGTGCCCAACTCGTTTCATTTCCTTGTAGTGAAACTTTTCGGTTTAGAGTTAGTGTATTCTAAATTGCCAATTTGCTTATACGATGGATTTTGCAAATTTTAGATCTCAAGCTTTTAACTTTCAGCTTTCGCTTCTTGAACATGATATGGCTACGAGCTTTCAGCAGCACGTACCGGTTTAAATAAAATACATTGTTATAAAAAATGTATTCAACGTGTCTTTCATTCCTCAAGTCATTGTAATACAAGAATGAATATAGATCCTGTGAAATTGCGTTTTTATCAAGTAGTACTGAACATCAGCATCAGATCCGGATTTTTTAGCTTGTGCCATCCGGAACTGGATCGATACTATAGGATTCAAGATTTGTACCGGAGATCAGGAGCCAATATATAGGGTGTTTCCTAACCTCTCTGTCAAAAGAAAGGGAAAGAATCCTCATCAAATTTCAAGAAGAAAATAAACTTTAACATGTTGTCAATGTTGCTTCGCTTTCGAAATATAGGCTATTGAAAGAATAAAACTTCATGAGTTTTTCTAGTTTACAATGGACACAAAGTAAATTACTCAAACCCCTTATAATGTGTACCAAATATCACCGGTAAATTGTTTGGCACTGATTAATAGTGGAAAGTAAACGCATGAAATTTTATTTTTTCAACACCCTGTATTTTGCAAAGCTACATTGAAAAAAATGTATACCACATTTTTGTCTTAAAAAATCTGGTGAGGATTATCCTATCCTCCTTTTTTTGTCAGAGAGTTAAGGATTTGGCGTAGTTTTCATTTTTGGGTTTGATATGGTTCTTGGTGAGGTGAATACGAACCTGCGGTTTGCTAACAGACTTTCGTGATGTAACATTGAAAAAATCGCAAGGAAGTTAAAAAGTCTTACTTTTTTTGTTTTTTTTTGCTTTTAACTCGAAAACTATCATCTTTTCAGTGAATAACCTTCCTATTGAAAAAAAAACTATATGAAATATTGTGCAAATTTTATCTTCTGGCTTTTTTCAGTAGATCAACCGTTTGTGCTCCATCGTTTGTTGAAAATTGGCATATTTCGTCACCTGCTGCGAAAAGCACGGCTGGTTGATAGTAATTATGACAATTATTGTCATCGTATTGTCGTTGATGGTTCATACTTGCAGGCGAACAGCTTCTGCGTATAATATGAGCAAAAGGCCAATGGAGAGAGAAAACCCGTTTTTGTATCCATTTTCCTTCTGAAGAGTTTACCTTCAGAAGGAATATGGATACCCACGAGGACCGGTAACTTGAATGATCTGGACGTCACTGCTGCCTCATTACTATAAGCGGGCGATGTGCTCTTCTTCTTCCAAATATCATGATCCCTAGGTTTCTTGTTTACTAGGTACAACTTATTCCATAAAAGTACATGGAGTTTAAGAAATTAGGTCACATAAATCCAGACTCACTCAACATTAATAATTGCAGTAGCCGCCTTAACAAGAGGAAAGACTCCGGTTTCCTGTTGCTAATTTTTTTAACTCCTGCTGGAATGGAGCATCGGTCAAAATTTTAGTCCCCATGTTTTTGAAACACTCCACTTACTTCTTGTTCAGAGGATTAATCACTCCACAGTGTGTTTCATTTTGACTGACGACAATTTGGTATTTGATTGAGAATGGACCGAATCAAAAAGTTTGTTTTTCTAGTTTATGGTTCGAATCTTCTTTTTATTAAAAAATAGTATATTGAAGTCCTAGGCGGTAAAGTGACATTTTTCCATGCTGAAAGAAGAACGGTACGGGCGAGCTTCAGCGAGGCCGGACACTTCTTGAAGCCTGGAAAAATCACTCTATCGCCGTGGTCTACACATTATTTGTCTGCTGACACAGAAAAACAGTAAAAAAGAACAGGACTTTTTAAAAAAAAGGATATCCGAGCTGGGATTTGAACCCAGGTCTTTTCGCACGCCAGGCTAAAATCGAACCACTGAGCCACCGGGGCCGGAAATACTCAAATTTTAGGTTTTAGCCGCCATGTTGCATTTGTCTTGTATCTTTTATCAGTCACTTTAAAAACAAACAGCGACGTAAAAGTGTGAAATTTACTTTGTATCCTGAATGTATACGATTTAATTTATTACTCAGAATCCATTAGAAATATCTGAATAAGATGGTATTCCATTGAATATTAATATACCTATTATGTTTCAATAACATGCATTCAGATAATGATCTTGTAACGCCCTCTATTAGAAATAGTTGAAAAAATTTAACCGAATAGCCATTTTTCACTACTTTGTCAGCATAGCCTTAGAAAGTCCCACTTTCTCGTCTCTTTGGCGTCAGTGAAATTCAGTTTTAATGTCGCGTCGGCGGAAAAAAACATATCATGTCATTTCCAAGGCTTTCTATGACTAATAGAAGTGCCCCAAAAATGTGAAAAGTTAGAAGGCATTTTTTAAATTTGAAAACGGAAATCATTTCCGAATTTGGCACATCCAAAAATCTCAATAACGTTTTTTTTGTTTATAAATTAATGTTATTCCGGATATTCATAAAGTCAAATATTAAAAAAACCACCCTGAATAAATTGTAGCAAAAATTTTCCAAATACCTCTTCTCATCTCTTTAGGTACGACACGGACTATACACTTGATAAGTTTTGTTACTCTAGCTTGTACCAAGCGTTCTAAAATCAAGGTCAAAAAGTTATAAAACAATAATGTGATTTTAAATAGTAGCATCAATATGGTTGGAGCAAAATATTAATCAATGAACTAAACTGCTGGACACTCGAACTTATACATGCACATTTTTGGTTTGAATTCAAAGTCCAATATCTTCAACGAGAATGGAGATATTTGAATGCGGTTTGCGGATTTTTGAAGCTAGTTTTGTCCGGATTGAGATGCATAGATTGGATCTGTCGTAGGAAGAAGAAATCATGATATACAGGGTGATTCATGAAGTCATGTGAAAGATCAAATTTTTTGTGAGTATGCCATATTAGTGAGCATTGAATTCAGGCCATATATCTATCAAGTCTATATGGGAATCGTCCCAGTTGAACAACGAGCGACGCTTGATGCCAGGATGAGATAGAAGATCTCGCTGTTCTGTATAGTTTTCGGTTGGTTTTCGCATAAGTCTATCCTTTTCTATCGCGAGGGGACCGTCCCCTCGCGATAGAAAAGGATAGACTTATGCGAAAAATATACAGTACAGCGGGATCTTCTATCTCATCCTGGCATCAAGCGTGTAGAATTGCTTCCCATAAAGTTATTAATTGATATATGATTCAGGCGATACAATATGGTTTGTTACTATGGTAATGATAATATCTCCAGACTTATTTGTCGGTTTTTTAATTCAAAGGCGTTGTCATGAGATACGCTAACAAACATCAAATTGGGGGAGCAAAATGTTTGAAATGCTATAACTTTGCAATGCATTGACGGATTTCTACGATTTTTGCAGTTTGGGAATCTTATTTTTACCGATAAAAAGAATGAGGTACTAACCTCTCATGGTCAGCTTAATAGCGCTAGCCTAGAATTTGTTCAAAATATTATACATCAACAGTTATCAAAAAAGTATTGATGTATTCAACAACTTGAAGCAATTTGTGAGTTTACGGGTCCAGGCAATTTTTTGAAAAAATTGTTCAAGGCCTTTTTATCACGTTTATTATTACGTAAAGATATGTTGAAAATAAAACTTTTTTCTTTGTTACTTTCTGATAAAAATGGCTAGCACCAATCAGAAATTTCCAATAATTCATCAAAGTATAGTGTAGTTATGAAATCTGAAACGGCAATATTTTGAAGAGATCATGAAAGATTTGTAATTTTTGCCATTTTCAAAATTTCAAAGCTGGTGGGTTCAGCAATTGTGAAATTTCATAAATTTTGCCCCACTTTCGAACAGTGCTAGCCATTTTTTTCAGAAGTAACACAGAAAACAGTTTTTTTAATGACATCATTTGGACGTGGCAAGAGGGCCAAATTTTTCCAAAATCAACAGTTTCCGTATACTGTCTATCAAATTCTACGCTTGGGCTATTTATCTGACCATGAGTATAGGTGTATTATCGTCAAAAAAACATGTTCATTTTCATTTCAATTTCTCTTTTATAATGGTCTGCAGCTCTGCAAAAACCGTAGAAACCCATCGATTAATTGCAGAGGTACAGCATTTCAAAAATTTTGATTCCCCAATTTGATGTTTATTAGCGTATCTGATGACAACGCATTTGAATTCAAAAACCGACAAAAAGGTCTGGAGATATTACCATTACCATAGTAACAAACCATATTGTATCGCCTGAATTCAATGGTCACTAATATGGCATACTCACAAAAATTTTGATCTTCCGCAAGACCTCATGAATCACCCTGTAGGTATATCATGTTTCTTTGTTTCTACGGAAGATTCATTCGATCCATCTGAATCCGGACGAAACTAGCTTCAAAAATTCGCAAACCGCATTAGAATATCTCTTTTCTCGTTAAAGATATTTGACTTTAAATTTTACCCAAAAATGTGCATGTATAAGTTCGAGTGTCCAGCAGTTTATTTAAAAGTACTATTCTAAGTGCAAAAACAGATTAGTATAGTTTTGTAAGCCTACAGGATGCAAAGAACTAATAACTGAAGGGAATTCATTTTTGAAATTAAAATGATGTGCTAAAACTAGTCCTATACCTTACAATTCCAAAAAAAGTGCTTCAGTTATTCATGAATGAGTGACTTCTGTTTCGAAGTCTACAAATTGCACCCCATCCTCAGGTCATCGAAACAAGTGGCTATAAAGTTAAATAAAACCTCCAATATCAATTAATCTTAATTTAAATCTAATCTAATTCACTCACAATATTCAAGCTACAAGGACGTCAAATACAACAAACAGT
Source organism: Orchestes rusci (assembly GCA_958502075.1). NCBI lineage: Eukaryota > Metazoa > Arthropoda > Insecta > Coleoptera > Curculionidae > Orchestes > Orchestes rusci. The sequence goes on from OY293304.1 coordinate 45,657,428, forward strand.
CAGGAAACATCATAATAACATGGAGAAACAAACACTCGTAAAAGGGACAAAGAATAAGTTGTAATTTTCTACTCAAATCAGCCCTCAAGTAGTAGTGTAGACTGCCCTAAAGTTGGCACCCACCCAATTATTGGCACTCAAATCTGTTTGAATCAAAAATAGAGAGATATTTCGAACTTTGATGGATATTTTGTGGATCTGGCAACACTGATTGATTCTCAATCGCGAAAATTACATTTTTTGATCTCGCCAGTTTTGCATTGAACCGCCAAGAAGACGGGTGTGTTTTCATGTGATGCTACGAAGGTAAGTAATAACAACTTATCATAAGAAACATTTCGCGAACATTTTTTTTTTTGACTTTTGATTATCAGGTGGATACTTGCGGGTTGAAGTATGTTGACGAAATAGTTATAAGATTGTTTTCTCTTAGTTTTTTATCAGGTTTAACTCATATTCTTGGAAAAAAATGGGGTGCCAACTATTGGCATCGCGAAACAAGCTTTTTTCATTTATTGGCAACCTGGTGCCAATCATAAGGATTCTGCGTTTTACGAGTTTGCAAATTTTCCAATTATTGGCCTACGTTTTTAATTTTTCCCAGCATTGCTTTTTTGTGAAACAAGATAAATGACTGCTTCTGTGATAATAATTTAAAATCACTTAAATACAAAATTTCACTATTTTCCATTTCTCCGTCCTTCCAGATCCCTCCATAAAAAAAAGGCGTTGTACGTATTTAGAAAAAGTATCCCAAGAAGCTTTGGAGGAAGTAAGATCTGGAGCTTCCAGAAAATCGATCTCCAAAAAATACAATATTCCAAGGGCAACTCTTCAATTTTGATTGGGGGATGTATTCAAGAAGGTTACTGAGGTACCATTGTCTGGAGAGGAGGAAACCATCATAGTTAACTGGATTGTTGAGAGCCAGAAAAAAGGCTTTCCGAAAAGAAGAATTGATATTCAGATTTCTGTCCAACAATTTTTAAATGGCTGTAAGAGAAGAACTCCCTTCAAAGACAATTTCCCTGGCTGCAAGTGGTACAAATGTTTTCTTGAAAGGCACCCTCTTTTGACACAACAAAAATCAGAAGCTGTAACAGCTGCTTCTGCAGGTGTATCTGAACCAGATATAAGAAAGTGGTTTAACGAAATTCGGGCCTATTTCGAAAAAAAGAAGATTGAAGATATTTTGCAGGACCCAATTAGAATCTTTAACGAAGACGAAACAAATTTTTACCATTGATATGAGAAAAGTTCTGGCTCCAAGAGGGACAAAGAATGTTTATGAAGTTGTCCAGGGAGATGCTAAACAAAATTTAACCGTCATGTTTACTTTTTCTGCATCGGGAACGATTACGCCTCAGATGATCATATATCCAAACAAAAGATTACCCAAAGCTATTAAGGAAAGTGTTCCCAAAGAATTGAGCTCTGCTTTGATTGACAATGGATGGATGAAATGCGAAACATTCTTGTTTTACCTCGAGTACTTTCTACATTCTAGCCTTGTCAAATCTGGTACGATCTTTCCAATAGTCCTGTTTGGCGACGGTCACAAAACCCATGTTACTCATGATGTCAGTAGGCCTTGTACCAGACTACAAATAGTTTTGGTAGCGTTATATCCAAATGCGGCTAGGATATTGCAACCTGCCGAAGTAGCAAGCTTCAAACCATCAAAGAACTTGTGGCGGTCTGGAGTTCTAGAATGGCGAGGACAACATGCGTTTGAAAAGCTTGTTAAGTCCTGCTTCGCAGCCATTCTCAATTAGGCTGAGAACAAATTATCACGAAAATCAAGTGCTAATGGTTTTCGAGCATGCGGTCTTTTTCCATGGAATTCCATCGCCGTCGATTATTCAAAATGTTTTGGAAAAAAATGTATTGCCGTAGAAGAAAAAACTGTAGAGCCTCTCATGGAAACCGAAGAAAAACTTCTTAATGTGCATGGATTCAAACAAATTATTGGAAAAAAGAGATTCAATGAACTTCTTCATAGACATGCAGTTCGAGAGCGAGGACTTTCTTTCGGATTCTTCCATGATACCACCAAATACTATTGACAACAGTACCAATGAGGAAGAAACAATTGAAAAATCTGGAATCGATAATTTCTTGCAAACTGCTAAGACACCTGAGAGCAGAGGAAAAAGAAAAATTGAAAGAAAGCCATTTGTCATTCCTTCTTCTGCCTTCAAAAAGCAAGAGGAAGAAAAACAGGAAAGGGACCGCCAAAAAGTTCTGGAGAAAGAAAATAAGAAGAAAGAAAGACTGGAAAAACAATCAATGAAAAAACTGAACAAGCCTACTAGAAGCAGCAAAAGAAAATAGCTCCAAGAAGAAAATGAAGAACAAGTGAAAAAAAATGACCTTGCCGATGATGTGGATTGTGGATGTTCAACAGATAATTTAAAAAAAAAAAGAAAAATGGTTGTTGAACAGAGAACTGATGAGGGACGAAAAAAAAAGAATGAAAATGAGTCCAACAATTAATTATCGATAAAGATGTAAATGGCCAAAAAATAGAAAACATCATGGAAGTGAAATCAAGAGATGATCAAAATAAAGAAGAACCATTTGCAGTCCTGGATGAAACGAAATTAATCCCAAAAGAAAAATGTGATGCACCAGACAGAATGTTATCTAGAGAAGAACAAGACAAAGCAGAGCTCAGCGAATATCGCATTGTTCAATATTTCCTTTCCAGTAAAATATTTTTCAAATCTCCGATCGATGAAATTATATAATAACTCAGCAGAAACAAAAACATGATTCACATGTTCGAGATCTATTTCAATCTCCTCGAAAAATTTCATTTGAAAAAAAAACAATATACCAGCGAGAACAGGACTATGCTTCACAAGCCTTTTTGATTTAACTGAACCCAAAACAGGAATAAGATGCCAAACATGTGATAGGCAGTACCACATTTCATGTCTTCAGAAAAAGAAAGCTCTATAGTGAATCATTCAAGTGTGGAACTTGTGTTTCAAATTCAAATCCTTAAAGGATAAGTACAAATTTATTAATAGATCGTTTCCAAGTACGTCACGAATCCCAGCTGATTCCTGAAAGTGACACATCAAAATCATTGTGACATATTTGAAAATTTAAGGTTGAAGTTATGCCTGAGTCACAATCAATTAAACAACGAAGTGAAACTGTCAAATTTCCGCTTGGCAAACGGAAATCATGTGCTACCATCCACATATTGAATTTGGCGTGAGCGTGACTTTGACAACCTTGACGACTTCAACCTAAAATTTTGAACTGTCACTGTACTTCCAAAAAAAAAATTACTGTAAACGTCAAACACGCTTTTCCAGGAATCAGATGTTTTCTACGTCACATGGAATCGGTCCATTGCAACGTTAAGACTGTATCAAGTACCTGTAACAAACAAATAGTTCCAAGTTTAACCTTATAAACCATGTGACCTTAGATATTAACCTTATAACCTTTCGTATTTGAGTTTTTGTTATTTTTTCTTGAATCGGCAAAAAAACTATGTTTTTTTCAGATTTGAGTGGAGATAATTTTTTCGCCTTCAATGTTATTTTTTATGTTTTGCAATAATGTTATTTTGAACAACTTGATTTTTTATAAAAGTTTTCAAAATTGATTTTAGTGTTTTTTTTTGTATAAACCGAAGACATGTTGTGTAAGCAAATAACAAGAAAAAAGTGGTGCCAATAATTGCGTCAGAATATGTGGGTGCCAACAACTGGGTCAACAGTGCCGATCATTGGGCAAAAGGACATTTTTTAAATTTTTTTCAAATAAAATATACAGGGCCATCTTGACCTCAATAGTTGATGTATTATCTAGAAAATAGAATCTTTGAGGATTATAACATATTTTTTTTAACCAAGACCTAGAAAATCACAACAAACATAGAAGTGTTCTAAAGGTGCCAATAATTGGGAAGTTTACCCTTCAACGGAAAAATGCTCAGTCACGTCGAAGAGTACCAACTGTACCCTAACAAATTGGATAAGATGACCCGAGGGGTGTCTCACTTGGGTAAAAAATGTACATGTATTGCCAAAATGCAATATTTTACGTGACTGCCAGCGACTGCCATCGACTGCCAGCGACTGCCATCGACTGGCAGAAACTGTCAGTGACTGCCAGCGATTGTCAGTGACTGCCAGCGACTGCCAGCGATTTTTCGAGACTGCCAGCGACCAACAGAGCGCACCAAGGACACCCAACGCACGTCCTTTTCCCGTCCAATATTCGCGCGAATTGACCAATTAATTCTCGAGTGCGTGAGTAAACCTCCAGAAGCGTCCAATTTGGTCCGCTCAAAGGGAGACGAAGGGTGACAGAAGCATAATTATGATTGATCTAATTCAAAAAACTACAATTTATCAATACAAGGCCGCATGGCCCTGATCTCTTTCAAGAGAATACCAATATAGAGCGATACACTTACACCAGTATATCAAAGTGCATGTGAGTTAGCTCTGTCTTTCCTAGAAACTTGACGTCACATTTGAACCTTACTCAGTAATCTTGATAGATCAGTCACCTCACTGCATTTATTTCCATGGTTGGCATCTTTCCTTCACTCGTCGTTGTGGTAGACATATACGATTTAATTCGAAGGATTTTCTATCAAGTTTTTACATACAGGGTGTTTCCTAAACTCTCTGACAAAAAGGGGGTGAATCCTCACCTAGTTTCAAGATGAAAATGTAGTATAACATTTTTTCGTCGCTTCGTTTTCTAAATACAGGGTGTTGAAAAAAACCATTTGAGCATTTACTTCTCATTATTTATTATTAGTAGCACTCGATTCTCCAGTGATATTTGTTTCACATGATAAGGGGTTTGAGTAATTTACTGTGTGTCCATTTCAAACTAAAAACACGCATCAAATATCTTTTTTCAACGTATTCCGACATTCGAAAACATTTTATATATATTACATTTTCGTCTTAACATTTGATGACAATTATCCCCCGTTCTTTTGTCATTAGGTTAGGAAACACCATGTATAAGGATTTAAATATTTTTATCAGTTAATGCGTTGTACCTTAGGTATTAGCCTGAGTTGCCGGTTTGTGAATGCAATAATCTATTTAAAAATGTATTTTAGCTTGCTTTTATAGAGATCCTTCCCAACTAATGTCGACCAAGAATTTATTTTTTTGTTTTTGCAGGAATGGAATGGATAACAAAAACGAATATATCAGAATTTGAAAAATTATTTGCCCCATTTGAGTACATATCAACAGGCAATTTTTCAAGTTGGTTATTGAAATTTATTAAAGGCCAGAAATCATGTGAATCCATGGTCTCATCATCACTAATGATAGTTCTAACAGAAGTCGGTTTTGGTAAAGACTGACATTCTGAAGATGATGCATAACTGCCTTGGAAGAGAGTCTGGAATGCGATGTCTTTATTTTCCATTTTTGCCTACGTATAGTTTTAGTTTTGGTTGGTGAGGAATCGGATACCAAGTCAGTATCACAATGAATGATGGACCATACATGTGCTGAAAGAACGTTGTCTTCAGTATTTGAAGTTCACCCAAGACCATCGTAATTATTATAAGACTTATATAGCTTCTCATGGCAATATCAAAGCCATAAACACTTCAATGATATAGACTATGCTAGAATAAATGCAAACAAATGTAAGAGTATTCCATCACGTTTCATTCTAACCCTGGCTATAAATCATTTCTCTCTACATGGCTCTTTTCTCCAATCCAAGAAAATTTTCTACCTACAGTTTGACCCATTTGTTTTCGAGTCACTCTGAAAAAAGTTTATTAAATCGACGGATCTGACTTGAGTTTTTTTTTTTTAATTGTAGACCTTGACGAAATGGTTCTTCTCAACAAAAATGACCTCGCTCACACAAAATCCAAGGCCAACTTTGCCATTTCCCATGGGCAAAATTTCGATGAACCACATTCACAATTTTTTTGAAAAATTTCTATGCACGCCACTGGATTCGGCATCCCTCATAACGGGACCATACAAAATTCTACCGCAAAAAAAAAATAATAATTTTTTTAATTCGCGCCTGTGGTGAAATCACTTTACTCAAATACCCGATGTAATTTTTAATATTTGCAAAAGAAATGATAACTGTATTGTAGAAAATGGTGGCTTGGTGGTAAGTTTTGAAACTAAATGGGAAATCTATTTTTTTCTACGAAATAGTTACTACTCGATACTTTCTGATAAGAGTTGGTATAGGCCCGTTTTAAGGGATGCTCAATCCAATGGCGTGCACAGATTTTTTTTACAAAAATCGCCAATGTGATCTGTCAAAGTTTTGCTCCTGAGAACCGACAAAGAAGACCTTGGATTTTGTATGAGCGAGGTCATTTTTGACGGAAAGATACAGTTGGAGAAGCTCTACAATTGCAAAAAACTCGAGCCAAATCGATCAATCAATAAACTTTTTTTTTGGGTGACCCGAATACAAATTAGTGAATGTGAATGTTCCACATTTGAAAGTTTCTCATGGTAGTAGATTTACCCCATAAATAAGGTTAAATTAAATGAGGAGACGCTTCAAAAAGTTCAGTACTCAAAAATCATACAGGCTGTCTAACATTTAGTGGATGAAACTTCAGCCCTACATTTATCAGTCAAAAATAACCTAATAACTTTATTCATTTAAACATATATCGGTAAACGCCCCCTACGGAAGCCATGCTTCCTTTTAAAGAACACCTGGGGATGTATTTTTTCAATTATTCCCGGAACAGTTTGAAATAAATTTTTGAATCTTCAGAATCCTACTAATTTGAATATGCAGAATACAAAATGAGTTCAGAAATCAGGACACGTCATTTTCGAAAAAAGGAATTTAAAAATTACGATACATAGCATACACACAATCATAATACAGATTGTTTCCTAAAAATTGTTAAAAAATTCGTGGGTCGATTCCTTCCTGAAGTATTTCCGTGAGAAAAAGTGTCTTTAATCATTTGTCAATAAATGCTTTCTAAGGGAGCTACGGTTTCAGAAATATTAAGAAAAAACCGTCTTAGGGGTAGGTCCCTTGAAAAGCATTTTTCGACAAATGTTTATGAAAACTTTTTTCCATGAAAATATCTCAGGAATCAATCCACGAATTTTGTACCAATTTTTTGGTATCATGATATTGTGATTTATAATGTAGCGTGATGTTCAAATTTCTGTGTCTCGAAAATGATGCCTAGCTGACCCTGACCCTGACCCTTATATATTGACACCCCCTTATTCTTTTTATTTGACGTTTTTGAAAAAAGCGTCTCGAATAAAAATTTGATGGTTTCAAGTAAATTTTTCAAAAAACCCAATTTTGCATATACAGGGTGCCTCAGAGAGTCTGGGCGTGGTCCAACTTTCTTATTTCGAATTAGAACCCTACGAGGTCAATATCTTTTTATACGTCAAATTTAGGTATAGAGTATGCTAGATAAGAAATATTCAGAATTTTCAGGAGAATATAAAAATCGAATAAAAAAGTTAGGTTTTTTGAAAAATTTACTTGAAATCAACAAACTTCTTTCAGAAACGTCAAATGAAAAAGATAAGGAGGTTGCCAATATATGAAAAAAATCCCTGTGCAAGTTGACCTTTTCTGCGTAGAAGACACCAAGTTTTCGAAATTTGTAGAAAAAAAAATCAAAAATATGTTTTATTGAAAAGTTTCAGTTAATTTTTCATACTTCCCTGACGAAGTACAGTTCATTTTTCATTCAAAGCTACAGTGACAGATCAAAATTGTAGACAAAAAAAATAAAAAAAAAATAAATCACATAAAGTGCTCGCTAATTGAAATGAAAAGATAAAATATTTGATAGAAGACTTAATTCTCTTGATTAAATAAGGATTTTGATCATCGATTCCAAAATTATCATCACGCTCGATTCTTGGACGTTTTTTTCTGTCAAAGCAAATACATTTTGAACATAGCAAAATAAAACGAATCACAGTTCAATGTATGACTATCGTGATAAAACATGTTTGCCAACCTTTAACCTACAATTTTGATCTGTCACTGTAACTTTAAATAAAGAATGAACTTTGATAGGCCATTTCAGAACATAACCTAAACGTCAACTGATTGTACCGAAAACAAACATTAACCTCTGATTGTCACTTTTTTCCTTCACTTTCTGAGACATTTTTCGAAATGCCAAGTTTGCAATATGGTTTTGATGAGATTCTGATCCTGAAAAGCTGTGAAATGATCGATTATCTCGCGAAGTTAGAAGCAGGAATTATGATCTAATACAAACACACAATTTCGATTGTAAACAACATACACCCTTTTAGTAAAGTGATTCAGACTTTGATGCAAGCCCTCAGGACTTTCCAAAAATAAGTCACATGGACATTATTAGTTATTTGGTGCTTACCACAAGTTTATTATACTGCATAGGCAGTTAAAATCTAATAAAAGTCTGAATGATGCTTTCAAAAATCTTAAGGCCGGGGTTTGTAGTCACTGTGGAAGTTGCAAAGTTGCAGACCATATTATCAGAGCTGAAGAAAGTTATATTCACATCATTAGCCCTTTCTCTTGATGTCTTCATAACAATTTAATTGATTTTTTTGTAATATATGATTTGTTTACGGTACAAACTGTCAATTTTGACGTTATGTTGACAGGTTTCTGAAATGGCCTATTGTTCAAATTTAAATTACCATAAAATGTAAGTTACGTAACATAGCTTTGCCGGGTGTGTTGTCAAGATTTGAAAAAACGTCATTCATAGAAATTTCATAAGCTAAGTTCAAATAGTCCACATCCGAATTCACAGTGACATCTGAGGATGTTCGATCACGTGACAGACGATTTTATTCTTTACATCTTCAGAAATCGAACGGCCGAATCGAGAAATGACGAATGACCTGAAATGACATCAGAAGTAACCTAACCACACATTTTTTTGGGTTTGTTTTGTTCGCTGCTTTTGGTTGCTAGCTTAAATTAGCGACTCCATTTTCATTTTTAATCACAATCCATTCCATTTTGAATATCAAATAACGTCAATAACGGTAAAAGTCCAAATCAAAATTCAAAACAACAGAACGTAACCTACAAAACGTATTCCCCCACTCCCAACATGTATAAAATCTCCTTTTCAGCATTGAGATGTGAAAAATGTCATTTTTCGGATCGCATTTGGACTAAAAATACGCAAGTCAAGATGTTATCGATGAGTACAGATGGGACTAAAAAAAAAAACGACAAGTCGGTCGAAGATGTTAAATATGTTGAAGATGTGGACTATTCGAACTTAGCTATAAAAAGTCACAAAAAGACTCACATGAATTCTATCAAAAACCAGCACGAAGCTTGTGTTCATCGTAAACAGTAATAAAATTTCTAAATCTATATTTCAATTCAGCATACTCATTCAAATTAGTAAGATTTCAAAGATTCAAAACTTTATATTAACCGTTTCGGAAATAATTTGATGTAATCAAACGGATAACATTGCAAAGAAAATATAATAACGATCAATCCTCCATTATTCCCAAAGAGGAATGTATTCTGATCAATAAAATCGGAAAAGAACATGAAGTCTATGTTCTCAAGTGTTTAATACATACAAACATAAAAACGTAATACGTGTTTCACCTGTTATGGCATCATCAGACCTAAGAAAGAACCTTTATAAAATATGGCAAACGACACGATTGTTAAAAGACGCTTTATCCACGTAAGTCTTTTAACAATCGTGTCGTTTGCCATATTTTATAAAGGTTTTTTCTCAGGTCTGATGATGCCATAACAGGCGAAACACGCGTCACGTTTTTATGTATTAAACACCTGAGGACATAGACTTTCTGATCTTTCGCAATTTCATTGATAAGAAAACATAAAATCACAATTATTTTGTCTATACGCCCACAGGCCACCAAACATTTAATCGGTTTTGGAAAGGACAATAATTATGTAATATCACATCCTTTGACGTCATGCGCAGGAGGATACGGATGTGAGCGAGCTGTGTTGCTTTATAGCATACCGTTGTTCGCCTATCGTGAAACATAGGGTATTTTCCCTTAGAACTTTCAAAGAACTTTTGTTATGATAATTATTGGTCTGTATTGTCCTTAACCAAGTTTTCAACATTTCCACTGCCACGTTGTTTCCAATTGTTTTTTCAGTATCTGGCTAGCTTGCAGGTGGAAAACATGCATAGAATAATGCCCTCGCAAAGAATACAAGAATCAATGAATCTGAGAATCCACGAATGCAAGAATCAAAGTTTCAAAGAATCAAAGAATCAATAAATAATAAATAAGAATCAAAGAGTCGAAAAGTCAGAGAATCAAAGAATGGAAGAATCAAAGAATCAAGGAATCCAAGAATCTAGGAATCAAAGAGTCCAAGACTGACTAACCCCAAACTAGTCTAGCATAGGACACAATTTGAATAAACGCATCAAGCAGAACTCGCCATTTGGAATGATTTACCTGGAATCGAATACTTTTCACACGAAACTTCTCAAAATTTGTCGAGTGACTGCTGAAGTCACTCTTTCAAGAGAATTCCGCCGACTGCCGCGACTGCCTAGCGACTGTTAGAGAGTATTAGAGACTACCTAGCGACTGCTAATGACTGCCACTGACTGCCATGAAGACTGCCTATGACTGCCATGTAATTATAGAGACTGCCTTACTCCACCTCTCGAGATAACCTTACCTATCTGGTTCGTCAATGATACTCAACCAAACTTGTCATGAAGAAGGAGTTCATGTTAAAAAATGGTATGCACTTCGCGGAAGAAAAAAATAGTTCGGGCGCTAATGGGTTAGGGTTAAGAAAATTGGAGTATAGTTTAGGTTTATGTGTGCATTGAGAGTCAAAAAACCATTGTTTATGAAAGATTTGTGGATTACCAAAAGTTACAAATTGTTGAGTATGTGTCCTTTATTAGCAGAGTGTAAAATTTTAAAGTTGTCTCTACTGTCAAATGTGTGTCTGAAAGGTGTGATGCAAAATGAGAAAACTCGTGGAATTACATTTCAGACATCTTAAATGTTCCTTCAAACTTATAGTGAAACTTCTATAAGTTCTTCCAATATATTCTGCTGGACAATTATTGCATTGTAGTGGGTTCCATAGGGTCAATATTGTCTTTATTATTGACAAAGAAATTACTAAGTGAATTAGATGATTTAGATGGAATGTTCACGATAGCTTCAATTATATTGGGAATTTTGTTCGATAAATTATCAAAATATGTTAAGGACCTGTATGGTTTCATTGTATTGTCTTCAATTGAATTTTGTGGGTAAACTTGATTTTGTAGGTGGTTGTTTTGTTTTTGTTTAATAATTTAGTTACCAAGTTATGAGGATATCAATTGATTTCAGAAATTTCATTTCAACAGAACTACCTCTTGGTAAAACTAAACCCGTGTAAAAGTTCCATGTTCTATATTATTATTTGATAAAGTTAGGGTTACATCTAAAAAGTTTAGTTGATTATTTTCATTCTTAGTTTCTAAGGTGAATTTTATGAATTGGTGTTGATCATAAACAAATTTGAGAAAATGCTTTAAAATTGTTATCATTATTGTTCCAAATAATTAAAATATGATCTACCTACATATCTGGATAAACCCTATATTATTAGAAAAATGAGTATCATTTGAAAACTTTTTAGTTTCAAAATTGTCATCAAGAGGTCTTCTAGAATTGGAGATAGGGGTGAACACATAGCAAGTCCTTCCTTTTGATAAAAATGATACTATTTTTTTAATAAATTGAGTATATCAGTTATTTCGGAACTAGTCATTTCCTCGCAGTTTGAGAGGTCTTTCTCCACCAAATCCAATACCTACTTCTATTTTTGGAATATTGGTGAATAACTTTGAAACATCCATGGAAATTGAAATGTCGATATTTGTTAGTTGCTTACCTTTCAATTTATCAATAAGATCCACATTATTCTTTATGCAATGAGAAAATGTATTATTGCATGATTATTGTTCAAATTAATATATTTAGATAATAATTTATATGTAGTGGTACCTCTGAATGAAACAACCGGTCTGATGGGGATCTGTTCAAAAATATAAGCAAGTCATACAGTTTGGGTTTAATTATTTGGTTAGGTGAAAGTTTTCTGATTAAATTTTGCTTCAAAAGGTGATCTGACGATCTTATAGTTTGTTTAACTTTGGCAGTGAAAGTATTGATGTTTATTTTAGTTTTTATAAAACTGTTATCTTCAATGAATTTTTCCACCTTTGAAACGTAATCATTCTTATCCATTAGGACTACACAGCTACCCTTATCAGCTTTATATATTTTATTAAATTTGTGACATATAATATTTTTTCCTCATCATTTTATATATACAGGATGTGTTCAGAAAGAGAACCAAACAAATAATTTTGCTTTATTTAATAGCCCCCGTATAAGCCAGCCTAAACAAAACCTCGAACAAAACTATACGAATCTGTATCGTACTTTCTACTTTTGAATAGTTCATTCATTGAAATCTTCCCAATCAAATCGAACGAAATAACACACTAGTGCATTTTTATTCATAATTCACCAGTCACTAGTGAGTTATGGATTATAACTCACGTTCCCGTGGCAATTTTCCCAACCAAACAAACAATAACCTATTTTGACCAAAATATGAAGATGTCACTGAATAGCCATTCTGACACTAAAACATAATATTTATGTCATGAAAAACCGATTTCCTTCACTTGTTGGATAAAACATTGTATGGCACTCGTGTGTTATGTTTCACAAGTCACTTGAGAATTTATACAAATTTTTCTCGCGTGACTCATTTTCAACACAACGCACCAGTAGGTACCATAAATAACTATTAAAATAACAGCATTTTTTCATAATTTTTGACCTCAACTTTTGAACTCTCGGTATAAGCCACAGTAACAAAACTCATCAAGTGCATAGTGAGTGTCATACCTGAATAGATGACAAAAGGTTTTTGTAAAATCTATGCTAAAATTCAAGCAGGGTGATTGGAAAAATTGATTTTTCTCAATATTTGACTTTTTACAATTCAGATACGCTATCTGTTTTAGATTTAAATAATGCTCAATAACTTTTTTCAAATTTTTGAGGCAGTCATAGAAAGTCGTGGAAATGACAATACATATGTCAATTTTTTTTAATGAACATACAGTGAGGAACAGCCAAATGGATAGATTCGTTAACTTATGAATGGGAACGTTTTCGAAAAAACGATCCGACACGTCGACTTATATTTTTGGTTGTACATTTTTTCCAGTAAAAAAAATTATACAGAGTGTGTCATGTAGCAGTAACCGATACCAACTTTGTTATTTTGAATACAACACACTGTATATTATTCAACTTTTGGATTCTTCGAAAAATGTTGGACATATTCCATGTACATACAGGGTAACTGATTATAAATGCCCGCCCCCCATCTAACTTTTTAATTTGACGTTTTAGAAAAAAGTGTCCCAGATAAAGGTTTCATTGTTGAAAATGATTTTTTTTTCAAACATGTTTTCACATATACAGGGTGTTCCAAAAAGTCTGGGCAAGGTCTTACCTACTTTCTTATATCAAATTAATACCCTATTTTTTAAAACGATATTTGGATTCTCCTTTAAATTCTAAACATTCTTAACATTCTCTATGTAGCATATCCTAAACCTAAGTTTGATGTATAAAAAGATATTCGATATTTTATAAACTAAATAATACTATTTCATTGCTATAAAAATGTGAAATATATCTATGGTTTCGAAGTATTGACGTAATTGTATGTGTGAGATATACCAAAACTTTTCTGATTTTAAATTGATTCCCAAAAAATAAACTGAAAATTAAATAACGTCTTATAATAATATGAAAAAAATCGATTGAATTAAATGCAAAATTATTTATGCTTTGATACTTTTATACTTCAAGAGTATTTAATGACTCGACAGTTTCGTCAAAACGAGCGTCAATAATTCGATATCATAGATATGTATAGTTCACATTTTTATAACAATAAATTAGTATTATTCAATTAATAAATATCAAATATCTACATTCATACATATACATTCAACTTGGGTATAGGATATGCTACATAGAAAATGTTTAGAATTTGAAGAAGAATCCAAATATCAAATAAAAAAATAGGGTATCAATTTGAAATAAGAAAGTTGGACCTCGCCCAGACTTTTTGGAACACCTTGTATAAGTAAAAAGAGGTTATTTAAAAAGTTCATTTTTAACCATGAAACTTTTATTTGGGACACCTTTTTCTAAACCGTTAAATTAAAAAGTTAGAGGGGGGGGATTTATAATCAATAACCCTGTACAGGGTGGGCAACTAAGAATGCGAGGTATTGTATCTGGGAAACTACTTATCGTAGACACTTGCGGCAACCAAATTTATTACTAAAACGGCCAAGAGAAATACCTGTGAAATATTTTCAAGTTACAGAAATGGTCGCTAGGGCGCGTATCAACCAGCACCAAGTAAAAAAATAGGATCTTTATAGAAATTTGTCAAATATTTCAAATATTTTTTCAAATAAATGGAGATTTCTCCCGCTTTGCTTGGCCGATTTTAACGAACACGGGCTCAATAAAAGAGCATAATCTGCACTACAAAATTCTTACTTGGTTTTGAATTTGTTGCCTTCGCCGTCGCTGCTGGATGGCGTTAATTGAAATGGAAGCATATTTTTGAGTTTTTTCCAAAAAAAATCAAATATGATGGTATAATAATTCCCATGTATTTTGAGAGGATACATTTTCTATTGAAAAAATAAAAAAAAAACAAAAAAAAACATTTAATTTTTTTGTTTTTTTTTTCAATTTTCCAAGAGAAAAATCTATACCTTTTTAAATTAAATAGAAATGAATATACCATCACATCTGATTTTTTTGTAAAAAAACTCAAAAATAAGCTACCATTTCAGTTAACGCCATCTTGCGACGACTGCGAAGGTAACAAATTCAAAACCAAAAAAGCATTCTGTAGTGCAGATTATGCTCTTTCATATGAGCTCATGCTCGTTGAAATCGGGTCAAGCGAAACGGGAGAATTCTCCGTTTGTTCAAGAAAATAATTAAACTCCCCCACCCCTTTATTTTCATAGATAGAAAAAAATATTCTTGACAAAAAAGTTTTTTTTTAACTTGGTGTTGGTTGTTACGCCTCCTAGTGACCATTTCAGAAACTTGAAAATATTTTCCAGGTATTTTTCTTGGCCGTTTTAGTCATATTATTTTTTGCCGCAAGTCTCTATGATGAATAGTTTCCAAAATACAATACCTCGCATTCTTAGTTGCCCACCCTGTACAATGTTGGTATAAAATCCTATCTTCAACTTTTTCGGAAATATTCAGTGTTATAAATTATAGGTAGTTAATAATAAAATAAATTCGCCAGAAAACAATGAAAAATACCTACTGATACATTTTTTTTATCACATTCAAATTGTAGTGATATAAGTAATTGACGTTTGACGTTACTTTGAATACAAATTAGACAAAAACGAATTCAACGTACAAAACACCATATCAGATTTTAGCGATCTTGCCATGCATCAAAATGGCTTTTATTTCTTAAAACGAAAACCGTTCGTCGTACGAAAACATATCAAGAGACCAAATTAACTTCAAAGTAAATGAGTATTTCAAAAATATGATTGATTTTGAGAAGAAGCAGTGGCGTGCCATTATTTCCTTTAAAAGAATTCATACAAATTTTGCTCGAACTCCACTGGTGAAATTCTTTTAAAGTTTTTTACATAAAAAAATTCAATTTGATGGTCAAAAAAAGTGTACCAAATTTTGTGGAAATACGGAGTGACCCATTTGAAAGCGGGCCACCCTCATAACTTCTTAATTTTTTGATCGATTATGACGATTTTTTCTTGTAATGTAGAGAGGGAAAAGGTGTATTTTGAGGCCATACGTCGCCCATTTTTTCCAAAAACCAAGGCCTACTCTAGAGCATATTTAGAGGCTGACAAATCCAGAAAACATATTAGCGATTTTTTTAGAGAAAATCTGACTACGCCACTGGATTTTTCATCTTCTGAAATGGGTCTGTACCAAATTTCATGAAAAAATATTTAATTCGAAAATATTATTTCTGTGTGTTTGATTATTTTTTTTTATAATTTATATAATTTTATAATTTTTTTTATTTTGTTTACAATTTTTTTCTGATAGACTTGCTATCGCAAGAGTTTCGAGGTAAAATACTTCTTGGTGCATAATAAAATTAATCTTCAATTTTTCATATTTTTCATGAAACTTGTTACAGATCCATTTCGGGGGATGAAAAATCCAGTGGCGTAGTCAGATTTTCTCTAAGAAAATCGCTTATATGCTTTCTGGATTTTTCAGCCTCTAAATATGCTCTAGTAGGTTTTGGTTTTTGGAAAAAACTCGGCGACGGATGGCCTCAAAATACACCTTTTCCCTCTCTACAAACAAATCGTCAAAATCGATCAATAAATTAAACAGTTTTGAGGGTGGCCCGCATTCAAATGGGTCACTCTGTATATTGAGTGGCTGAAAAGTTATGATAAAAAAGACATTTTTCAATTTGAACTTTAACATCCTGTATCTCGCAAACAAAGCATTTTCGAACATAACTTTATTTGAAAAACTTTCTCACTTTCTTGCATCCTATACATTGCTAAAAGTGTATCAACTTAAAAATTAACCTGTTAAGTTCTAGGATTTGTAGGTTTTAGTTCGTCTGTGAAGGATTTGAATCCGGGAGGAACCGCGAATTTGAAGTATCTCAAATTGTTGGTGTTTTTTTTTAATGGACAATTTGCACATTTTTTGAAAATTATGAAAAATATAAGGATTAGTAGGTACTGATGCCATTGATGTTTAAAAAATCAACCTACGAACTCTAATAATGTAGTTATCACCGATTGAAGAGCGCCAATCAATATCCAATACGTCACAGAATACACTTTCTATCTCCGTCTGACGTATTGACTGAGATGACTCTCTCTCTCTCGGGAGGGTAATATGGTCCCACCCCTTTTGCGATCATGCAGTGAAATCCGCGTCTTCTTTTTCATTTATCTAGTATATTTTTGGGTATTTCGGAAAAAAAAATCGCTGGTGACTTTCAAATAGTGTCCAGAATACGTTTATAAAATTTCAAGTCATTTGAAAATGTATGCAAATTGTCCATTATACAGTGCGGCTCTAAAAGGTCCTCCCGCCCCTTTTTTTTAATGTGTGCACCAAAAATTCTGAAACTTGGTATTCTCCAATTGCTGTCGGAATACAACTTTTTGATGTTACTGACGTACTTTTAGTATTCAAGATGGCGGCTGGGCGCCATTTTGAAACATTCTTTTAAATGGAAAGGGGGGTCGTGTGGCACATCATTAGAAAGGTCTTATTGAGTAGATTATTGTGTGAAAATTTCATAGGATTAAACGAATCCGTGCGGATATGACAGCCTGCCAAACTTTTAGTTTTTAAAAATGTCGTTTACATAAAGTTTCAATTTTTTAACGAGCTGACACATCAGATTCCGGAAAAACTATGGTGAACCTGAGCAAAACAGTACAGGTTAACAAATAGGGATGCTGATAGGAAGCGAATAAAGAATTTCAAGATGATAAAAAAAATTGGAAAGCATTTATTAGCATTATAATACTAAAATCTAAATTAAGATGGAGAGACAGTTTCCACACTACCTCGTCACAGCACTAAATTTTAACCAAATGTGAAAATCTTGAAATGAGATGAGCCAGTTGTTTGATTTTTGTATTAATAAGGAAGTGTTAGAAAAATGCCTAATTCGCGTCCCCTCGCAGAAAAAATTGTAGCAATTTTTATTAATGGCGGGAATCGTAATTTCCATGAGACGGAAAGAATCTTCAATGGGCGCTTACGGATATGCAGAAAATATCTTCGCGAATTAGTGCAGAAATTTATCGAGACTAGTAGTGTTCAGAGCTTGAAGAATCAAGGGCGGCCGTCTATTTCGGAAGATAAACAAATTGCAATCATTGGTGAGATGGTGGTAAATCCAGAACAGTTGACTTCTCAGGTTGCAGACATCTGTGAAACTTCGTCTGCTTCTGTAAAACGATTGCTGAAAAAACAGAAATTTTATCCTTATAAATTTTAAATGGTGCACCAGTTGGCTGAAGATGATCCTGACAGACGTGTGGAATTTTGCGAAATTATGACCGATAGAATAGGCCGAGAACCGAGATACGTTCAAAATATTGGTTTTAGTGACGAGTGTACTTTCTTTTTAAATTGCCGTGTACACAGGCAAAATGTTCGCTATTGGAGTGACGTGAATCCGCATGTTTTTAAGGAAACCCACACGCAATATCCCGAAAAGGTTAACGTATGGGCTGGCATATTGGGGAACCATATTGTTGGTCCTGTTTTCATTCATGAAAATTTGACAGGGGACCTGTATTTAAACTTGTTAGAAACTTCAATGGAGCCTTTGATTGTACAAATACGTCAGAATAACCCCAACGAATTTGGCATGGCACCAATTTTTCAACAGGATGGTGCGCCTCCTCATTTCAGCAGAAATGTAAGGCAGTATTTGGACATAACTTAGATAACAACGGAGGTCATTTCTAATATTTTTTACAATAAAAATTGAAGTATCCTTTCTTTGTTCTTATTTCACGAATTTCTTTATCTTGTTAGTTTGACAGTCTGTCATATCCGCACGGATGCGTTTAATTCTATGAAATTTTCACACAATAATCTACCCGATAAGACCTTTCGAATGATGTCTCACACGATCCCCCTTTTCATTAAAAAAAATGTTTCAAAATGACGCCCAGCCGCCATCTTGAATACTAAAAGTACGTCAGTAACATCAAAAAGTAGTATTTCGACAGCAATTGCAGTATGCCAAGTTTCAAAATTTTTGGTGCACACATTAAAAAAAAAGAGGGGGGACCTTTTAGAGCCGAACTGTATAACTTTTTGCGTTCATATAACCAATATTTTTTTGATAAATTCATAAAGGACTTGATTACCCGCTTTTTGCTTTCTCCAAAATTCTGCTCCAAATTCGATTGTTTCTTCTTTCTTATCAAACTGGCGCATTCTCAAGAAACCAAACGCATCATCACTGTTCGTAGACAGAGATGGGCAGTAGCTAGCTACTAAGTAGTTAAGCTACTAGCTTAACTACTTTTTTGGTAGCTAATTACTTATCCAAGCTATTTTTTTTGTAAAGTAGCTTGTAGCTGTAGCTTTTAGTATTTTGTTTCATGTATTCATAAGCTACCTTGGAAAAGTAGCTAGCTACCTAAGTAACTTGAGCGACTTTAGGTGTTCAATACTTCTCTAGCTTCTCCGTCATCTGTAGAGAGATTTTTTTCGTTTGCAACAAACATTGATGCTCCCAGACGACATGGATTATCGGATAAATTGTTTGAATGTTGACAGGACACAGTATTCAGTATTTTTCTACGAGCGTGCGGAAGGGTTGCTTTTTCGCACGATTTTTCGTTTTGTGAAAAGTTACTTTTCTGCACGGTTTTTGTATTGTTAAAAATGAAGATATTTATGACTAATAAAAAGATTTTTGTTACTTCAAATAAGATGGACAAAAACACTTGAATGTAGAATAAAGGGGGGTTTGGGATGACATTACATTTTATAAAGAGTTCAAGCCTTGAAGAAATTGAATATTGCGGGTAAGTGTTATCATCGTTCAGTTCTAAATTTAGCTCGCGGTTTTCTTATCAGTAACGAGTCTCAGCCTGCAGTTTTCTTATCACCAGTAGACAACATGTGGGTTTCCTATCACACTCCTCTTATCAACAGTTCTAAATTTAGCTCAAATGCAGTGTTCTTATCAGTAACATGTGTCAGCCTCTGGTTTTTTCTCGACTATAAATTGATTCACCTAGTTGAAATTACAACCCTCAAATACGTAAAACGAATCAATCCGAAAATGTCACTCAACAAGTTCGGTTCTCATTTATTCAAGAGAGATGAAACAGAAAACAATATCAAGTTATTTAATCAAAACAAACAATGTTTTATTTCACAAGAATTTTATTCACAATAGCACATCGGACGCGTGTCTCTTTATCAGTCAACCACAACCTTGGAATTCACAATAGTACATCGACCGCGTGTCTCTTTATCAGTCAACCACAACCTTGAACTTGGCGCTATAGTTGCTGTACTTTATTAATAAATTAAAACTATGAATTCATAGGAATTTTACTTACAATTTGCCTAAGTAACAGTCTAAGTTGTTCATATAAAGATATCATGGGACACTCTATACCAAATGTATTGAACTCCAATTTACCGGAATTTTGTAGGGAATTTTCAAATTCATTATAATAATATTCAAAAAAGCGACCATCTTGAATGAAGTATAACAATCCATTCACATATCGAGAAACTGTGGTGAATAGGGGTGGTATACCATTAAAATGTATTGATGTGTAGCCAAAGGACTCTGGCTGTAGAGTACACTCATCCAAATTTACAAAGGCATTATCATCATAAAAGAAGATGGTTTTTCCAGAATAGGTATTGACTGCTCCAAGTAACTTTCTACCATCCACAAATGGTTCAAATCTTTTTGTTATATTGATTCGGTCAATTAATCTAAATCTATCCTCGCTAAGTATATATAAATAATCATTTATAACTACAGCTATCTGCCCCGATGGTCTTTTATACACAGCTGTTAGTTTTTCAAACGGTGGCAGGAATTTAAGTAGTAGACGAATCGGTAGAGCTTTTGAGGTGAACATTTTTGATTTCAAACTCATTATCCACAATTTTTCCCCTTCTTGTATTATTATTTGTTTCGAATTCAACTCTCAAAACAAAACAGTATATCCTGCTTGAAGTGTTTCTTTGTGATGAGAACAATCACTGTGATTGGACACTTATTTTTGAGGGTTGAAAATTTGTGAATACGTACCTGTAAATATTTATAAAAAGGCGTTTGAAATAAAATAAAAAATGTAATCAAAAATGTGATTTATTCAATCAATCAACATGTTTTATACAAATTATAAACATTAGTAAGTGCACACATTGCAGGTGATGATAAATGGTATAGAAAATGTGTTTTTTCATAACTAAAATATATCTAGGTATAATATCCTTTTTTATTGTTGAATATGGCTACATTTCATCTAAATCTGTTTGTTGGTTTGTGTAGGTAGCTCATCCACCACATCTTCATTGATAGTACTCATTATTGAACTGTTTTATTTTCAATCACTACGGGGCATTTTATTTGTAATTCACCATAAAATTCTGTTATTTTACTATCCGTTTCACGTCTAAACGCTATCAAATCACCTTTCTTGATAGATCTATTTTCCAGCTTTCCTGCTTTTCCATTAACCAACATGGAAACGTCTTTTTTAGGATATTCACCAAATAAAATGATTCCTTTTTCAAATGGGAAACGGTATGAAGTTCTTCCATCTTGCATCAACACGAAATTTTTTTCTGTTGGTGTATAGCGACCAATAAATGGTAAAACCATTACATAAGATAAATTAACCTCAGAAAAATTAAATAACTTGATATTGTTTTCTGTTTCATCTCTCTTGAATAAATGAGAACCGAACTTGTTGAGTGACATTTTCGGATTGATTCGTTTTACGTATTTGAGGATGTATTTATGCAATTACTTTAGCTTCACGTAACTCTTCGATTATTGATAGTATTTCATTATTATGACCAGTATGACCAGCTCTCATGGAAGCTGTTATTAGTCTCAATCTATCAACAAGTTCGTTGATATTATCCCAATAAACATAATCTATATCGTTTTTATTGATATTCCACAACCCCTTTCCCGTTCGCATTCTAGTTATTGGAGGTTTTAGTTTCTTTAAAAAACGAGAATATAATGGTTTGATGTGTCGTGTTTTTGTTATGCCATGTTTTTGTAGGTATGGTCCTATTATAGTTATATATTTTGATGATCCATTTCCCTGCACACGTTCATTTGGATCATTATTTCTTCGATATGCATTGGTTTTAGCTAAAATATCCATATAATTATCCAAATCCTCATCTTCATAGTCTTTAGGATATTTTTTAAATAGTAATTCATACAATCCTTTTGTACCATCATAAATTTTTCCATCTACTTTCACATTTTTTCCAATAATTTCTACAAATTTAAGTGTGGTCCCCAAATAGAATTTATCAGTATCTATGTCATGTACTATTCCATAATGATGATCAAAATTATGTTCAGTATCCTTCACACTAGCATCAATATAATCTCTTGGTAGTGGATCAAAACTTTTTAACCATATTTCATATGGTTGCGTGTCGATTAAATTTTGAACCGATTGCCTTGACTGTTCCAATATATCTGAAAGATTTTGATTTTCCGAGCTTTCGAAGGGGTTGGTTTGAGCTATAACACTAGTTTCTAGTATAGTTGGTAACTGACTACGTTCTTGTATAGTATTAGGTAACTGACTAGGTTCTTGTATAGATGGTAACTGGCTAACAGATGCAAGGCTTGTATCAAAAAATGATGGTATTTCCATCGGTAGAATAGGAGTTCTACCAGTTCTTGTAGGTCTTGTAGGTGTTGATGTCTCATAAAATAATCTTGAAAAACTTGGTTTAGGTTTTAATGGTGTTGTGTGAAACATAGAAGTTTCAGGTTCTTCTTCTTCTTCTTTGAATTCTTTCTTTATGTTGAAAGGTTCATTTATTTTGGAAATGAGTTGTTGTAGCGGTTGAGTTATTGGTTTGTAAGCTTGCTCTAGTTGTGATTGTGTAGTGGTCATAGCTAATTTTAGACTATTATATTTATCCTTGACAGCTTTTCTTGACTTCATCAATTCCTCAGCCAACCGCTTATCCATTTTATAGATATATGAATGAATCAAAATTTTTCCTATATCTTCCGCAATTCAGTTCACAATCTTTATCAATAACCAGAAAATTATAAGGTTCTTTCCAACAGTGTGCGCAGAGTTGCTTCAATTGCTCAAATGACATATCCAGCATACAATGATCATTATATATATGATTCAAATTCATAGAATCCTGCTTGAATAAAATTAGCAAATTAGCGTTCTCACGTATAAGTCTTTTCTGAATTGATAAATAACCTTGAAAAATAAAAAAGCAGTCTGTATTTTTATGTCTCGAATGTGTGAAATAGTCCCTTATTATAGTTTGTGTTCCACATGGTATATCATCAAATATGATGACCGATTCTGGTGCTATTTCATGAGGAGGAATGATATTTTCATCGCTCTCATACTCGAAATATCCAATCTCTTCCATGGGTGCCAATAGTTGTCTTAAATATTCATACTTTGGCTGTTGTAATGATTTGGAATAAAGGTACACGTTTGCAAATCTTATTCCATTTGGATGCTCAAGTAAAGCCAACATCACGTTGGTTTTACCTGAACCAGATGGTCCAACAATGAGACATCTTTTCGATTCCCCACCAAATAAATCGCCATGTTTTTGAATTGGTTTCGTAAAATCCTTCACATCATGGTTTGTGATGGGTAAGGAAAACGATTGTTTTTCTATCCGCATTCTAGATATCAATAAACAGAATTGTTTTTTGCAAAAGTATTTATACATTAATCAGATGGACATATTGATCAGATAGCATGAAATCGATAGACAATCGTGTTGCAAATTTTTAAACTGAAAATAGTATTTAAATGATACACACAAACCTCTATAGGTATAAAATGATTGTACACGCTTCACGAAAGTACACTTCCTCCAAACACTCCAAGAGGGAAGGTCGAGGTTTAATAAACACTCTGATTAATAGACTACCTGTTGAGCTTCATATTCCTGGCTATCAATTTTGTGGTCCTGGTACAAATTTAGAAGAAAGATTGAATAGGGGAGAGTCTGGTATCAATCCATTGGATGCTGCGTGTCGAGAACACGATATCGCATACTCACAAACAACTGATTTACCTCAACGACATCGAGCGGATAAAGCTCTAGCAGATAAAGCTTGGCAGAGAGTTGGAGCAAAAGATTCCTCGGTAGGAGAAAGAATTGCTGCTCTAACAGTAAGTGGAATTATGAAAGGTAAACGGAAACTTGGAATGGGGATCAAGAGAACCGAAAGAAAAAAGAAAACACGAGTTATCAAACCCCCCAAAAAAATTGGTGGATTTCTTCCATTATTACTTCCAATTTTGGGTGCACTAGGAGCTTTAGGCGGTGGTGCAGCTGGAATAGCTTAGGCCGTTAATGATATTAAAGTATCAAAGGAGCAACTCGAAGAATTACATCGACACAATAAAGAAATGGAAAAACTTTCCAAGCAGGGTGGTGGATTATACATTAAACCCTACAAAGGAGGCACTATCAAGAAAAAAACCATAAAAAAAATCAAATAATATTTTCGCAGAGATCCCTTTCAAATAACGATATACTAAAATATGTGAAAATATTGAATATCTCACATTAAAGAGGTGTATTTATGTGTGACAACCTCCTCAAAAAAAATTTAAAGTGAAGGAATGTGGTATTTTGAATCTAGAAAGTTAACAAAATCATGGAACTCATTGTACTGCATACATAATAAATGAAAATTAAGCGTTTTATTTTGATGGTTATGGAAACTTGAGACCACCTATCAAACTCGTTAATTATTTGAGAACTCATTACAAAGTCCATGAATCCTGGTATTCGTATGAAACAATCATTGCAATAGACATGCAGGGCTTCAATTTGGCAGAAGATTTCAAAATCAAGGAGCTGTCAATCACAAATAGCCTTCAATCTAGTCATTTTCTTTTCTGAGAACATGTGTATTACAACTGCTTGACTATTTTTGTCAAAGGATTATAGCTTAATAATTTATCATGTAAAAATCAGACAATATACTGATGAATCCTTCTTGTATTATTATTTGTTTCGAATTCAACTCTCAAAACAAAGCAGTATATCCTGCTTGAAGTGTTTCTTTGTGATGAGAACAATCACTGTGTGTGTGATTGGACACAACAAGAAAACAAGAAAACAAGAAAACAAGAACACAAGAAAACATGAAAACAAGAAAACAAGAACACAAGAAAACAAGAACACAAGAACACAAGACAAGAAAACATGAAAACATGAAAACAAGAACACAAGAAAACATGAAAACAAGAAAACAAGAACACAAGAAAACATGAAAACAAGAACACTAGAACACAAGAAAACATGAAAACAAGAACACTAGAACACAAGAAAACAAGAAAACAAGAACACTAGAACACAAGAAAACAAGAAAACAAGAAAACAAGAACACAAGAAAACATGAAAACAAGAACACAAGAAAACATGAAAACAAGAACACTAGAACACAAGAAAACAAGAAAACAAGAACACAAGAACACAAGAAAACAAGGAAACAAAAACACAAGAAAACATGAAAACAAGAACACTAGAACACAAGAAAACAAGGAAACAAGAACACAAGAAAACATGAAAACAAGAACACTAGAACACAAGAAAACAAGAAAACAAGAACACTAGAACACAAGAAAACAAGAAAACAAGAACACAAGAAAACATGAAAACAAGAAAACAAGACAACAAGAAAACAAGAAAACAAGAACACTAGAACACAAGTAAACAAGACAACAAGAAAACAAGAACACTAGAACACATAAATATTGCCACGATATATCCCTTAGTATAAAAATTAGCAATGACAACAGGACTTCCAGCAAAAGTATTGTTTCTGAGCGCCTTTTTAACAATACCTTGTATATACAAGTGGATTCAAATATACAAGAAACGTTTATTTGCATATCAACCAATCATAATGACTCTTGACCATCAAACTGAGAAAAATTAATTGTTAATAATGGATTGATTGGCTAAAAATTGATGAGTCAATTAAAAATTTGTCATATTTAGCTTTTAAGTTAAGACTTTATTTTGTAGATGAAAATTTTTAACCAACAAACTGGAATGTACTTATTGATTCGTTTGAATGTAAAAATCATATAGAATTCGCTATTATATCAATCTTTGCATTCATTTTTTGTATCATGCTACCCATTCTAGGAGTATATTTGTATAGAAATAAAAGAATTATCTACTAGCAAGTGTTTTTTATTGAATTACAAGATATTACAATACATTATTTTTCATAACCCATGAATTATGTGAATTATTCATGCCCAACCATTTAACATAAACTTTATTTCCCTTCCGTCTTAGAATCTTTTCTACCAAATACACGTCAGGATGTTTAACTTTTTGCAACTCCTCCTTATAAAATGCACCCTGTATCTCTTCACCTCTATGATCCTCCAATATGTAGGTTGTTGGATTTGTGATTTTTATTTTTTTAATCACAAAGATTTCATTTGACCAGTTAGGTGTATACCCTTTTGAAAACATCTCACGAAACTTACTTATTCGCACATAGTCTCCCTTTTCATATTTGGAAGGATTCACTGTTTTTATGCGACCATAAACTTTTGATAGTAGGTGCTTCTCATGTTCCTTAGATACTTGTATAGGTTTCATTCCAATAACAGAATGTTTGGTATTATTGTATTCTGATACTATCTCAGGTAATATTTTTAACCATTTATAGTTTCCCTGCAAACTGGATTTTTTCCACATTCTGTTTTTCAATGTTCTGTTCACCCTCTCTACGATGCTAGCTTTCATATTGGAAAATGTTGAGTAGTGATTGATGTTGAATTTTTTCATCAAATCTTGGAACTCTGTATTATAGAATTCCTTTCCCTGATCAGTCTGCAGATTTTTAGGGGGTGTTTTTACACTGTTTAAAATTAATTTCATGGCTGTGGTTACATCTTTAGCAGTCTTTGTTTTGACAGGAATTGCCCAAACAAATTTTGAAAACACATTAATTATAACCAAAATATATCTATATCCTTTGTTTATTTTTGAATATGGTTGCATTTCAACTAAATCTGCTTGAAAAAGATCATTGATCCCCTTTACAATTACTGCTCTTCTTTTAAAAAATCTTCTGGCTGGTTTGTGTAGCTCACTCACCACATCTTCTTTGATAGTATTCATTATTGAACTGTTTTATTTGCAATCAATACAGAACCTTTTATTTGTAAGTCACCATAAAATTCTCATACTATAACCATTTAGTATGAGAAGCGAAGCTTCAATTCTGGAGACATACTGAACATCATTTAGAGAAATAGATGGTTTATATAATTATTTGAGAACATGCGAATTACAACTGCTTGACTATTTTTGTCAAAGGATTATAGCTTAATAATTTATCATGTAAAAATCAGACAATATACTGATGAATCCTTCTTGTATTATTATTTGTTTCGAATTCAACTCTCAAAACAAAGCAGTATATCCTGCTTGAAGTGTTTCTTTGTGATGAGAACAATCACTGTGTGTGATTCGACACTTATTTTTGAGGGTTGAAAATTTGTGAATACCTACCTGTAAATATTTATAAAAAGGTGTTTGAAATAAAATAAAAAATGTAATCAAAAATGTGATTTATTCAATCATTAAACATGTTTTATACAAATTAAAAACATTAGTAAGTGCACACATTGCGGGTGATGATAAATGGTATAGACAATGTGGTTTTTCCAACGATAAAGGTGGTTTGTCATCAAGTTCGATAACGTGCTTCGATGAATATTTCCCAATGTATTGCGCCTTTTCTCTTCCTTTCACGTACACATGATCCACGTTTCTTGTTATGTTTTTCACAATGTCGGAAAACTTATGTGATTGCGTAAATCCTTCATTCCATGAAATACAATGATGATTTTTCATCAACCAGTTTGCTTGTTTACGCAGTTCTGGAGGCGAGTGTTCCATAGAAAAGGGATATCTAAATATATAATGACATATTTTTTCTCCATCATAGGCAGCCAGTTCTTTAGGAATAAATTTTTTGTTTTCAATTATAAATCCTTGTACATCCAAAACGAGTAGTTTCATATTCTCAATTGTGAGAATTTCACCATCATCTGCTATTCACCACTATAATCTTGAATTTGTTTTTCAATTCTTTCGATCTCTTTAAATGGTAAGATAAGCAGAGCTTCAATTCTCGAGACATACTGAACATCATTTAGAGAAATAAAATGGTTTATATAATTATTTGAGAACATGCGTATTACAATTGCTTGACTATTTTTGTTAAAGGATTGTAGCTAAATAATTTATCATGTAAAATCAGACAATATACTGATGTATCCTTTTTTGTATTATTATTTGTCTCGAATTCAACTCTCAAAACAACAGTACCTGTTTGAAGTGTTTCTTTCTGGTGGGAACAATCAATATGTGCGATTGGACACTTATTTTTAAAGTTTTGAGGGTTGAAAATTGGTTCGTTTGGTATATCATAGTAGGAATTTTTAAAGTTTGCAAACATTTCATAGAGAGCTGAAAACTTGTTATCATTGAAATTCAAATACAAATCATGATATGGATATCTTTCAGAATTCAAAAATACTCTAATATTTGAGAGATTTATATTATCGAATTGACTAGCATCTTTCATGATGTGTCCTTTTCTATTTTCTTGAAAACCAATTATTATATGACGAGGTGCTTCAAGTTTACTACTTGTTTTAACAGGCCAAGTATGACGGGTCGCTTCAGGTAGTGAGGAATATTCAACAATTTCCCAACTACGAAATCCAAGTAACAGATCTTTATTTGTTTCAAGAATTTGTGTTAAAGCTAGTTGTTGTGGTATATCAACTTGAATATGAGGTACTTTCCAATAGATCTTGTCAAATGTAACTTTTGGATTTTCCGCTTCGGGTGACGGATTTTGCATATCTTCAACATATAAAACTGCATCAACATCATCGCTGGCTCGGATCAAAACCAGTTCTTGTTTCATATTCAAGATTATTTTTTTATAGTCTTCAAAAAATCCCATCAACATTTTCAAAGGTATAGATACATTAAATTTTCCTTTATCATCAACTAAAATGTTTTCCTTTTCATCTCTATTTGGAAACCATCCAGCATTTTGCAGCTTTAGACTTTCATATGTATCATATGAAAGATAACCCTTCAAGGTTGAAGCTAAACCAACATTTCTTACGGAATCTATAGTAACTCCATTAAGTTCATAGCGAATTTCTCGAAACAAATAAGCTATACCATTGTTGACAAATTGTAATTTTTTAGAATAGGCACCCTTATTGTTGGTCAAGGTACCTTCAATGTAAAGATGACTCCCTGAAGGTAGTGTGTATATATCAAGTTCTTGAACAGGTATGCGAATTTCATCATTGTATTCAAATTTTGAAGAGACAAACGGTTGATATGAATGAAGCTCAGAGCTTATTATTGAATTATCTACATATAATTTTTCATCAACGTTTAATATATCCATTATTTCAATACTTTTAACCCCAGAGATATAAGAAATTGGTGATTTTGTGATGTTAACTTGCTGGAGTCTCGTCTTGGGCTGGTTTCTTGTGATGTTAACTGGTTGGAGTTTCGTCTTGGACTGGTTTCTATAGACAGCTTCTCCCTTTTATATGGCGATTGTTTGAAATAGCGATAGTTGTATTTAATAACCATAATATTTTGTAATGTTTAAGATGTAATCGAACTGTTATGGTCTCGTTTCGGAAATTAATCAAATCACCGTCTTGATCTACTATTTTAACAGTGATGTTGTTGATTGTCTTGACGCTGATGGGGAAATAAAGTATTGGTAATGGTGATTCCACTATTTTATACCCTGGAGGAACAGAAGGAAAAAACTGATGAATTATATGAACGGGTAGACCATTACTATATGATCCAATGCAAATGTCGCAATCAACACAAATTGCATTAACTTTAAATATATTAACAACTTCATCCGATTCAGAAAATTCATTTGATGCAATTTTTCGTTTCTTAAAACCCAATATTTTCGCTATGGAGTCACTTGGTGTGAAATCTATTTCCTTTGTGCAATAAAGCTGACATTTTAATGTAATGGGGGCTTGCTTTCATCTTAAACCCAACTTTTTCTCCAAAAATGTCATCAATTACAGAATTAATATATGTTTCAATATCTTTTAAATCGTAAGTTCCTTCTGGAATTGTGATAACTTTATCCGCTACATATATTTTATTGCTACCCGGTTGTATGTTAGGTATACTCATAAACGATTCAAAATCAGCCAACCCCAAAAAATATTCTTTATTTTCATCCAAAAATATGGGTGGATTGAATTCTGCTTTCAACACAGAAGTATTTCCCGTTATTGTTATAGTTCTAGTCATGATGACACTCTCAACGTTACTGATGGTTCTCGATCATGTCATATTATTATATAGAAATTCGATTGACAATAATTGTCCACAATTATTTGCATTGAATTTTCGTACTGATGGATTGGTTCTGAAAAAATGAATAAAATTGAAATGAGATAATTTTACATGGATAAATATCAAACTATAGTTTCCTGCAGACCATGAGGCGTCAGTTATTGATAAGAACACCGCGCATTCGAGCTAAATTTAGAACTGTTGATAAGAGGAGTGTGACGTGAAAACCACATGCTGTCTACTGGTGATAAGAATACCGCGTGCTGAGACTCGTTTGTTACTGATAAGAAAACCGTGCATTCGAGCTAAATTTAGAACTGAATGATGATAACACTTACCCGCAATATTCAATTTCTTCAAGGCTTGAATCATGAACTTTTTTTGTTCATAAAATGTAATGTCATCCCAAACGGTCGCAAAGACCCCCACCCCCACACCCCACCCCAACCCCCACACAACCCGCCGACGACGGATGACGTCACGCGCACGTGGTGACGGTCGCGCTATCGTGGCGCCACCGTATCGTGGCGCCACCTAGCGGGCATTTTGGGAAATGAGGCAGAATTGGCTTTGCCCTAACTACTACAAACATCTTTTTTTTTATAAATAAGATAGAAAAACACACTCGTAGGAAAAACATTGAACCTACCTCACTCTTGCGGAAATAGCTATTTACCTAACAAGTGCGGAAAACTAGTTTTTCCGCACAAGTCTGCCGTTCACTGACCGACGCGTAGCGGAGTTTGGTGAAGCAGCCGAGGGCGGAAAAACATTTTCCGCAAGTGTTAGGTACAATAGTTTTTCCACAGACGTGCGGAAATAAGGATATAGTTCGTAATTTAAAAGTTTCTGATGCAACTAATGACAAATAAATAATAATGAATGTCGAAATGTGTAACTAAGCGACCATAGTTACCTGGAAACCTGGTTGCTGTTTGCTTATGATATTGTTAATTTTTCCGCACTGGTGCGGGAAATCTGATTTTCCACAGGGATATCGGTGCGGAATATTGAATTTTCCGCACGGCTGTAGGAAAATGTCTTTTCCGCACTTGACGGCTTGCCCGAACTCCGCTTCATTCGTGCAACTGCCGTCGCGTGCGGAAAAGTATCACTTTCTGCATTTGTTAGGTAAATAACTATCACATGTGTTAAAGTGTTGAGTTAAAAAAATACAGTACGTTTTGTTCTTTCATTTATTAACTTTTATTTGTCTTTTCTGTAGTGAATGGCAGAACTTACGTATAATTGAACTACATTGTGACCTGTTTTTTTTTTATAGGGTTTTGTTTAAAATAAAATCTGTTTCTTGTTTCTTGAATCTCTAGTTTCATCTTCATTGAATAAATGAATAATTCAATTGTAGCTTTAAATTAGCTCAAAAATACTTTAATATAGTTAAGCTACCAAGAACTTCGCTACTTTTTTAAAGAGGTTGTTAAGCTACTTAATAGCTCAACTACTTATAATTTGAAGTAGCTAGTAGCTAGTAGCCAGTTACTTTTTTTAAGTAGCTTGCCCAGCTCTGTTGGTAGATAATTTTTGGAAAGAAATAAAAATCTATGTGCCTGTTGATAAGAAGTTGAAAGAGTTTTATAGAAAAAGCACTTTTCTGAAATTTAGACTTGAAATTTTAAGATCGTCCCTGAACATGTTTTCATGATAAGTATAAGAACCCGTTTAACCAGAACAAAACTCTCCAGTCTTGAACAATGTTCATATCATGAGTTATGAATAGTGATAGATTTCCTATCGTCTATTAATTTTGGTAATGATGCTAAGTTATCAAAGGAGTTTCTAGAACGTTCAATGTTATGAAGTGTGTACTCATTCTATTTTTAATTCAACTAAGTATAAAGTTGTTTCATTGTCCGTTTTATCGATAACGACATCGAAGAAGTCCAAATCAATTTCGCTGATCACTACACGATTAATAGCTATCGATTTCCTGCACTCATTCGATTAATACAACTTTCCGGAAAACGACAATTGAAATTTGAAAACCAGTCATTCACAACAAAAAGTTGTAATTTTCACTAAAACACACCCAATGTTCCAGAGAATTTTTCCATAGCTATACCAATTTTTGTGCCGCAGAAGGGTTTTGATTCTATGGGTATGGAAATTCCTGTAGGTATAGTTATCTCAGTTGGTGATCGGCATGCATTACTGGGTCTTTTGGTGAGAATTCACTCCAACGATTGATATTATCACCCACCAAAAATGGGTATTTATAAAAAACCGATTGATCTGAAATCGTCGTTTGCTAAATGAAACCTACAAGTGAACTTGTCAACCATAACATAACTTCCAGATTTGGTAAATGAACTTCTTGAAATAGTACCTACTTCAACATTGCAAATTCACGAATCTTGGATCAAACTTGGGTAGTTTTTTTTAGTTTATTACATTATAGCTTGAAGGAACCGAAATACGATCACGTAACTTCCTCTTTTCCACAGTAAAGACTCTCTGTAAAACTTTCACATAATCATGAACTGATATCCCTTGATGGAGTTTCGTTATAATCTGCCAACAAACCATTTTTTTGTACCAAAGTTGGCAACATCGAAGATCATTGGAGAAATTACAAAAATATAACTTGAACTAACCCAAATGGATTATGAAATCTACAATTTGTATCCCCCATTAGTGAATACAAACACAAACAATAATGTACGAAATGCGCTTTTAAAAATATTTTTTTCAAATTGACTTGATCGTGTGTTGAATCAGCTCTTGAAAAAGTGCGTGGCATTGATAGGGAGGCTACATATAGAGGATTTTGAGAACACTTTGATGTATTGGAAAAGTCCTTACGAAGGCCGAGCTGATTTCATCGAATATTCCGTCAGTGTCTTTCTTTTAGTTTTCCTTCGACAAGACCATTCGTGTGTGTGTGCGGGTGTCAACTACGCTGTCCCTTTACATGTTTTCAAGTCTCTGGAGACAGTGGCCACTCGTTTCCAATGCCGTTTTCTATCAATATATAAAATTATTTATGTTGATTTAGTCAAATACATTCTTCCTCATATTTCTTGGGTCCCCTATTTCGATTTGGAACTAAAAACTTTGCATTATTTTTTTCTTATCAAGACTATTGAGAATGAGATGATAATGGACAAAATAATTTTGCTAACCCCTTCGTCGGGCTGATTATCCGCCATCAAATGCCCATATTACTTCTCCAGAAAATTGTACGCGAAATCATTGTACAAGAATTGATAAATTGGACTTTTTCCCTTAGTAGGTGCGACTCTGGATCGGTTCACAACGTGCGTACGTGTGTTTAGATGTCTTTTGTGTCCTAATCAGCCTGTCGAACTTTCCCTCGATTGTTTTTTCTTTTTGTGGATTGAGAGAATTTTCTATTGAAAGTTTTATGGACTGAGCAGTGACATAGTCGTGTATCGAATCCATGATAGGGAGGAAAAAGAATAGACATTTTTAGATATCCTAACCAAAACTTCACGACAATATAAATTGAAATTCCAAAATAGAATGATCTATAGATGAAGTCTAGAAAATAAAAACAATCTTATGTGGAACTTTTGAGAATGACTTTTCTTGAGTATTCTCCACTTATGAGACTTTTTTTCAAGTTTTCAAAACAGGCGAAAGAGTGAAAAAACTGTGTCACGCAAATCTGTTTTGGGCTTATGTTGTATCCCATACCTTAACATATCCGATTCACTATGGTTACGCTGTTATCAAATGGAACATTTACATTACCCCCCCCTGTCGGACCCATACCAAGGCCAGATATGAATTTTGCATGGCATCAAAATAACATGATTATTTCAAAAGTGGCAACTTTGGCAACCTGTATCTTTCTTTATATCAACTTTCGGAATAGACAAGTTGAGGTCTATCGCAATATTTTTCTGAACGTTGTTTGCCAATTTCTGTTTATCCGAATTATTGTTGAGGAAGTTTCCGATCGCCGCGCCGTATATTAGGATAGATAACATACGTCAAAGATTTTTATTTTTTTGGTGTTGAAACAACATCTTGACTTCTAGAATAGGAAGTTTTTGTATGTGATAGTGATATCAAGTTTATTGATATGAATTGGGACCTCCTACAAATAGAAAAATCAATACGACTAAGAAAAATTTCAATATTTTTCTTTTGAAGTCAAAAATAAATTTGTAAGTTCCACGACACTACACTTTTTTCATCCAGTTATCATACACTCGAATGAAAAATTATTAAAAACACAATCTTTTTCATGTCAAGTATACCGCCATACAAGATACAATAAGGCGGATTCGACTCAGACTCGAGCAAATTGTTGTTGAACTATTCAACATTGCTTTTTTTTGTTTCTTTTATTTGTTTACAAGTAAGTATTAGATGTGATGTTTTTTTCACCTGCCATATCTGTTCTCCTAAATGTACACTGCGCACCAAAATTAAAGCATGAGCAATATATTTTTCATAAGTCTCAATGTGAACATGCATTGATACAAAGTTTCATATTATCTTTGAAAAACTATCTTGAGTTGACTCGAACATTTGCATATTTCACAGCGTGATTTTAATTTCTAGTACATTTCATCCAATGATGGCCAGTATGGCTCCAATATTATTATTTTAAAACACTCTAAATCAAATCAAATCAAATATGCTTTATTGCCACATATTCTCTCTGTGAATCATACAGGTTAAAATAGTCTTTTCCTGTTATCAAAATATTTATCTTCATTCATTCTTTGCAAATCAATGTTCGAGTTATCTTGATACATGGTTCTTCAAAGATATGACATTTTGTATGTCATGTTCACATCGAGTCTTATATGGGGTCAGTGTATTAAGTCTTGCAATGTGATTACTGTGGGGTGTTCTGTACCTTCGACTTCAATTGATAAATAAATGAATAAGTAAATTTGGCGGATGATGCCTTCTTTTCATTCTAAAGATTTGTGAGTATTGATAAACATGCTAAAAAGAAATAGATATAGACTCTCCATTATATTGACTGATGAAAGAGAACGAATGAAAAAAATTAACAGTGAAACGTAGAATTGTGGCCTGAATTCACGTGTGTTATAATGATGAAGGGAAAATGTTCCCATTATGATTTGAGTTATTAAATTTCACTTCATCGATGCCCTCTGGTGCTTGCACTGCCTTACGGAAAAATACTTTTGGCTCGTGGGTCCACTATTATTGCCCCGAACAAGAAAAACATAGATCAGTGCATTGAGAAAGATTTATACAGGAATGTATTGGGATAATGTCCAATTAGTTCTCTCAAATTCCCATAAACCTTTGCAGCAACGTTGTTCCAAACATTTTAGTCAAAAAGATGCCGGCGCCACA
Organism: Orchestes rusci; assembly: GCA_958502075.1. Classification (NCBI taxonomy): domain Eukaryota; kingdom Metazoa; phylum Arthropoda; class Insecta; order Coleoptera; family Curculionidae; genus Orchestes; species Orchestes rusci. The sequence continues at coordinate 45,693,028 of OY293304.1, forward strand.
CGTTGCTATGAACATTTGCTCCAACGTTAGACAAACCGTTTGGGTCAAATACATTTGACGGTTGTTGCGGTCGATTGATCTATCAAATGAGTGCATTCGTATCACTTTTTCATTAGAAGTACAAGGTGTTTCCATATATTTCGTCTGCAGACTCGCTTATTATGGAAGATAGATAGGATTATGCAAGATAGATAGGAACTTTGAATACAAAGTTGGTGGGTATTAACATTAACCGCCATGAAATAATTTTTTTGTATACCGGGTGCACGAGAAAAGTGTGGCAGACACAACTTGCATTTTTTCAAATGGAACACCCTATATATTATTTCATAATCGAATAGACAAATAAAATAGACAGATTTGTTTACATTATTTGATGGAGCATAGACGTCAAATCACATTCTAAGCAGCTTGCGGTATTACTTGCGGTAAATGTCAAGTTTCCCTGTAATGGCAGACCCAAGGAATCTCTCCGCAAGTGCATGCTTTGAAAATTCGTAAAATCTAGTTTGCAAATGTTCATTATCTATTTTGATCAGCGCAAAAACCATTGAAGACATTCATGTCATTCGCTTTCGATAATTTTAAGTTCTTGTAAATAGTTGGTTCCAATTTTTACACCATAAACTCAAAATTAGTATTTCCAATTAATCACATGCGGCAACGTCGCTCAAACGGCCTCTCGCTTGACAAATGCCCCTCCCCTTAAAATAGGCTCTCAAGGAAACGGTAATTCGCTCAATTCGATCATCTTTTGTTTTTTTTTATTAACGTGAAGCAAAAAGAGAAGAACTCGGTAGCTGATGGCATTGGTTTATCGAATCACTCTAAACCGAAAGCGCCTATAGTAAACGACTGTCAGAATTAATAGTAAAACAGTTTTTATTCTCATTCATAACGTAGGTGATAGACTATTGCCTTTGTAGGGGAATCACGGCTCCATATTTACAAAGTGTTCATGAATGACTGCCTCTGTCTATTTTATTTATAGTCTAAGCCAAAAACCCAACTTTAAAACTCAAATATTCTGAAAACGGCTGGAAGGAATGCCTACATGTTGTTTATTTTTAAGATCAGAAAAATAATGTCTATTTGATTATAAAATGATATATAGGGTATAGGGTGTTCCATTTAAAAAAATGCAAGTTGTGTCTGCCACACTTTTCTCGTGCAGCCGGTATACCTACAAAAAAAATTTTCTTGCGGTTCATGTGAATACCTACCGACTTTGTATCTAAAGTTCCTATCTATCTTGCATACCAAGCGAGTTAGTCTGCAGACGAAATATACGGAAGCACCCTGTACATGTTTTTTTCAAGTTTGACCCTGGATAAGTTAAATCTGCTCCAATGGCTTAAACAGTTTATCCTGAAAATTTTATCAAAACTGCTTTCAAAACAGATGGAAAAATTCGTTTTTTTTCAACTCCAACACCTTGTTGTTTGTATTTTGGAAACGAAGCATTTCCGACTATAGCTGTTTCAAATTACTCTTCTATGCTTTCTCAAGATACTGTAGAAGTTTTGATCAGTTGAGCAAGGACTTTACCATTAAACTGTTTACTAAGCCATTTTTTTTTTATAAACTAGCAGCTAGATAGTATAAAGACTATTTCAGTGTTTGCCTAACCCAAAATTGCACAATCTTATCCCAACTAACTAGGCATTGAGATGGGTTGTACACACCAAAGAGTTAGTTCAGAATCTAGCCAAGTAAGCAATTTATCCATGATATAATATAGATACATACATACCTACACCTACTTATTTATCCAAGAAAGTTATTTTTTCAGAAAAAAAAACCAAATGTTCATAATTTCGAAATGATTACTTCCGTGAACTCTGTGCTAATTTTCATTGATGGCTGAGATCAATGATTTTAGTTAATCTAAAGCTAAAGCACATTTTATTTGCAGTGTGTAGTACCAATGTCCCCTTATGGTGTTACATTTTCGTATTTTCGTTAAAATAACGCACACGTGACAATTGTTTACTTATCGAAATGTTCCACTTACACATCTTTCTACTCATTCAAATAGTTTTAAAATTTTTGTAAACTCTCGAACATTTTTTTTTTATTAAATAATTGATTTTTACGTCATTTTCACGAAAAAAAGGTACACTTTGTAAAAGTCGATAGGAGTGACGTTTTTCAAGATATTTGCCCTTGAGGTATATTATGCATTGTTGTTTCGAATGGAAAATTTTGAAAATTGACATAGGGGGCATCGAAAACGCCGTTGTCTCGGTAATTTTGACAAGTGCTTAGATGTTCAATGTTTGTTATAAAAAAAACACCGAAATAAAAAAAAAAAAATAACAAAAAAAATACATACAAAAATTTAAAATCAGATTATTTTTTTTAAACATAAAGAAACATTGAGCATTCAAGCCAATGTCAAAATCACCACGATAACACCGTTTTCAAAGCCTCCCATGATCATTTTCAAAATTGTACATTCAAGACCACATTGCATGGATCACTTCAAGTTCAAATATCTTGAAATAGGATACTCCTAGGCACTTCTACAAAGTATACCTTTTTCATGTAAACATGATGTAAAAATCATTTTTTCGATTTTGAAAAAAAACTCGAGTGCGTATAAAAAAGTTCCGACTAATTGAATGAGTGAAAGGTGTGTGAGTGGCGCCCCCTACAAGTAAGTATCTTTATATCTCTATTTATATCATTATTCAGCAAAGTGCCATAAAAATGTACAGATTCCAATATGGCAATATTATACTTATAAGTAGTAAGGTTATTGAATTTAAAATTTCACAATATAGTCTATAAAGGACAATAAACAATAAAAACTAAAAATGAAGACGGACATGTTTTTTTATAAGTCGTTTGAATTGACACTGTTTATCACAGTTATTTATAATAGTTGGTAATTGATTATACTCAAATAGTCCCCTATACAACAAAGAATACAACAACGTATTGGTATAACATTTTGTTTTCAGAATAAAATCCAGACAATTTCGAGTGTTGTACGAATGAATGTCTTCAAAGTACTTGATTTTATCACAGATATATTCAGGTAACAGTTTATTCTTTATTTGAAATATAAATATATTGACATCAAACATAATTTTTTGTTTAACAGACAACATATTGGTTACATCTAACATTAATTTAATAGGTGTATAACGGTTGTATTTCAAGATCAGTCTCATAGCTCTATTTTGCACTTTTTGTATCATATCAGTCTTATACTTGGGTAGATTATACAACAGAGTGGTGCAGTATTGTAAGTGTGGGGCCGCAATTGCATTATACAATATAATTATGGTCTCTGCTGATAATGATTTGCCGACTCTTGTAAAAAATCCTACTTTCTTTGCATATTATTTTCTCAAAATATAGTTGGAATGTGCCTCAAAGTTCAAATGTTGGTCTAGAATGACTCCCAAGTATTTTATTTTAGTTTGGTGTTCTAATTTTGTCTTATTGATAACAATATTTATATTGGTAACATCTACCTCGAACAATTTCGACTTTTTACCATACACACAAAATTTTGACTTATCACTATTGAGACTTAACCTATTATCACAGAGCCAGTTGAAAAGATTATGTAATTCATTGTTTATGTTACGTATCATTTTTTCCAAATCAGTGCCGACAATATATAGCATAGTGTCGTCAGCAAATAGTCCTATTTGACACTTTTTCCCAACACTCACCATGTCATTAATATACAGTAGGAATAATATAGGGCCCAGGACAGTCCCTTGAGGAACTCGTGATCTGACACCTATTGGCTCTGAGACACTATTTGTTAAATATGATGTAAACCATGATAGAACAGTACCTGAGATTCCTAACAGTTTAAGCTTTTTGAGTAAAATGTCTCTATCGATCGTTTCAAACGCTCTTCTTAAATCTAGAAAAACAGCTAGGGCAAACTCGCCTTTATCAATACACTGGATAAAACTGTTACATATATCGACTAAAACAGACTCACTTGAATGACGTTCACGAAAACCGGACTGATTAGGAACTATTATTTGGTTTGTATCGCAGTGGTCTGAAAGTTGTTCTTTCACACAACATTATTCCATTAGTTTCTCGTAGAAGGGAACTGAGTTGATGGGCCTGAATTCTTCATGCTGCGTGTTAGGGACCTTCGGTACCGGTGTTATGGTGGATACTTTCCACTCATTTGGAAATATGCCACTGGAAAGTGACGTGTTAAGAGCGATTCCGTACTCAGTTTTGAATTTCGCATGTCAAACAATCCCCATAATATATCAAATTTCAATGATATAAATTAATTATTTCAAAAGTTATTTGAAAATTCAAATATTAAAATTCAACTTTGACACCCTGTATTTGACAAGTTGAGGTCGATCGCAATATTGGAGAGATATTGCCAATCAAAAAATGTCAAGCGTTAATACCGCATGCGGTATTTTGACATCATTTTGACATAAATCGGATGCGCTATTCACTGCTTAATGTCATTTGCGGTATGCAGAGGTGTTGTTTATCAAAGAATGTCAAGCGGTAATAGCGCATGCGGTATATTGACATCATGTTGACATACATCGGATGCGCGATTCACTGCTTAACGTCATTCACGGTAATAAGGTTACCGCATGTATAGTTATTCACGTTAAGTAGCGTGAAGCGCTATTTCGAGTACCGCACAAAACGTATGCCATACAACCTGACAATTATCAAGCCGTGTTTTTATTGAGGTGGAGAATGTATTCATCGGTTGTCAACTTGGACAAAAATACGCCCGTCAAGCACATGATGTCAATTGGAGCCTTTCAATTCTTCGCGCGAAAATTGCGAGCATCCATTATTTTGCGACTTGAGTTCATTGGGTGTCATGTCAATACAAAACTTTTCTTCTCAAGATCATTCTAAGAATCAACACTTGAAGTTTGGCCATATATTCATAGCACCCTGTTTTTTTAATGTATTAGATGAAAGGTAGTCCAAATGGAAAGGGTGCCATATGCATCATAAACCATTTTGAGGTATTCAAAGAAAACTCAATAGATCTACAAATAGGAACTATAGAAAAATGTTTTCGATAACTAAAAGTACAAAAAATAATTTGGTTTATAGTGTTTATACTTAAATTAATCTTATATGTTGAAGAATATTGAGTTTTTGATATATTTTTTTAGTCACATAGTGAGTTTTGCAATCACTATAATTATGAAATTTAGCAGGTGTAGTATATATCTGGAAATATATGAAAATATTGGAAACATAGATTTTCAAGAACCAGCTTTTATTTCAAGAACCTTTAATAAATATTTTAACAAAAGACTCTTGAGAAGGAACTACAAATATTACAATCAAATAAATATTCATTAAAATAGTAAAAATAAAAAAATGTTTTTGGGGTCCAAAAAATCAGTCTATGCACTTGGTGCAGAGTTGAGTGGAAAAAATGAGACTGTTTCGTATAAATGATCGTTATTTTGGAAAATTTAGTAAAACAATAGGTAAGAATATAATATTTTCATCCATTATTAAAATACAAAACTATTTGTTCGAATTCTTAATAAAGACGATTTATAACTATTATTATTATTATTATACAGCGAGTGCTAAACCATTCAACGTCGGTTCTGGAGCAAAATGTTGGGGGGGGGGGGTTGTATCATGCGAGATGCTTCAAAATGCGCCGCAGCAACCAAAAATGAATAAATTGGGTTTCTTTAGCATTGACAGTGAACAAGATTTCGTAGGTATGACGAAGGTTCCCCGACTTTCCCACTCAAATTATGTCATTCCAATCTACTATAGACCTCCAACATGCATATGAGAAGACGATTTTTTGAAGAATTTGGAATTTCAAATATTTCCATTACTTCCGACGGAGATACTTACATCACTAGTCTTGCTCCATGGTAGATCTTAAATGAAAGCTAAAACGTTTTAAGATGGAAAATGAGCATTCCGCTGAGCAAACTATTACCACCATGGCCACGAATATGCGTAAAGCAGTTCTTACGTTCGGAAAAACTGCTTCCAAATTAAGAGTACGAATATAATATGAATATCGGGTTTTTCAACAATTTCCAAAACATTTTGAGTCTCTTGAAAAATCTTCCCGGTCATATAACATCCTTGTACGTTTTTGGCGCTTTGGATTGACTCTTAAGATACCCACCTATTTAATCAATTAAATTTCGGAACATACTTTAATAATCTATTATAATATTTGCGCTGGCCTTCGTCGTATTTTCTCTTTGATTGTTTGAAAATTTGCCGCCTCTCAAATTTTGCCGCTCTACGCCGCGTCGTATTGTGCGTAATGAAAAAAATACGGTACTGGTTCCCGTCTTATTATGCAAAATAAGATATTCCATGTTATTTCCGTTAGCTCCGGCCAATACTACTGCTGCTTCATTCATGATGCTATTGCAATACCACTATAATTTTCAATGACATTGATTATCTTGTATGTCAGTTTAGGTTGTGTCAGAGCCGTCTATATTGTAATACAAGCCATGAAGTAATGACAAGTCATGACGTGCAACGTCGCAATTTGGACCACCGTTGACGTTTAAACGGTGGTCGAAATTTTGCATTGATTGAAGGTGCTTTCTTTAGGTGAGTTCGAGTTTCGTTTCGTCCATTTAAGCGCGTACAATTTTTGGCGCTCCGAGTATTCAAAGCGAATACTCGAACTCACCTTTTGAAAATTAAGGTATTTTACGATTACGAGTTACGGAAAATGTTCAATAAAACAGTAACTTGAAAGAATAACTTATATATTATCGCAACAGGTATGATGTTTATCAAATTATAACATGAGATTTAACATAAAATATTTCCTAACCTAACAACAGTTTTATGATTTTTTGGGAAAAAATATTGATTCTAAACAATAAAACATCAAAACCGCCAGATAGGTAGATGGTTACAGATTTTGAGATGTGATTTCCTCAGTTTCTGGAGGACAGGAGTTGATAATTACTATTATTAAAACAGAGAAACCAAAAAGCACCATCTCCGTCACGCACCAAAATTTTTCTCCAAAGTCCTGAACGAAACAGCACTCGTTTTCTATGATTTTTCCACATAACATAGAAGCTGCATATGTATGAGAAATTCAGGATGAGACATTAATTCATCAATTTTCCCTATTTAAATATGTATTTTTTTTCTTTAGTACCCACTCGCGCACCTACCCTATTCTTAAATTTTTATAACGCAGAAACCACATTTTTCACTGAGCTTCTTTCTCATCCTCACATTCTCAAAATACAATTTCAAGTTGAATGAGGGGAATGTTTTGTGGTTGAATGATAGCACTGAAAACTGAAGGCAGTTTTGAAACGTTGAATGCCTGGAAGCCTAGACTACATTCAATTTCATTTCCAAGTGGAACTGTCAAATTTCCGCTTGGCAAACGAAAATCATATGCTACCATCTACATATGATCCCCGTAGCATATGATTCCCGTTCATAACTCATCTAAAGAAAGCACCTCAATCATTGCAAAATTTCGACCACCGTTTAACGTCAACGGTGGTCCAAAATTGCGGCGTTGCAATTGTTGACTTCATGGCTTGTATTACAATATAGACGGCTCTGGTTGTGTTGTATGAAACATTTGACATTCTGTCTGTTTGACATCTTTAACGCCTGGCGTAATAAGATAACGCGGAGTTATTACCGCATTGCATGCGGAATTGCAATTGGCAATATCTCTCCATTTTTGTGTGAGGAATTTACTGTTACCGTATGTCCCATTACTTCTGGTCCACCCTGAACACAGCGTGTCCCGAAATTGGACGTCAATATTTCAACCACGTATTCTACACCTCAAAAAAGAATTAAAACTTCATATAAAGTGGTATTCACCGACTCTCCGTTTTCAAGATACAGGGTGTTGAAGGTGAAGACCTGATGCCGGTTTTTCGTGAATATTCTCAAAACAAAGATAATTGGGTATAATTTTGTAAGTTTACCACGCCACGTTTACGCTCTACTTGATGAACGGAAACTTAGTATAAGGGAAAAATGAGCCCTACATTTTTTTGATGTTGATTTTTAGTTGTTTTGCCTGCACAATTTCAAAAACTAGAGTTTTTTTTAAATACAGGGTCCTTCATTAGTGCGTCGGGCAATCCTAGCGTGGTTATTTACAAAAGTAGAAAAAAAAGTTTTATACAAAAGTTGTAGAATGTGACTTTATGCATATTTAAAAAATATTTGGAAACATACAGGGTGCGTCACAAAAGTATGGCACGAAAAAGTATGATTTTTTTAAATGGAACCCCCTGTATATTAATTGATATTTCAATTCTTCCTTCAATTTGGAACAAAAATTGTGATACAACTAATGTTCCTAAATTCAACCGTTATCGAGATATCGCGTTTTAAAAATGGCATTTTTGCAACTTTGGCATGCTATAAAACTCAAACTATTCAAGTTAGAGGAAAATGGTTTGCACTTTCCTATCTTAACTTTTCAAGAGCTCTTCTGTCATTTGGTAGAAGGTAACGTCAACTGTCAACTTTTTCCGGCACATTTTGACATTTTTTCACAATAATGGATTTAATCTCCTTGAATAGCTCTTGAAAAGTTAAGATAGGAATGTGCAATCCATTTTTCTCTAACTTGAATAGTTTGAGTTTTATAGCATGTCAAAGTTGCAAAAATGCCATTTTTAAAACGCGATATCTCAATAACGGTTGAATTTAGGAACATCAGTTGTATCACAATTTTTGTTCCAAATTGAAGAAAGAATTGAAATATCAATTAATATACAGGGGGTTCCATTTAAAAAAATCATACTTTTTCGTGCCATACTTTTGTGACGCACCCTGTATGTTTCCAAATATTTTTTAAATATGCATAAAGTCACATTCTACAACTTTTGTATAAAACTTTTTTTTCTACTTTTGTAAATAACCACGCTAGGATTGCCCGACGCACTAATGAAGGACCCTGTAGATGAGGTACTCTTCTCCTACCTCACTGGGACGCATCATACTTAAGAAAAATGCATTTGAAATTCCTATTACAAACAAGATTGCATATACCGAAACTCTAAGCGGAAGCACGGGTTTACCTAAGATGGTCTAGCCAAATGCACACGACATTTTTCACTAAAATCAGTGGGTAAAAAGTTTTTCAAATGCGTTTTTCTCGCAAATGGTGCGTCTCAGCGGGTTACAACGAGAGAACCTCATTTATGTAGAAAACACTAGATTTTCAAAATTTGTAGGCAAAACAACTTAACATCGACAACAAAAAAATGTGGAGTCTATTTTTCTCAAATCCGTCCCTGTATATAGGGTATACAATGAGTTTTTGTTCATTGGATAGAGTTTGAAAAGTCTAGTGACTGTCCCAAATTTTATCCCCTTATATTCACAGGTTTCGAAAATATCGACAAAAAACCGCCATCAGGTCTTTACCTTTAATAATCCCTGTATCTTGAAAACGAAGAGTTTGTGGATACTAGTTTATATGAAGTTTTATTTCATTTTTGGGGCGTACAATACGTGGTTAAAATCATGACGTCTAATTTCGGGACAAGCTGTATGTATAATATTATATTATAGAAATAGAAGTGTGACCTTATCAGAGAGGAAGGTTAATACCTTCTCTTTGACCTAGAGCAGGTGCTCAATTCTCCAAATAAACCGTATACGGATATGCATTTGACTTTGTACACCATTAGTGTACGGATTGGAGAATTGAGCGCCAGGGGCCCTGCTCAACCAATTGATATGGACGGTTCTTTTTTAGAACGCAGAGTTCCTGGGAAAATAAAAGTGAATACCTTTGGCTGACCCAGCACTAATGTCCATACGGTGAGCACCATAGACTTATTTCAAGTCTATCTTCAGCCATACAGGGTGGTGCAACCAATATGGGGTTGACGTTTGTGGGAAAATGGTGAGGAATTTGCTTTTTTTTTAGATCGTAGTTGGTCAAAAAGGCTTTGTTTTAAAAATATGGGCATAGTACAGGGTGTCCCAAAAAAAAGTTTTTGTGGCAAACTGAACTTGTATTTTTTTTTTAATGGAACACTTATCATTTCTATCATCTTGTACGATCATTGTTGTAAATGTTTCAGACCTACCCGTTCTGAAACACTATCTAAAAGGTCCTGTCTGTTTTCCTCAACAAAATCACCAAGAGCTTTAACAAAAATGCTTTTTCGTTTTATACCTTTTTTATCTTCATGACATACATCAATCACAATCCAATTCATTCAAAAATGAGTTCAATAAAAACATAATGTAAAACATTCTGGATTTTCTAACATACTCCCACCTTGTGTCACGCAAATAACAATTTAGTGACACAAATTTCAATATCCATAGAAGTCGGGTTTCCTAACTTTTCGTCCATATCTCGTCATCACGGTATCATGGAAAAGTTCGGTGCTATCATCTTGATCTTCTTTGGGACCAACTGGTAACTCTCTTTTGTCCATCTCCAAAAGGCATAGACGCTGTATGGGTCTCAACAGTTCTCCTGTCGAAATCTTCACTTTGGCTAACCTTATTTCCCCATCTCGACCAGAAATCAAACCACAGACACGTCCTAAAGGCCAATTAATTTTCTTCAAATTAAAATCCATTATTAAAACAATATCTCCGACACAAAGTTCTTTTTTCTGTTGCTTTCCTTTTGAAAATAGCAGAAGTTGACCCAAATACTCAGATCTGAACCTCTTAGTAAGATCAGTCTTCAGCTTGAACCTGTATTTGTTTCGTTTTCTCAAGTCATCTGCTTCTATAGCATCAAAATCTGGTACACCAACGTTTTTTATGTCTTGTAGGAACATTGCTGGAGTTAACGTTGATAAATCTTCAGGATTTTCAGAAATATATGTTAAGGGTCTTGAGTTTAATAACGCTTCACAGTCACACAAAACAGTTGTGAGTTCTTCAAAAGAAAGATGATCTTTTCCCAAGATTTTCTTGAGAATGTCTTTCATCATCCGTATGAGTCTCTCCCACCAACCGCCCCACCAAGCTGCTGTTGGAGGTATGAATTTCCATTCTATTTTCATGACACCTGTTTCATTCGTAATAATTGTCCAATCCAATTTCTTGAGCAAGTTTTCTGCTCCTACAAAATTCGTCGCATTATCCGAGTAAATCGTTGATGGTCTTCCTCGCCGTGAAATAAATCTTCTTAAAGATTGCAGGAACACATTTGTTGTCAAAGATGACACCAATTCCAAATGAACAGCACGATAGATAGCACAAGTGAACAGAACAATCCAGACCTTTTCTCCAGTCCTCAAGTGCAATGGACCAGCCAAATCAACACCTGTTATTTCAAACACTGAAGCTTGTCGAACTCGATCTGCCGGTAAAGGAATAGGTGCACTATCCAGAGGTCTTCTGATGAATCTTTGACAAATAGTACATGCGGACACTACGGATTTAACAGTCCTCCTACATTTTAAAATCCAAAACCGTTCTCTCAAAATACAAACAAGATATTGGACTCCGGCGTGACAGTTTCTCAAGTGCTCCTTCTGTATTAGGCGTCTCACCACTTCATGTTTTGAGGGCAAAATAAAAGGAAAACGGAAATTTCTCAAATCGTCTCTATCTGATATCTTCGTTTTGATTCTAATTACTCCATCTTCATCAAGAAAGGCACATAAGGAGATGAGTTTTGGATCTCTGATTGACTCAAAACATTCTTCTTGAATAAGACGAATAATACATTTCTCTGCTAGTTCTCTTTCTACAGTAGTCAAAACGGTTGAAAGTATGGGTTGTAACTTCTTGGTGTTATTTATGAATCTTCTTGTCCAAGCTATCATGGAAACTATTTTATCATAGTCCGAAAAATAGTGATAGTACCAGGAAAAATCTTTTTTAACACATGTGAGGGAAGAAGTAACGCTTCTTTTCTTCTCCAAACAAACTTCATCTTCATTACATGGAACATCTCCTGTGAACCAATCCTTTTCAGGTCGGTAGAGCCATGAAGGTCCCTCCCACCATCTTCCATCTACTAATTTCTTCGCGGGACAGCCACGAGATGGAAGATCAGCTGGATTTTGTTTACCAGGAACGTAGTACCAGTCGTTTTTGTTTGTGAGACTCCTTATTTCCTGTACTCTATTCCAAACATATGGTTTCCATTGTTCTTCAGATTTTATCCAACTCAGAACTGTGCTTGAATCAGTCCAAAAATAAACTTGCAAATTTATATCGATGTTGGAAATCACAGTTTGACTCAACCTGGCACCAATTGTTGCAGCTAACAACTCTAACCAAGGTATGCTCAATTTCTTCATGGGTGCCACTCTCGATTTTGCCTGGACCAATTGTACCAGAATTCTTCGGTCGTCATGAGTCCTCAAAAATATACAGGTTGAGTAAGCTTCAGCACTGGCATCACAGAAAACGTGCAAGGACCAAGATTTTTCATTTGATTCAAATGAAATCCAACGAGGAATCTTCAAATTGTACAATACTGGAATATTATTGAACCATGATAAAAAACAATCAGCAAATTCTTTTGGCAATTCATCGTCCCAACCTAATTTCAGAGCCCATGTTTTCTGCAAGAAGCACTTGGGGAAAAGAGACACTGGACAGCAAAAACCAATTGGATCAAAAATCTTATGTGCTGCTGACAAAACTACACGTTTTGTTATCTTGCTCGTATCCAATTTCTGAAACCATTCAAGTGATAGCTGTAAAGTGTCTTCAAAACGATTCCAAAGTATTCCTAAAACATGTACAATAAATGAGTCAGTGAAATTCGAAAAATCTTTCCTTGGCAATGTGTACTCCCATCCCCTCAACTCGAACCTGCCTTCAGCCAATATTCTAGTAGATTCATCCACAAAGCGGTCCAAAAGATGTTCTCCAATACTGGTCACAACATTGTCAACATAGAAAGCGTTTGTCAATTTCTCTAGGACCTCAAATGAATAAATCGTTTCTGAAGAATTCCGTTTCATCACATTTTCGAAATGATAGGTCAAGACAGCTCCTAACAAAAAGGGACTACAGTTTATTCCAAAAACCACTCTTGAATGCCTGAATATTTTCAGACTCTGAAGTTTATCAAACCATATAAATTTGACAAAATCTCTTTCATTTTCGGAAAGCCCAATTTGCAAAAATGCTTTCTTGATATCAGCAATTACACCTATCTTTTCTAAACGAAAACGGATTAATATAGAAGGTATCAGATCGATGAGATTAATCCCCTTTTCTAGACATTGATTTAAGGATGGCTGGTTCTTTTGTCTTGCTGAAACATCAAAAACTGGACGTATGGGGGTACTCGCACTCTGAAAATTGTATACAGGATGATGCGCAAGGTAATGTCCAGACTTGAAAACTGTTTGTGAATTTGTTGTACTCGGAATCTCTTCTATGATCTCTTCTTTCAACCAACTATCAAAAACCGAATCATATTTTTCAAGATGACCATCATCTCTCAACTTCTTTGTGGAACTATGAAGTCTTTTTATGGCAAGATCATAATTGGATGGAAGCGGAGGATGTCCTTCAATCCAAGGCATACTCACTTCGTATCTACCATCGTTTCTTCTCCGTACAGTGTTGAGAAAATGGTCCATAACTTCTTTTTCTTTATCTCTCGAACTTTTCCTTTCCCCAGGATCTTGGATTCCAAGAACATCAAGTCTCCAAAGATTTGATATTGACACATCTTGAGAAATCAATGAAGAAACCAGAGTGGGAGAATAATTAAGAGATACGTTGGTGTTTATCTTTCCCATCAATGTCCATCCAAGTAGGGTATGGAAGGCAACCAAACCACAGGTTAGCTCATATTTTTTCCCAGTAAATAGCTTTCCGGCAATATCCGCGCCTATCAAAACCTCAATAGGCCCATCAGAAGTATCAGTTATTTCTATATCCAACTTTCTCAACTCAGAGAACCATGGTCCATTTCTAATAGAAACAACGTCTTTACAAATTATGGGTTGATCCAATGCATCGAAATTACATGCGTAATCATTAGTCAAACTACATAATCTTACTTTAAAACAAGAATGTTCCAAAGTATCAGTTTGTGAACCTCCAAACAGCGAATGTACCAACTGCTCCTCTCTAAGCACAGAATACCCCATTTCTAAAGCGGTGCTCCTCATAATGTACGACTTCTGCGAACCCGTATCAAAAATTAGTCTGGCAGACCTACTCTTATTATTCTCTCCTCTGAGACGCACCACCATCGTTTGCAAAAACACTTCTGTGAAAGTCTGATTCGATAGATTTTGTTCACACGAACTTCCTGGAGCTAGTTCTTTTTCAAGCTGAGATTTTTCTTGGCTTGGACAAACCACTGTAAAATGTCTTCCACTACAATTATTACATTGAATTTTCACTCTGCATCTCCTCGCTACATGACCAAATTTGAGACAGAAATAACAACAGCCTTGACTTGTCAACTTTTCCTTTCTTCTACTCAGTGGCCATTTCAGAGCTTCAGTACATTTTTCGCTCATATGTGAACCGGAACAAAATATACAGCGATAAGAAGATCTGTTCTCGTTTCGATTTATGAGATCTGAAGCAGTGTGTAAAATATTTCTCTGGTCTTCATCGGGTGACTTTCTTTTTTCTTGTTTTTCGAACCCACTGGCAGCTAAAGAAACGCGATCTTCATTCTCCACTTCTTTTCTCATAAACTCCATCAAATTATCCAAACGTTTTTGCAAATCACAGTTATCGGTATAAAATTGACTCCTCTGCCAAATTCTTATAAGCCTTTCACCCAAACAAGACTCTACCAGAGGGTAGAGCATCGCAGCACAAGTATCTGAAGTAACCCCAAGAGTGTCCAAAGCTCTAAGTTGCGATTCAATTTTGTCGTAGAAAGAAGAAAGTTTTGTTTTCCTATTCATACTATTCAAAACTAGATTAAGCAGCTCTCTTACATAAACTTCAACTAATAGATCTTGTTTGCCAAAACGTTGCTTTAAAGCGTCAATAACTTTAGGATAATTTCCTTTTGTCTGAGGGTAACTTTCAACTAGCTGCCTTGCTCGAGAATTTGGAACGGTAGATTGAAATAAATAATGAAATTTATCTTCATCTTCAATGTCTAAATCTTCGTCAATTCGGCGAAACTGACTCCAGAAAGGCAACCAATCTTTTAAATCTCCACCAAATTTTTTAAATTCAACAGTAGGAAGCCGAAATCTTCTTTTTTGTTCAGAGTTGATGCATCTGTCACTCGTACCTGATGTCATTTGATCAACTTTTAATTTAATTTTGAAAAATTCGGAGGAAAATTCATCAGCTATTTGTATCTCTGAATTTATGACATCAATATCTGTTTCATCGTTCAACATTAAATCCATTAAAAGTTGATTAAGCTCATTCATACTAGATATTTTTTCATTCAAGAGTGTCACTTTGCTTTGTAATTCTAATAAATCGTACTTATCTTGAGCAATTTGGTCTTCCATACCATCATGAATCCTCTTAAAAGCATTCCGTTGAATCTCCAAAGCTTTTTTGGTTTTCTCCATAATATCAAAACAGACGGTGTCCTGTCACGGTCGCCAAAATATGTAAATGTTTCAGACCTACCCGTTCTGAAACACTATCTAAAAGGTCCTGTCTGTTTTCCTCAACAAAATCACCAAGAGCTTTAACAAAAATGCTTTTCCGTTTTATACCTTTTTTATCTTCATGACATACATCAATCACAATCCAATTCATTCAAAAATGAGTTCAATAAAAACATAATGTAAAACATTCTGGAACTTCTAACAATTGTGTTATAAATGCTGGGTCTAAAGCTTATAATGAAGAAATGGGAGGCGATCAAAGTTGAGAAAGGACTTATAATTGGGCCATTTTTTAAGTGAAATAAAAAAAGTATCGAACAACTAACTGACCCATAAAACATTACTTATCCTCGACCTCAATAATCACAAAGACTTTGATTAAATTATTTGTTATTATTCAAGTTTCACAAACACGACCTGGAATAAACTTTTTCAAATAGAGCACCCTGCATATCATATTTCTATCTTGAAGATAACATTATTAGCTTTTAAAAAACACCATACATAATACCTTTCTGATCAATAGTTTTTTTTTCAAAAATCACCCGGGAATACAAAGTCTCCTCATTGTACTACAAATTATTACCCAGTTTATAAAATAACGCTCTCCGACAATAAATTCCGGACAAGAATAATTTGAGTCAAATTGATATCCCTATAACTTTTCTAATTGTTGTCCGATTTCACTGAAATTTGCATCTAAGTGTAGCCCTATGTCTTGAAATATTAACCTTGATTTTGGTCTTGATAAAATGCTGATGGCTTGATCATTATACAGGGAGGAACAGAAGCTACTTTTTTACCCTTAATCTTTCAACACCCTGTGGAAAAATTGAGTGGCAAAATTCAGCTACATCATTTTCAGTTGTGAAGTGCGATTTTTTCTGAACAGAATGTTTTTTTTTGCAAGTGATGATTTTGTCAATGATTCTTGTCCTCGTGTAAGTAAATGGTTGACGGTTCCTGGATATCAGGACAATAGGAGCAAAGAAACTACAGCTCTCTATATAGACGAAACGTCGCGTAGAGAGCTGTAGTTTCTTTGCTCCTATTGTCCTGATATCCAAGAACCGTCAACCATTCAGAATGTTTTTTGTTCATGTCAATATCTGCTTTTTTAGAGAATATACACATGTTTACAGAAAATGCCGCAGTTTTTCGATATTTTAACAACTGATTAGCCTGAAAAGGAATAATCAATTCAAATTCAAAAAATATTGTTCGTTCTTGTGTGATTTCGCGGTAAAATTGGCTGTTGTGTTTATGGCACAAAATGCCAGTTTATTATTTATTAAACATACTCACTCCTTCAACAGGCAACACACAATCATACATAAAAAATTCACAACATTTCTTAGTGACATCAATTATAATCCCAATAATCTTCTTGTAAGTTTTGATGTACTCTTTTCACCAATGTACCTGTTGATAAAACAATAATGATCAAAAGAGATAAACATGAAATGATACACATTTAAAAGAAAGAACAAACTTGGATATTGAGGCTATTCTTGGTGGTTTAACAATTTGTGTTAAAACAACATATTTTCAATATAATGATGAATCTTATCAACAAGGTTTTTTCAGAAACATAGATACAAACCAATGATTTGGTGGAGAATTGTGGATGATATTGTTTTCTATACAGGGTGTTTCAGAATAACATGCTAATAATAAAGGGGGTGATTCTTGGGCTCATTTTAAGAAAAAAAATTCATATGAACGTATGTCCTAAACGCCTTTACTTTTGAGATACAGGGTGTCAAAGTTTTTAAAAATAGATACTTTTATTACAATAACTTTGTCATTACTGTAGATATCTTTATGAAATTTGAGTCATGTATTTTAGGCATTAATACTAATGCTTTGATGCACCAACAATTTAATTATTCTGACCAGTGCCGTCCATGCGGGTTTTGGTTTGCATATTTTTTGGGAAAAAAGTTAAGGCGTTTCATGAATTTTTTTTCTTAAAATGAGCCCAAGAATCACCCCCTTTATTATTAGCATGTTATTCTGAAACACCCTGTATATGAATATGATGAACAAAAACTTGATCATTTTATTCTCATCAATGATAAAGAACCCACGATCAAATTTACAATTATTGAAAAACAACAAAATAATGAAATTCCCTTTTTATACTGATAAAAAAGATTTTCAAAATTTTTAAACCAAAATTTACAGAGAACCAACTAACACAAATAGAATAGGTAAGGCAAGGTTGGGTAAATGGGCCCTAGTTTTACAATTTTTAAAATAAAACTTCAAATACTTTTTTAAGGTTTGGACAAATTACTATTAGGTATCGGTTTTAGATTATTTAAAAGGTTTATATTAGCTAACAGTACATAAATTTAGAAAGCTGTTATGCTAAATTTTCCATTTTATTTTTTCAATTTATTTGTGTAGGTATGCCCAGTCACCCCGGATTTTGGGGTAACTGGATCACCCCAGAGTATTTTTGTATCAAGAATCGTTATGAGAACTCAAAGGTAACTGGACCTTTTTTTAGAGATTTCGCTTTTATGGTTCCAAATTTCGTAAAATTATCTGTTACCGTTTAAAAACTACACAATTTGTAAAAACGAGTGTTACTTAACAAAAAAAAAACATAATTTTAAGTAAATATAAAAGTTTATTTATTTAGCAAAATTGATCCATTTCTGGTACGTTATACATGTTTCTCTTATTTTTTAAAGTAGGTTCTTTGATAATCTTCAAAATATCATCAATGTCGTAGTCTACAGTATCTTCTCGTTCAGACAAACGCCAGGAATTGCTTTTTCCACACTTTAGCATATGCTTTACTCTCGCTGTTGCATGTTCTAGAGACACGACTTGTCCTGGATAATAGGTGCCATTATAGTTAACAATGACGTTATCATTAGGGATCACTTCTAGAATATTATCAATGACCTCATCTTCCTCATCAGATAGATTTAATTCTTCTTCCGATATTTCGCTGCTAGAGTTTTGTATTTCTTTGAGTTTTTTTGTATTTTTCTTCTTTTGATTGGAAATTTGGGATGTTAACATTTTATTTTTCTGTTTTAATAAACGTTGGTTTTCTTTATCTTCTTTTTCTTGCTTTTCTTTTTCCAGCTTTTCAATGTATTCTTTTGTAGTTATAATTTCCGCAGAGGTAGTGATCCTTCTTCTTTTAGGTGCAGAGGCCTCATTTCCTTTAGTATTTCTCACCAGACTTAACAATATATTTTCAAAAGATTTTTTGTTTTTCGGAGACATTGATAAATTTTCAGCTTGCGTGGTCTGTTGAGGTAATTGTTTATCAGGTTCTTGAATATCAAAATCCTGGTTTATTTCAGTCTCCTCCTGTTCTATCTGTGAACAACTTTTAATATTGAAACCCTGTGCAGATTCACGCATTGTTATATCAGTGGTTGCGCCTGTAGAGGTAGAGTGCTGTGGCTGAATGAGACTTTGAGCAGGTTCAATCATTATATCGATGATTCCACTTGTAGAGGTAGAGGGCTGATCGAGAGCCAAGATATCAGTAGATAAGAGCACGTCTGTACGCTTATTTTTCTCTTGATAACGTTTCAAATCTTCTGGGTTGAACATAGAAGTTTTTACCTGATTCCTATTGACAGGGTGCAGACCAAGAATTGCTCTGACATCATCATATATGCCAGTATTTCTAAAACCACTCACAATATTTGTTTTTGGCATTTCATAATAAACTGAGTTAAGTAATTCAACAAAATCTTTCTTGGGAATTTTTCTTCTAGGATTTATTCTTTGCCATTTAACAAGGTGTTTATCCCAGCTTGTTTTAAACGGTCCAAATATGGCAACATCTAAAGGTTGTAACACGTGGGTTGTATGGGGAGGCAGTTTTAAAATAATTACATCATTTTCATTTGCAACCCTGCAGAGCTCTGGACTGACATGTGTTGAATGACCGTCGTAGATAAGAAGAATAGGGCGTTATTTTGGGATATTTGGTAAAAAGCTTTTCTCAAACCAGTTATAAAAAATTTTACTCTACATCCACCCTCTCTTAGTTGCTGCATAAGCCATATTTTCTGTTACGTTTTGACTTAGCCAAGAATAATGTTTTTTCCTTTAAAAATTACCAATGGTGGTAATTTGTCACCTTTTGCTAAAGCACAGATTAGAACCGTTGTATTTTCCCTTCCAGCTGAGCTAATCATTCGAGTACTACGGACTCCAACTGCACCTACAACTTTTGTTTTCTTCGGATCATGACAAAATGACGTTTCATCTAAATTAAAAATTTGTGCAGGCTTGTCTTGTTAAGTCAAATCATCAACTGTTCTTTTGAGTAAATCAAAAAACCCATAGATCACAAAAGGATTTATTTGAGCAATTCTTGCATATTCTACCCCTTGAGGTTTTTTTATGGATAATTTATTTCTCTTCGCAAAATTTAAATACCATTCTTCACCCGGACGCCCATCTTTGAACCTTGTTTTAATTTCATTACTTTTAACGTACGTCTGTACCACATCTAAAACTTCATGTCTTGATAACCCGAAGCCCCATTTCTCCATTATTGAAATCAAATCCACTAAGCGCTTTTCATCATCAATGGGCATAGACCGTTTTCCACCCCCTCCTTTTCCAGAAATAGCGACAGTACCTTTTACTCCTCTTGTGCCCCTCACATAGTGCTTTAATGTAGATCTTGGTATGTTGTAATGCGTGGCAGCACCTCTTAAAGTCTTCCTTCCTTCTTGGACATCTAAAACAGCGACTTGAAGCTCTTGCCTGCTGTAACGCCCACCGTCTGCACCTCTGGTTGTTTTTCTGTGGTATTCTCTGCCCATCATAAGTTCTTACTCACTGCAAAAAATGTAAAATTTAGGTTCGTTTACCTAATTATTGCAAGGTAACTGGGTCCTGGGGTCCCATTCGTGTAGGGTCCAGTTACCCCAAAAAGAAAATTATTTAGGGGAACTGGGTCCCCCCTTTTATAACCTACAATAATTATAACTAGCAATAATTCATGAAACACATGCTGAAAGACATCTATTACTTACCTCTTAATACAACAATAATTCATATCTCATTGAAAAACTATTACACAATTTTAATAAGAATAGTAAAGTCGACAAAAATTGTAAGACGCAAAATCAGCTGTTGTGCACTCGGCGGCCATTCATATATTACAATGAAGATTTATGTCAAAGGTGTCTGTTGTAGTGGATAGATGGCGTTATGTATGACCCCACAAAACATAGAAATAAAACAGAACATACATTCCATACGTTTTTTAATGGGATGGCCCACTTACCCCAGGGTCCCATTTACCCAACCTTAATTCCAATTCTAATCATCCATTGAATATTAAAAACGGTGTGATGAAAAGTCTTTATGATAGAGCAAAAATAATTTGTGATAATGATAATTTTGAATCCGAAAAATATTTTACAGGTACGAAAGCGTAACACAACAAATTATTTGAAATTCTGTAAAACAAGTCCGAATTCTGAAGAAGCTTTGAAAACTTCATTTCATTTGTCAGTTAGTTAGGTCCTGGCGTTTTCTTTTTTAAATTGTTGAGTGCCCTTTTTTTATTATCAAAAAGAACTAACTTTCTAACTTTTTTCTGTGTAATTTTTGAAAAAAATGGTAAGCACCATTCAAGAGAGGGGCAAAAGTTATGTACTTCCTGAAAATTTCATTATAATTGAACAAAGGATAATCTTCCTATAAGATTTTGAACTTACCCATTTTTGAAGAAATCATGCAAAAATGGGTCAATTTTTTTACAAGCCAACTGGTGCAAGAGCAGTTTTCATTCTATTGCATCCCCACTCTTCTGTAATTCTTTCGGCACCTAACTATTTCTGGATCTGATAGTTCCGAAGTGACACAAATATGTTTATAAGTATTTCATAGACCGTCATATTTCATAGACATTAATAACACACTTATAAACACGAAAAAAAAACACTTCATAAAATATTTTTGTCGTATTAAAATGTTTATAGGGGTTCCAGCTAACAACTATAAAGCTACTTTACTACTGCTATAGAGCTCTAATAAGAGTGAAGTTGGTGCAAGTTACACATTTATAAAACTGTTATGAATATATTTTGTTGTTGATATATTCGCGGTATTAACACTGCAATTTTGTGTTTATTCAGAGCAGAATAAATCAGAATTGTTGCAAAAGTATATCAACTGTAAATGACGAAAAATTAATGGAGTCTATCCTACTATTAGACAAGTAGCATATTGCAAAATATTAAAAATTCAAGCATGATAATATGTTGATTTGACTAGCGAATTTGATTTTACTGTTAACATATGGGTACATTATGAACTAAATTTTCATGCGCCTGCATTTTGAGGCAATTTAAGACTTTTTATCCTGATATTTTAAATTTCAAAACCTCAAGATCTTAATTACAAACAAAAACTACTCTATTAACCCTTTCGATCCCACACCTGAATGCCTATGCATGTCACAGAATCCCAGGGTTTTTTGCAAGCCACCAGTTCCACTGACGTATATATGCGTCAGGTAAAAAAAACTACGTTAAACCTATATATAACGATGTTTAATATTAATTGAAAAAATATATAATTTCAAAAAGGCTGATTAGAAATTATCTTGCGCATGGTACATCTCAAAGCACGGGTGTACACATAGACCAACACCACATTTTGTGCACATATACCTGGAATCGCTTCTTTTTTTTGCTCGAACTTAAGTTTGGCTGCAAACAGTACATCGCCTAACCTTCTTATCAGGAACCACGCTGGGAAAATGGCGGCCTGTCAACCTTTCAGGATTTTTAGTTTAAGGTTTTATCTTGCTCAGTGGCTTTTGAACCTTGAATCTAAAATAAGAAAAAAATTGATGCGTTTTTTTGCAACAAAAATTTGAAAACTCACTTATCAAAAAGCTGTCGTTTAACTTTTAACTGGAAATCTGCTAGAGGTTCTTTTTCTGGATTTTGGGTTGTTTTGCTACTCCCCACCACCTGCATCAACCAATCATGGGGACGCATAATATATACGGCACTGGGTCTATATGACCTGTCGCCTTATTTGCCTGCCGTATTTTTGCGGCTTTGGTCATAAATGCCCAACACACAGTGACATATTTATGCGGCAGTGAGTCTAGTAAAGGGGGCTAAATTTAATATCGCTGCATATATACGGGTATGGTTCTAAAAGACCAAATAGCTCTAGACGCATATATACGGCACTGGGACTCAACGCACCTTAAGTAATTGACGAATAAATGCGGCAATGGGACCGAAAGGGTTAAATATAAATTGTCTGATATTTACAATGCTTTTCTTATAATGACGTTTTTATTATCGTATTTCCTCAATAAATATTTGGTTTTCTTTCCCAAACCTAAAAAATGACCGACAAAGTTCGCCTACCAAATATGGAGAACTCTTATAACTGTGCTTGTTGCGACAAATTTGTTGTATAGGTATTGGACAATTTGCATACATTTTCAAATAAATAAATGAAAAAGAAGACGCGAATTTCACTGTATGATCGCAAACGGAGTGGGCATCTACAGGCAAGACATACTATAAGACAATGTTGCTATTTTGTGCCCATTTTTATTTTATTTGTTTTATATAGTGCTGTCTTGTACGTGCGAAATCAAGTATTCTATAAAACATATTCTCGTAAGCCGATTCAGATTTAAATACGTTTGCGACTTAACGGTTTTATTAAAGATAGCTATATGATAAAATAATAAATCTCTAATAAAAATATTTTGTAACGATCTCATAAAGTTCTCTATAAAACCTTAATAAACCAATTATACAACAAATTAGACTTCAGAGTAATTCCTTTCATAAGATTGGTGCTATTATATGCTATAAGAATTCAATTTCTTATGTTTTATAAAAGGCTTATTAAATGGTCTTCTAGAGAGCTATATTACATGATTATAGCACTTTTTTGTCTCTAAGAGTATTTTGTGCCAACTACCGTCACTAAATGATACAATTGTTATTGAAGGACCCTAATATATCAGTTATATAGCATTTTAGTTTAATAAGGTACAATCTGTGTTAGTTGGGATATAATATAAGACAGTGTTGCTATTTTGTGTCCGTTTTTATTTTGTGAGTGTTTTATATTGGTTTTATAGTGCTGTTTTGTACGTTCTAGATCAAGCATCCTATAAAACATTGAAGCATCCTTTGAACATTTTTATAAGATTAAGCCAATTCAGTCTCAAATACGTTTGCGAGTTAACTGTTTTATTAAAGATAGCTATATGATAATATGATAAATCTCTAATAAAAAGATTTTGTAATCATCTTATAGGTTCTTTTTAGAATAATGAACCAATAATACAACAAATTAGAGAGAAGAGAGTAATTCCTCTTATAATATTGGTACTATAGTATGCTATAAGAATTCAATCTCTTCCGTTTTATAAAAGAAATGGTTTTGGGTAATGGTCATGTAATATAGATGATAACACTTTTTTGTCTCTGAAAGTATTTTGTCTCAACTACCGTCACTAAATGATAAAATTGTATATTGATGGACCCTAATATATCAGTTATATAGCATTTTAGTTTATTAAGGCAAAAACTGTGTTAGTTGGGTTCTCAGTGGGTGTTGGTGTTGTCGTGCTGCAGCTGCGGATTGTGGTAGTGAATTTATATTTTGTGCTTGAAACCATCACACTCAATTTAGCAAATGTATCTCATTAGATCCAAAACCAGAAAACGTTCACTCGCCTCTGCAACCATATCGTGAGTAGCATTGGGGTCTTTGAACACGTCGAAACTCTCAGCCCGATGAGATCTTTTTTGCAGGTCGTGAAGAAACTTTAGTTTTGTTTGATTAACATACAATACCGATGTTGCATCACAACCTTCCATTGCGTGCAGGAAGAAATTTCTGTCAGCAACAATTGATTCACTCACAGTATCAGTACTAGATAATATAGCTGTAGAGGTAGAAACCTTGTTCTTTTAAGGAAAAAAAGCGTGTTTGCAGAGACCTTTCAATACAAAAAAAATCGAATACTCCCGTCAACCATAATCACCGTCACATTGGTTGAAGCCAGTTCGAAAGTCCAATTCTGAAGAGATTCCACCAAGTCAATACCTGATTTATTGAAAAAGATGCAGTTTGATAAGATTGAAAACAGGTCTTGCATCTGTTGACTTGATACCACCTACTTCCGACACGATTTATTGAACCTTTTCTCGTGCAAATGCACCACAAAATGGCAAAGAACTACTCTGTCTCTAAACCACAAAAGCAGAGAATACAGCATGCAATTCTGAAGATACGGAAGATGAAGTGGAAATGACGAACGAATTGGAGTTCGACTTCTTAGTCACTGATCCTGGAAAGCAAAATATATGAAACAAGATGAGGGAGCTAGACCATCTATCATTTCAAAGAAATCAGAACACAACTCCAATTTTGTTAAATTTCAATTTTTAGGTACGCATGAAAATGCAGCGTCCTCAAGGAAAATTCAATTCAATTCAATGGCAACATACAGTTATAGTACTTCCACAGGTCCACAAAATAACAAAAATATCCATGTGTATACCTATACGTAAAAAGCGAACAATAAAAAGTAAAAAGGTGAAAAATATAACATTAGAACAATGAAGAATATTATTACAAAACATAGATACTTTACAAGAACATTTACTTATTCATTACATGAAAAAATTCGTCTAAACTATAGAACGCATTAGTTATCAGCATCCTTTTTATTTCACTTTTGAATGTTTTCAGTGGACTAGATTTAAAACGATCAGGGAGGACATTGAACATTTTAAGTCCAATGAATTCTGGCCTTTTCTGGCACCTTTTAAGTCTGCAATACGGTATCATCAACTCATTCTTGTGTCTAGTGTTATAGTCGTGCATGTCTTTGTGTGACTTGTACCCATCAGCGTTTTGTCTTACATAAACGAGATTCGCATAGATGTATTGTGATGGCACTGTTAAGATACCTGGTTGTTCAAAGGCATCCCTACAGTCATCCCTAAAACTTAAGCCCATCAGAATTCTCACTGCCCTCCTTTGTATTCCAAAAACACGGGATGATTCGGCCGCTCCACCCCAAGCGATTATTCCATAGGATATTATACTGTGACAAAGAGAATGATATGCAGTGATCAGTGTCTCACGCGAAACACAGCCTGACAGATTCCGCAAAACAGAGATAGCTCCCTTCAATTTACCCCCCAGATAATTTATGTGAAAATTCCATTTCAATTTACAATCTACATAGACCCCCAAAAACTTAACAGGTTCCAGGCTCGCGAACTCCGCATCCAGATGTCGAAGTGAAAAAATCAGGTTGTGTGTTTTATCCCTGTTCATCAGTAACCCGTTTGCCGTAAACCAGGATTCAGCCCTCATCCGTGCATCGTTAGTTCTCTCTGAAACATTCTGCAGCACCAATCCCGAGACTGATACCGTTGTATCATCGGCGAACACAGTATAGCCAGCACCCGGATCAC
This sequence comes from Orchestes rusci, assembly GCA_958502075.1. Lineage (NCBI taxonomy): Eukaryota > Metazoa > Arthropoda > Insecta > Coleoptera > Curculionidae > Orchestes > Orchestes rusci. The sequence goes on from OY293304.1 coordinate 45,719,033, forward strand.
AGGAAGGCAAATCATTTATATATATTAGGAATAGCAGAGGGCCCAAGACTGAGCCCTGTGGGACACCAATGTCAACCACTCTCCCTCCGGACAGAGATCCAACAGCCTGCACCATCTGTACTCTGTTTGTCAAGTATGATTCAATGATTTTTATACTGGTTTCATGAAAGTTATAAAAAGGAAGTTTATGCAGCAACCGCTCATGTGACACACAATCAAAGGCCTTACTCAAATCACAGAAGAGTACAGAATTGTATTCCAGGTTTTCGTAGGAATCTATAATGCGTGTGACCAGTTCCAATATTCCCAGTGTGGTGTTCTTATTCTTTCTAAAACCATATTGATTCTCGCTGAATAGATTGTTTGACTCAACCGCTTATGGAGTTTACCATACACTTTTCGAATATTTTAGAGAAAATAGGAAAATGAAGATGTACTACAGTGTCTAGCCTTTTCGCGTCTGAACCATTGATCGAAGGTAGTCATGGTGACGATTGACATTCAACAATTTTTAATTTCAAAAAGTGTAACTGTGAGCTAATACAGTACCATTTTCATACAAATGCGTTTTTATACGACAAAATCAGTGCATACAGTCCACTGGTACATCAACATAATTTTGGTCTTTCGAGCCGGATCAAATACATTGCGAGAGGCGAGAGAAAACGAAAATCCTGTAAAACCTGCAAGCAAAACATCAAACCAGTGAAGGGAGAAGCGAAGCAATTTTGGATTTTGACAGAGATTGTCAGGAGTCTGAGCAACGACTGGGTGAGCCAATATCACCAATTTTCATCCAAAACGATATCTATTTTGTGCAAGTATTTTATTAACAGTATTCATAGTTTGTTCTGCTCTGAGGCTATATTTGCTCGATTTAATTATTTATACGGTTGGCCATTCTATGCGTTAAGCGATTTACACGTTTCAATTATTATTGAAACATATTAGTTTTGTGAATACTATTTCAGCAACGATGTCGAACACTGATGACTTACTGAAATCTTTGAAACGTAAGCGAGGATCTTATAAAGCTTAATTAACTCATTTTAAGAATTTCATAGCAGACAATAATCTAAAATATGAATATCCCTCAATAACCTTCAAATGGTAGGAACGACAATACAAAGTAATCTTTCATCCATTTTATTAAGATTTCTATTGCACTTCTACGTCATAACGGCCGACATTGAGAAAATGTATCGGCAAGTGTTGATTACATCAGAGCAGCATCCAATGAAACGAATATTCTGGCGCAGCGATCCCAACAAAGAGCTAGATACTTACGAATTAACCACGGTTACCTACGTTACCGCGTCAGCTCCTTTCCTAGCTATTCGTTGTATCGCTGAACTTGCTCTTCTTTCTAAAGAAACATGACCAAATATATCGAAAATAATGGAAAATGATATTTATGTTGACGACCTTATAACTGTTGCGAATTCAGTCGAAGAAGCTGTCCACATTGGTCAATCGATAGCTGATATATTATCTACGGGATGTTTCAAACTGCGAAAATGGCAGTCTAATAATGCTTTAATACTAAAGATAATAGAGGGTAGCGAAGAATCCTCAAATCTTGTCCACTTTGGAGTCGATCAAACTCAAAAAACTTTAGGAATTTGTTGGTCTTGCAAATCTGATAATTTTGCATTTAAGATTATACCTGTGTTGACAGCAAGTCGTGTCACTAAACGAATAATTCTCTCTTCTATTGGACAAATGTTTGATCCTCTTGGGCTATTAGCTCCATGTATTGTCACAGCGAAAATTATCCTGCAGAAATTGTGGCTTGAACGAATCAATTGGGATGAAGCTGTCCCTCAACAGCTACATAGTGCATTGCTGAAGTTCATATCTGAACTTCCTACTTTGAATTCGTTGAGGATACCCCGCCAGGTTATATCTCCGAACGCCCGATCAATTCAGTTACATGGATTCTCAGATGCATCCGAGAATGCATACGGTGCATGTATTCACTTGCGCAGTGTCGACAAGAATCAACAGGTTATTGTAAAACTGTTAACCGAAAAATCGTTCTAACCAGACTACTTATGACAGTTTAAGAGTCACTAGATATTTCATTTGATAGCGTAATATTGTAGACAGACTCTACAATAGTTCTAGGATGGTTGAAGACAGAGTCGAATAGGTTGAAGATCTTCAAAGCAAATAGAGTAGCAGAAATACAAACATCGACCAGTTTTTGTGATTGGCGACATGTTCCTACCAAAGATAATCCCGCCGACCTCTTGTCACGAGGTGTTACTCCTCATGATCTACATACTTCGAAATTATGGTGGAATGGTCCATGTTGGCTAAATAACATTGAAGCTGATTGGCCCAAAAGGGTCGCTGATGCAGCCAACCTGCCCGATCTCAAAACTGATCCAAAAATCCTAATAATAAGTTTTTCTCAACCGGTTCTGGACATAAATCGATTTTCGTCTCTGAATAGACTAACCAGGATAGTTGCTTTCGTATTTAGATTCATTTCTATCATGAAAAAACATAAGCCAACTACCATTCCTCTTCAAGTTCAGGAAATACAATTTGCGTATAATCACCTTCTCAAGTTATCTCAAGAAGAATCATTTCCTATGGAAATAGGGGACTTAAAAAATAACAGGGAAATAGGTGTTAAAAGTAAGATTCCTAATCTCAATCCCTTTATTGATAAAGATGGATTGCTTAGGGTTGGCGGACGATTAAAACACTCTGAGTATTCGTATGAAAAGAAGCACCCGGTTATTGTATCGTCGAAGCATCGTTTGAGTAAACTGATTTTCAAATCCGAACACGTTAGACTTTTACATGCCGGTCCACAGCTTCTACTTTATTCCATCCGAGAGTCTATTTGGCCAGAATCTGGAAAAAACCTTGCAAAGGCGACATCACGCGACTGTAGAATCTGTTTTAAATTTAATGCCAGGACAATAAATCCGATGATGGGTGATTTGCCACCAAATAGATTTGTTACAGGTTGCCCTTTCAAGATATGCGGTGTTGACTATGTGGGACCTTTTATAATCAAAGATCGAAAGGGTAGAGGTTGCAAGACGTCAAAATGTTTCATGGCTTTATTTGTTTGTTTTGAGATCAAAGCAATTCATATCGAGCTTGTTTCGGATCTATGAACCGAGTCGTTTTTATTAGCGCTAAAACGATTTATATGTAGACGTGGAAGGCCTCAGAAAATTTATTCCGATAACGGTACTAATTTTCTAGGTGCTAGGAACGAGTTGGAGAGATTTGGAAATTTCTTAGTAGAGAACGAAAATAAAATTACTGAAGCTTGTGCAAACGATAACATAGAATTGTCTTTTATTCCTTCCCATTCCCCTCACTTTGCTGAGATTTGGGAGGCCGGTATAAAGTCGAGCAAGCATCATCTCAAACGAGTAATAGGTAATAACATTCTGACTTTTGAAGAATCATCAACTCTGCTTGCACAAATAGAAGCAGTTTTAAATTCGCGACCTCTGTCGCCGCTCTCATCCGATCTCAATGACAATAATCCGCTAAGTCCTGCCCACTTTCTCATTGGGAAACTCACGACATCGATTCCATCACCGCCTGACATCACTGAAATACCGATTGGTCGACTGTCTCGTTTTCAATTTTTGGAACAAATGAGACAGAATTTCTGGAGAAGATGGTCGAAAGAATATTTCTCCGAACTACAACAGAGGGTCAAGTGGAGGAAAACTGGAGCATGGTTCGATGGTGCTGATTAAAGAAGACTCCGTCATTCCATGCAAGTGGAAACTTGGGCGTATTCTGCAATTGCACCCTGGAAAAGATGGAATGAGCCGAGTAGCGTCCATTCAGACTGGAAATGGCGTAATTCGTCGTGCATTTCCGAAGATCTGCCCTTTACCAGTGGAGTCCTAGGGAGTATTGAAAGTCAACACTTCCAAGACCGGGAGTATGTTAGTGAGCAGCCGGCAACCATGCAGACTACAACCCCATCTGACGCAGGAAAACTGTGAAAGTGGTAGTCATGGTGACGATTGACATTCAACAATTTTTAATTTTAAAAAGTGTAACTTTTAGCTAATACAGTACCATTTTTGAGTAATACGAATGCGTTTTCATACGACAAAATCAGTCCATACAGTCCACTGATACATCAACACCTAGAGTTCTTGGATGGTTTGTTGGGACATCAGGTCAATATTTCAAATAATTTGGCCACCCCATTAATTCGAGCGTTTGAGGTTATTCATAAAGTTGAACGACCTTTGTTATATCCCAACAGACAGGTTGCGTTAAAGACAGAATGTTGGTCATAATTCAGTAATATTACACCTAAATTCAGGAGAAATATATTCTTGTCCTTGAAGTAAACTTTTTTGGCTATTTTCAAGTAAGTTTGGACTTCTTCGTATACCTTATGTGGTCGTTGTATATGACACAATTCATGTTCATTTTTAGTAACCTGTAACTATACTGAATAACTTACAGGAAAATTATGTAATGGAGCTTTATTTATGTCGTGGATAAGATATAGTTGCCTCGAGCTGAATAACTAATAGCTGTTTATGAAATTGAAGTTGAATTGCAAGGAGAAAGGAAGCAGTTTTAAACCAAGTCAAGACATCCGTATCTTCTTCTGGTCAAGAGTTCTTGAATTGTTTGTTGGGGGCTTCTTCACGAGCAAATGATAGTTCCCTGTAGATAAGAAAACCAGGCTTGGCGTAACCATAACCATGTCTTAATGCGTCCAGTGCTTTATCAAGAGTATCGATAGATGACTTGATACTCTGCCAACATGTAGCAGCATTAACTTTGAATAATATAGGTAATCTATTGAGGGCATTTTCCTCAGAAATACCAAGGAATTCCTCATAGATCGTGATAGAATCAATAAAAGAATCAACATCATTGTTTTTGTTTCCATCAAAACGTGAGGAACATTGTGAATAATCTCCTTTATTCATGGCTAGAGCTGGAGCTGGAGCTGGAGCTGGAGCTGGAGCTGGAGCTAAAGCTGGAGCTGGAGCTGAAGCTGGAGCCGAAGCTGGAGCTGAAGCTGGAGCTGGAGAGATCTGCAATCCTTGTAACAAACTCCTCAGCATATCAGGGCTCATCACAACTTGCTTGATTTCTTGAGACATTGCACTACTTTTGTTTTTACGTGTATTCATAAATTGTCAATAAATGAAACGATGTATGAGACAACCGGATTTTGACCTACATACATCCAGCCAAAGATCTGGTGAAACTCACGAAAATGTTCAAAACACTGTGCAACTGGAAACACTTTCCAACAAAAATTGCGTCTATATAGAACGATTGAACTTTAAAACAATTTCAAAGTCTTTATATTCGAATAATACGTATCACTGAACGTCCAGACTGAAAAGGACAATGGTTCCAACACTATCCTTCAGCGTGCAACTGTGAACTTGAGATAGAACTGTCAGAACAGTGTCTATTTTGACAGTCTTTGAATATTTGATATAAACTTGATAACAGTGAATTGTTTTCTCGACATATTGCTTTGAGTACTCAGTTTTGGATGCAAACTGTCGATGCAGTGTTGAAGAAAATGATCAAAAACATGTAGTACTTATATGAATGTCAACTTGCAGGAATCGATGAATTTCCAACTTCCTCGAGCCCCACGTTGGGCACCAATTGTAAGGGGGGGTGAGGACCTCAAGGATCCTCCTCACAATAGTTTATATAAAGGATTTTATTATTTTTTGAATTACAAGATGAAAACGAAAAGCTCGTCGGACATTCACCTTCTGTCAGTTTTTTTTAATATCCGCGTACACCAGGACCTGGCACTGTCGTAAAAAAATATAAAATCAGATCAATGTTTTTAAATCAAGAATCATTGAGCATTCAAGCTAATGTCAAGATTACCATGATGACGCCGTTTTCAAATCCTCCTATGTTCATTTTTCCAAAATTCTCTATTTAAAACCACATGGCATGGATTACTTCAAGTTCAAATAACTTGAAAAACGTTACTCCTAGTCACTTCTACAAATCATACCCTTTTCATGTTAACATGTGGAAAAATCATTTTTTCAATTGTAAAAAAATAAAGTGCGTACAAAAAAGTTCTGACTATTTAAATGAGTGAAAAGGGATGTATGTGGTGCCCCCTACAAGTAAGAGCGATTCCGTGCTCAGTTTTGAATTTTGCATGTCAAACAATCCCCATCTATCAAATTTCATCGATATAGCTTGATTATTTGAAAAGTTATTTGAACAAATCAAATAATAAAATTAAATTTTGACACCCTGTATCTCTGTTAATATCAACTTTCGGATCAGACAAGTTGAGGACGATCGCGCTATTTTAGTGTGAGGAATCTACTGTTACCGTATGTGCCATTAGTTCGGGTCCACCCTGTATACAAAATTATTGTTAATTGTAAAGCTCCGCTCAATAAACGATTATCTATTATTTATTATACATTCTGTATAATGAGTCAGAATTCTGACTTGTTTTGCAGAATTCAAATAATTTGTTGTACAGGGTGATTCATTTTCAGCGACAGGGTGCCAGTTCTCGTAAACTATTCATCGCAGAGACTTGCGGCAAAACATTTTATTACTAAAACGGCCAAGAGAAAAACCTGGAAAATATTTTCAAGTTCCTGAAATGGTCGCTAGGGGGCGTAACAACCAACACCAACTAGAAAATAGGATTTTTATGGAATCTTGTCCAATGAAAATATATCGATGAGCTCATTTTCGGATTTACTGACTATTTACCTACACTTTTTGTCTAAATCGTTTTTTTCTATCATGATAAAGTGGTGGGGGAAGTTATATATTTTTCTTCTTGGTGTTGGTTGTTACGCCCCCAGCGACCATTTCAGAAACTTGAAAATATTTTCCAGGTTTTTCTCTTCGCCGTTTTAGTGATAAAATTTGCCGCAAGTCTCTACGATGAATAGTTTACGAGAACTGGCACCCTGTCGCTGAAAATGAATCACCCTGTACATGGCCGCTCTACGCTTTTCTACATAAGAGATGTTTTATCAAAAAATAATTATTCCATACTTACCTGGAATTTCTCATAAACTGAAACGTTTAGGTCAAATATACAGTGTGACCCATTTGTTTTGGGAACACCCTGATAAAAAGTTTATTTCTTAACCGATTTGGTTCGTTTTTTTTTTGGATTGTAGAGCTCGAGAAATTGTATATTCATGGCAAAAAGTGACCTTCGCCATTTTGACTTCAAGGCCTACTATGTTAGTTTTTAAGAGCAAAATTTCAGGAAACCCTATTAGCGATTTTTTTAGAAAAAATCTGTGTGCGCCACTGGATTCAGCATCCTTTAAAACGGGTCTAAACAAATTTTCAACCGAAAATATCAAGTTGAAAAAAATTAAAAATTCGCACTTTAACAATCTTTGATTCTATCAAAAGAAATGATAAATGCATTGAAGTTGATGGTGGTTTGGTAGAAGTTACAAATTTTTGGTTTTATGTCATTTTTATTTGTTTTGATAGAATCAAAGATTGTTAAAGTGCGAATTTTTAATTTTTTTCAACTTGATATTTTTGGTTGAAAATTTGTAAAGACCCGTTTTAAAGGATGCTGAATCCAGTGGCGCACACAGATTTTTTCTAAAAAAATCGCTAATATGGTTTCCTGAAATTTTGCTCTTAAAAACTAACATAGTAGGCCTTGAAGTCAAAATAGCGAAGGTCACTTTTTGCCAAGAATATACAATTTTTCGAGCTCTACAATCCAAAAAAAAAACGAACCAAATCGGTTAAGAAATAAACTTTTTATCAGGGTGTTCCCATAACAAATGGGTCACACTGTATAATATACGGACAATTTTCAAAACTATAATAACATACTTCGCTCTAATTTAACAAATACCAGGCCTATAATATTAATGAGCACACTAAAAATGTGATTTATAAAATTCCTCGTGAATTGAATGAATTCTATATTGGAGAGACCTCACGACCTTCAAAAAAGAGAATTAAAAAACATAAATCATACATGAAAAAAGAGGAATTTCATAGATCGGGAATTTGTCGACATGCATTTGACAATAAGCATAAAATAAATTGCGATAATTCAAAAGTCTTAGCAAAGAAGCCATTTTTTAAAAAAACGTGAACTTGAAGAAAGTGCATATATTATGTTAAGTTCTAATGAATGTGTAGCAACTTCTTCTGTAAATCTAAGTAATACATAGTTACCTTTATCAAGAAATTGAACGTAGCTCAAAAAAGTAAATTATAAATACTTAACTTATGTGAAGTTATACAATCTAAAAAAGACATTTTGTGCCATCAACACAAAAACAGCCAATTTTACTGCGAAATCACTCAAAAACGAACAATATTTTTTGAATTTTAATCAATTATTTTTTTTTCAGGTTCCACTGACGACGGAAGCAGATTCGCTCACGGAACGTTTGATATTGATAGGTTTTATTGTTTACTAATAGACTTTTTTTCAGGTAATATAGAAGATCCGGTATATAAACACTAGTTTGATTGTTTTTCTTTTGATAGGGTATGGCGAAATACCCAACAAAATCAGGTAAATCATGTATGCTTCACAAAGCTACAGAGCATATCTTCTTTTTATCTAATTCATTATGTAACAATAATAGAATACAAGAATACAAAAACCATGAACACAACCGTATTTACTAGTTCAATGTTCAATAATATGTGTTAGAAATAAAATCTCAAGCTCGCAATTCAAACGTGTATTTCAACTGAATGCCCATTTCTAACTGGCCTCAGTGGCCTCGAAACTCCAAAATTATCTCTAACCATATACCAATACAATAGCTTAGACTAAACAAGAACTCGTCTTACTGGGGCCGCCTTGCCACCGATCGATAATAACACATAAAAACAACAAGTGACTCGCGAATACTATTTTCTAACAAGATCGTTAATTCTACATATGCTAATAAACAAAGTTCTTCTATCAATCATGATGAAACGATTGAACAGAGTAAGTAACTAGAAGAAGCCATTTAATGCGATCTCTAGACGAGACAAGAAAATAATCCAACAATAACAGGAATTCCTATTCTTGACCTACACCGCACCTTCTTTCATTGGTCTAGCAAGCATCGTTGCCATTCAGTAACTAGCTATTTCGAAACTTATAAAGTTCTTTATTGGTTCTCAATGTTTTCATACTATCAAAAGTTAAAAGAAAAAAATATATCTCGTCGTCGTCGGCGTCAGTACATATTTCTATTTCAAGTTAAAATTGATTTGCGGCCATCGTGTATACCGAGTTAAGTAGGATGTGACATTAAATACGAAGCACAGCAAAGGGATACCCCCAATTGGACAATCAAAAATATAAGATTCAAATGTGCCTGAGATTAATTTCTTCAAGAAGATGATAAAAAGTGGTGCAGTTCCATTTTTGATCTTCTTAATTTCTGATCAATGTATAGTACCTACTAGCTGAAAAACCGCGACTTTGCGCACCTGTCTGTAAGTTAATATGAAATAACAAACTTCCGATTCAATCGTTTTTATAAAACAAAAGGTTATAATAAAAATATTATGTTCTCGAACATTTTACTCAATACAATATTACTATTCTATCTACCGTTTCTCGTTAACATTCACCACACATCGCAAATATTTATAAATGTGAACGCGGCTTTATGTTTTGTACATACCAATAGAACATGCCTCAACGTCAAATGAAAAAATAACTGTCATTGTCAATAAACGAAAGAAATTGGCGAATACTGACAGATGTAATTTTTTGTCAAAAATTTGAATATAAATCTTAATTTCTCAAACTCAGCTATGAGTTGGCAAATAAAGCCATGCCCTTGGACTATTTCCCGGTTAATTTGATAATTCTGTAGATTTTCAATGATTTTCTTTCCGCGGTTCTTGAGTTATAAGAACATAAACATATAGAATTATATTTTTATACAGGGTAATCCACGTTATTCAACACGAAACATTTCATCTGATTTTAAAGAGGGGCCTATATGGCTACATTTTAAAAATATATTCATGATATACAGCGTATCCCCAAAACTCGAAACGTATCAGAGTTGTATTTTTTTAAATGGAACCCCCTGTATAGTAATTGATATCTCAGTTCATCCTTTAATTTTGAACAAAAATTGTGATACAACTAATGTTCCTAAATTCAACCGTTATCAAGATATCGTGTTTCAAAAATGGCACCGTTATCATACTATAAAACTCAAACTATTCAAGTTAGAGAAAAACGGTCTGCACTTTCCCATCTTAACTTTTCAAGAGCTATCCAAAGACATTAAGTTGATTCTTGGGAAAAAATATCAAAACGTATCGAAAAAAGTCGTCAGTTGACAATACCTTCTATTCAAATTTCAGAATAGCCCTCGAAAAGTTAAAATAGGAAAGTGCAGATCATTTTTCTCCAACATGAATAGTTTGAGTTTTATAGCATTTCAAAGGTGCAAAAATGCCATTTTAGAAACGCGATAACGGTTGAGTTTAGGAACATTAGTTGTATCACATTTTTTTTCAAAATTGGAGGAAGAATTGATATATCAATTAATATACTGGGGGTTCGATAAAAAAAAATACAACTTTGATACGTTTCGTGTTTTGGGGAAACCCTGTATAACATGAAAATATTTTTGAAATGTAGCCTTGAAGGGTTCCTATCCTTCCAGAAAAAAGAACTTCTTCAAAATCAGATACTTCAGCCATACGGTTTTGTGTCGAATAACGTGAAATAGCCTTGTAGGTATAGAGGATTTAATAAAAGTGTGAGGAAATAAAATAAGTATTTGAAATTGTTGAATTAATCAGCAATTTTTTCAATATTAAAAGTGCAAACGAATTGAACTTTATTTGGTGGTACTAGAGGGTACGTGGATGAGGTCATTGGACATTGGACAATGCTAAAACATCCACAAAAAAAAGATCTGTGATGATGTTTCAGACCGCTGAACTCAACATGATTAAATAATGTCTAGCAGTTCCAAGGACTGGGCGTTCCTGTTTAGGTGATCATTGACCAATATATTCAATAATAATTATTGATCGTTATTATTGATAAATTCAATAATAAAGCGTTAAAATAACAGAATAACTTGATTGTGTTTCTCGAAGTCCTTGAAGAGATAACGAGAATCGCTTCATCAATTATATTATAGGTATTCACAATGACCATGTTACCTTAAGGCTATTGCGAATAAACAATAATAATTAGATGAGGAAAGAATATTTTTGGAAGTGACAAAGTATTTTCTGATTCAAAATGCTCTGAAGAGATGTTTTTCAAAGTTTTGGATAGGTTCCTATCATACCTATCACGAACTCGGTCACAGACAAAATAAAATGATTGAAACTACCATTTATTTATTCCAAGACACTAAATACCTTCGTAGAGATTTTACAAAACTGTGGCAACTTTAACTCTATTGGTATTGGTCCTGATATCCCATTTTCCAAGTTATTGATGACATGTTGACAACATCGCAAATAAACGAAACTTGAAGCATGGAAGCATTAGTACACTAAACAGAGATAAAATGATCCCTTGATGATAACGGATTGTTGGATTCTATTTTCGGGACTTGAGATCGGGTACAAATGAAAATATGGAAGTTTTGCGTCGGCCCGCCGGGAAAAAAGTAAAAGAATGCGGAACGGACAATGATTCTTTATAGCACGTTATGTGGGTTAATATGTCTTTAGGGAAGGTTTATCACGAAACGATGTCTTGTCTATTAACTTATTTTATCGGCAAACATAAGTTTTTTGTGCTCATTCTCCTCATGGCTTGTCACTACAGGTAACTTCACAAATAAATACAACAAAAATATTATTGTTAATCATTTATAAAAATTTAATTTCACCAAAGATGATCTATAACTAATTAAGGAGACGATCACATGGTCAATATTATGGCTGTTATTCAGTCATCGGCATTTGGGACAGCCGAACGGCAAAACGTAAAAAAGAAACGTTCTTATTCAAAACGAGATTCAAGGTGAAGGTGAGAGTGTTCTCATTCCATCAGACGCCGAGAAGTCCGCCATGTCGGCACTTTTGTTCTAAGGCTCAATAGTGATGATCTTACAATCGATATTTATAAGATTCTCAAAAAACAATGAGCTCCTATTTTTTTTTAAGTTTTGACTTGTTTTTTTTTCTACAGGGTGACCTTGAAAAAAGTACATTGCATACCTATTGCCACACAATGGGGGACACTAAAATAAGAAAAAAAGTTCCCATGAACATGGATCCGCAAGGCCTTCTGTCAAAAGATTGAATTTCATTTTTGTTTGGGTTTTTTTTGAATATCTTTAGCCAGAAACGCAAGAAATGAATAAAATGTGTTATACAGGTTTTTTTTATCATGCTTAATTCAAATATGATCTTAGTTTTGTGGTTACTGATAGAGGGCGCTACATACAGGGTTCCATCTCTATGAATCTTTCCTTTTAACCGAAGGCCTTGCGGACCCATAGGAACTTTTTTTTTTTATTTTAGTGTCCTCTATTGTGTGGCACTATGCAATGTATTTTTTTCACGGTCACCCTGTATATCCGTTGCATTTCATTCAAAAATTTCTATCGAAACTTCCATTTCAAATTATCGATTCTGTATTTTGATTTTGAAAAGCAAAACAACATAGCTGCGTAAATAAATATATCCTAGAATGACATGAGTAAATGATGCATTTATTGATGCAAAATGAATTATCGATTTTTTATCCATATCCCATCAACCACCGCTACTACTTATTCACACCTTATAAAAAATGGGTATCTACATACAGGGTGTCCCAAGGTGGATGGAACCTTGGACGGTCAAAGAAAACGGGTTCTAGGATCGCTCTAAAAATTTGGTCATCTAGGTAAGCAGTGAAGCTCTATCGATCTTAAATATTTTCAATGATGCGACGTTGCTGCTTCTATTGGAAAGTAGCAGCAACTTTGATATTTTAAATTGGACACTATATGTACATATATCATTGCATTTTGAGATTCTTCTGTATATTTTTCATAAATATTATCCTATACTTATCTGTAGCGGTATTCAAGAAATGTATCAATTACCTTTTTTTTTCTCAAAATATAGCTCTAGTTACTCTTCCATTACTACACCACTGGACTTCATAGAAAGTTGAAATTTTGAAAGTTATTCTGGAAGTCTTTCGGTATTGCTCCTGTGTGAAGAAGTATTCGGTAAATTATACAGGGTCGTATGAAATTATTTTGTTTGTCTCTAGGTATTGACCCCCCACAGACGTTCGAGCATGTTGGGCTCGTCACGAGCCCAACTTCGAACCCAACATGCTCGTGACGACCATATACGACTATATACGAACATGTTTGTGTTGGAGCAGAGTGCCGAGCCGAGCGTTCCAACCGCCAACTATGCTTGAACAACCCACATACTGTCGAGCATGTTGGTCCGAGCCTACTTCCAATTCGTGCTCGCTCAACATGCTCGAGCGTCTGTGGGGGGTTTTAGAAAGCTTTATATTGTGTTTTTTTCGAATGGGACGTACTGTATCAATTATTTTGGAAGCCAATTAAAATCCCTTCCGAATAATATGTCATGTCCATATACCTAAATGTTCCCGTTTCCGAAATAAACGCCTCTTTTATAAAAATCTACTTCTCACAGTGGGTTGCCATGATATTATACCATTTGAAAAATATTTAAACTTCACTAAACCACGAAATAGTTTTATAAATAATCATAATTATGACGAGATTTAATAATATTCAAATAACAACCCACTGTAAAAAGAAGATTTTTATAAAAGTATAAAAAAAGTGTTTATTTCGAAAACGGTAAAATTTAGGTATATGGACATGATATATCATTCTAAAGGGATTCTAATTGACTTTCAAAAAAATTAATCATAAACAGTATGATCCATCTAAAACAAAACACACTTTTAAGCTGTTTTGTACCTGGAGAAAAAAAAAATACTTGAGAGAAACATCTTCATAAAAAAAATAAGATCAAAAACTTTGAGAATGATTTTTTGATTTCATCCACTTCAACACAAAAAATAGGTTTATACCTCATTTTTTCTCAATCGAAACATCCATTGCGCAGAACGATCCCCAAACATTCATGATAAAAATAATGTTACTCTAGTTTTTATGAAAGGAACAGGTTAAAGAGTATAGACTTGTGCTGTAAGAACTGTACAACTATTTTTCGATATTTTTTTTTGGTAGAATGTCAATACACCCCTATCTCTTTATAGTGCCATGCATGGTAACAATAATAAAAGGGAAGAATGTAGAAAACATTCGTTAACTAAAGTTTTAACTACTGCCCCAAAACTCGTCTATATCCACAAAACTTTATCGGCAATGACCTTTATAGCCTGTAAAATGAATGTATTTATTATCCTGTTTGCCTGGAGTTATTGGCTTCGCGACATTAACATGATATCAGCGAATTGAAGAGAATATAATAATATGGAATATACAATTATGCTACAAGGTCTAGGCACAGCTTATAAAACAGTATCACTCCATTCTTTAGTGGCATCCATAACTCTTCGATATGTAGTTCTTCCTTAACCTAAGATTTGTGTGTCTTGTGATTCCACAAAATACTGGTGAAAAAACCTCAACACTTGACCAACCTAGGGCCGATTGCCCCAATCGTAATTTGAGCCCGACTTTCAATTAAGCCAAGCTTTGTGAAAAAATCTCTTGTACCGCTTAGAAACCTTAGCTTAAAGCAGCCAAAGCGAAGCTTTCTATAAGCGGTCGAATTTCTAAGCTTCATTGAATAAGCTTCCCAGAAAACCAAACGCGATCGGCAAACAAGCGGCCGCCATTCTCTGGTGGCTGATGTGGCCATGATCTTGACCTCCGTCGGCCCAGATCGGGAATACCGTTCCATAATTGTACAGAGAACGGATTTCCGCCGGCACCTTAATGGCAAACCGAGAACGGTTTTTGGTTTTCGGGCCGAAAGTGGCTACTTCTCGGAAACTGGCTACCGGGATGCCGTATTTCGGGGTGGCACAGGACCCCAAGATGCTTTGCCGGCTACGTGAACCATCTCACGGACCACGAACGGTTAGATAGCGGGCTACCGCAATGTCTCCTTTATAATGCGCATTTAAATTTCGCGTAGCTTGATTTTACATTTTTCACGCCACCGTGAAATTATCAAACATGTTCATTTCCATGAATGTCATTGCAGCGTCCATTGTTGTGTGTTGTGTTTTGGTTTTCTTTGGGAATCGTTTTGATCTGTTAGACACTTTTACCAGTATTTTTGTAATTCGTGTGTTATGTGCGGTGACAGTGATTATCATTTTTGTACTAAACCTGCTTCAGTCACATTTCTATTGAAGACTTCCTGATTTCAAGGATGCTTTGCCACCGGCAGGTTCGCAGACGAATGAATAACACAATTTCAAAATAAATCCGTGAGTACGCATTCATACCAACTCTATAGCTTTCTTGGAATCTGTCAATCGATTTTACTTCTATAAATGGATCTTCAAGTGGTTTTTGTGTATTTCTATTCGAACAAGATGTTATTATCAATAATTCCCAATCAAATTCTCAAATTGTCCGTTCCTAATCTAAAATTTGTAACTTCTGTTGTCACTATACTAACTATGGTCACAGATTTTAGCAAAATCCAGTGAATGTATTGAAGTATTTTTCATTAAAGTGTTATTGTTCTAAGGAGCTAAGGAAACCAGGCCGAGGCATCATCGAACGGGACAGATTCCGAAATAGATGCTAAAGGCAATTGGTTAGAAAAATGGTTTTTTGTTAGGGTTTTTGGTTCAACTGTGCCATTTTTTATGACTTAGTTTTAGAAACTCATGTGTTTTTTTTTTAAATTACGTTTGTGTTTGAACTTAGTTTACCCAAAGACACATTCAAGTCTCGATTCTAGACATCTGAACACAAAGTTTATATTTTTTCCCATACATATATTTTCATGTGAATAATGAGAGCTAGAATATAGGCATAATGCACATCAATGTATTTTTTCCCGTCCGATTTTTCTATACCTAATACTTAGTTTGTTGTTTACATTAATAATTAGGATTGTTTTTTAAGTCTACCTGTGCATTTTAGTCATAATTGTCCGTTACTTATAATATTGTTACATTGTTCAATGGATATTGACACATTTCAAAAATCTGTTGGTTTTTAAAAAAATAAGGTTTTCTTTTGAAAATAGGTACCTATGTCATTTTTATGTAGTGTGACGTGTGACTAATAAACTGTCTGCTGAAAAGTGCTTTCTCTTTCATACTTCTACAAACTAATAGTCATTATGAATTATTGTTTCAATAACGAAGTAACTTGCACAAAATTTCAGATTTTGATGTAGAAAAAATGTAAAATATATTTTTCTCAATACTTCTTCAATAACATGGTAGGATGTTTCGCAGAAGCTTTTTCCTAAACTTCGTTAATGCGTTCTCAAATTTTTTTTTTATTTAATCAAGAATTGTCAGATTACTACGGGTTGCCAAAATCAATTCACTTGAATAGTGGTTATAATAAGTTTATAATTTCAATTTTTACTTTATACATATTTCACAGCAACCATGAAGTATCAATATAAATATTTTGTTCCGGATTGGTATAAACATAACTAGTCTACATAAATGTATTGTATGCAATTTTAACTTAACGGAGATTTTGTCTTGAAAAATAAACCAATCTTAAATTTTAGAGTGGTTGATTTTTTTGAGGCAAACTTTCTATGAAGTTAAATGGTGATTGAACAATACCTAATTTATGTCAACTGGCGATTTTTAATAAACTAATCAAAAACAAAATTATTTTGACGCGCCTGCGCTTTCGTCTGGCCGATTGATGGAGTACTGCCCCTTGCGAGCCACCGTTGGCCTGCCGTGCACAAACCGAGCCGGCAGCCAGCTATTCATTATCGGCCCGTTTACGGTTATTCATAAGCTTTGCCACGGCTGAATAGTGAATAGTTGGCTAGCCGCCTTTTAGCCGCCTTTCGGCCTGGCGGACATGCCCTACCTACATGCCGAGCCGGCAAGCGTGTTCGGGCCGAGACCGGCAGTTCGGCAAATCGCTTATGTCCCGTTTTCGGACCAGCCAATCTGTGTTTGTTGGGTTATCTTGAGTGGCTTTCTAACCTCAAATTTTATCTGAAACTTCAAAATTTGAAAAGTGTTTATCGTTTACGCAGAAAGTTGGTCAAATTGTACTTTTGGTAATGGCTTTATGCTGTATTATATGAATCTGAATCAAAAGAACTACTGAGGCCCTGTACCATCAAATATTAACTAAAAACTAGAGAGTTCACTCGTCAAAAGTGGCTCGCCGCATTCCCAGTCTTGCTCTGATCCCAATATAATACCAGGTCAGGTGTTTTGCCAATCGGAAATTCCGGCTGAGATTCGTCGTTGGAATTTCGTACACCGCTTGAAAATCGATCGCCTTTTTCCAACTTGTCCTACTCGTAAAACTTGTTCTTGGCCGGTTTTTGTTTTTGATCCTAGGAATTTTGGCAAATCGCTTTGAGGACATGATTTTCAAAGGTTCCTACAAGGAGTGAGCCAACTGTATGTTATATAAACTGTGCCTATGCCATCGAATATTAACCAAAGTGCAATTTCTTCTTCATTTTGTAATCAAAACAAACAATACTCCATAACCTCGACTAATTCTGTAAAATTAAAATTTCTCGTGTGAAGCTACATAGTATAATAAACAACAAGTAGCGACAGCTCCATATACCTGATCGTGGTCAAATTTCGTTCTATCTCAATGACAGAAATTCGCCTCATACACTGCTAACATTATGAAATGTAAAATAGAACTATACCGTAGCAGATTCCATGATATCAATGATACTGATACATAGGTGAATTACCTATCAAGTTATAGAATACGATTACCCACTATAAAGTATGGCTGAAGATCTATGCGAAGTTTAAAATTCTTGATTTAGAAAACAATTTCGCATTTCAAAATGTTAGCAGGGTATAAATAAATTAGGCGAGTTTCTGTCATTGAGACAAAAAGGGGTTGACGTGGGCTGTCGCCTCTTGTTGTTTATTATACTATGAAAGCAAGTTGAACATGTCAAATTGAACAGAATAGTTCATTTGTCCCGCTTGGTAGAGCTGTCAAAAAATCAGGGCGGTGCAACAAACTAAATACAAGTCACGCCTAAAAAAAATTGAGCCGGCTTAATAAAGCTGGGCTTAAATTACGATCGGTGTAAATGGTCCTTAATGACTCACCTGTTTGAATTTGTATTAAATACTATATTATTATAATTTCACTTCATCGGTAAAGAAATTTTAAACAATAGTTTTTGATAACAATTCTATTTAACTAAAGAAGTCTTATGAACCCGATGCCGCCGATGATGATGCACGCTACTTTTAGATCTTTGCGCGGTATTGTAAAACCCTAGCAAAAAATCTATACATCCGAAATAGGAAATTTTTCTTCACTTGCATCTCAGCATGTATGTGAAAAAAACTTAAAAATAAAAAAGCATTGTGAAATTTCAGAGTCATTTTTTGTCACGTCACCCTTTGAACGTCATTAAAAAAAAAAAACAAAATATGGTAATGCAACACATAAAGGTCTGTTGAAAATCCCAATAGAGGGACTTCATTTTGGTAAAAAAAATTGATGTCCTAGCTTTATCGGTTTTGGAGATATTAGTGTGTAAACTTGAAATATTAAATTTTTTTGAATTTTATCCAAATCGTCGATATATTTTTTGAAATAAAAAATTATTTAACCTGGTTGTACTCCGATTTTCTTTATTTCGGTAAATAAGCGACTTTTAGCCGCTCCCTGTTTCGCTCATATGGTTTGAACGGTTATTGTAGTGTATTATGTAGGTATTCATAATGAATAAACTTAAACGCCGGTGTGTATGTATGTGCTGTAAGAAAATGCTTGAATATGAGCTACTCAAAACACTTTGGAAATTCTGCAATGCTATCTTGTATAAAACAATAACGTATCAGAGAATATTCTGAATACGGCCCTGACTTCTATACAAGGATGACGTTAGCATGGTCAAATAATCATTTTTGAGGTCATCATCATGTGATTCTGCTGATTGTTTCATTTGCTGTGATGATTTTTGATGTGTGCCAAGAAAAACGAGAGAATCATTTGTTACGTTCTTTTTAGTAAGACCCCACACCACCGGAATCCATAAATAATAAAACAAAAGTTAAGCTTGGACAAATTCAAGATGTGGTTGACTTATTTGAGTTTAAATATTATAATATCTAGTTCAGTCGTCAAATCTGCAATTATTATTTCTGCAGTAAAATTCGTTTTTATGAGTTGTGTCACTTTTCTTGTTCTCCAAAAAATCAACTCACCTACCCTACATTTTACATAAGACTAGGGCCGATTCCGATTGCACCGATCGTGATTTAAACCTGGCTTTCAATGGGGTCGTTGCACGTACTTTTTTTATTGCATATTCTGAAAATATAATCAAAAATATTAGACCCGTATTTTTTTTTTTTTTTTTTTATCGATTTTTAAGGGCATAAACTAGCGTCGAAGTTTGTCAACAGTCCTTTTAAGCCTTTTAAATGATGACGCGTGTACGGCAAAATATGGCGTCGCTTCTTGGATCCGGCGCAGCTCTTCCCGTGGGTCGATAACTGTAGAGAACGCAACGTTGCCGAGATGCTTTTTGCTTGGGGTCGAGTGTAAAGCGTGTTTTATTCTAGGGATTTCTCAATTTCGAATTCACGTTCGTGGTTTGGATCAACTTTGCTTATATACGATTCAATATCGTCAAAAAAGAATGGGCCAATAAATAATATTGCCTACCAGCTTTAATTTTCAGGTACCAATATTTGCAGTTTTTGTTTAGTATGCAACGCTCCTGGTAGTTATTTATCAGACGTAGGGATAAATTCAAAGAATTGTGTCTTTGAGTTTATCCCTACGTCTGATAAATTACTATTCTATGCGTCTGCATTAATTTGGGTCTGAGAAAAATAAATATCTTGAGGGTTTTATGATACGGTCAAAGGTATCATAAAAACCCAGTCTGGGTGGTGTCGTATAATTTCCTGGTTAATTTTTGTATTAAATCACCATTTACCATCCATTTTAAAGTTAACCTAAATGTATCGATTATCTTTCGTTCATCATATTGAGCTAGTAATTCTTGTTAAAATACCATCAATAAGTACATCTCGCAACGCCGCATTTGTATCAAGCAGCGCGCGTGCATTTCAGTGTCAAGCGGATAAAGGATATTGATCTGTGACGTCAATGCGACGATGGGCCCAGGTTGATGGACTTATTTATTTCAAAGAGGCCTAGTTTAAATGTTGTGCATTATTTTGGCCAATTCATGTAACCCATGTTATTAAGAAACCCACAGTTATATATTCTACACAAAATCAGCTTTGATTTTGATATAGTGCAACGACCCCATTAAGCCAAGCTTTGTGAAAACATCTCTTGCAACTTAATAAGCTTAGTTTGGAGCAGACGAAGCGGAGCTTACTATAAGCGCTTGGATTTCTAGGCCTAATTGTATAACCTTAGCTTTTAGTGGCTTTTTAACCTCAAATTTTATCCAAAATTCCAAAACTTGAAAGCTGTTAGTAATTATTGTCTACCCAAAAAGTTGGTCAATTTGTACGATTGGTCACGGCTTTATGCTGTATTAGGTATATGAATCTGATTCAAAAGCAACACTGAGGCCCACTACCATCGAAAATTAACTTAAGACCAGAGGGTTCACTCGTCGTCAAAAATGGCTTCGACTCTCCGCATTCCCAGTCTCGCTCTGGTCCCGATATTATACCGATTGCTTTTTTCCAAATTGTCTCTCTCGTCAAAGTTGTTCTCGGTCGGTTTTTGTTTTTGATCTTAGGAACTACGCTTTGAAGACATGATTTTCAAAGGTTCCGACATGGCGTGAGCCAACTGTATATTATAAACTGTAACATCGTATATTAACTAAAGTGCAATTTTTTCTTCATTTTGTAATCAAAACAAACAATATTCAATCATAACCATAACCAATCATAACCAATCATAACCTCAATCAATTCTGTCACATTGAAATTTGCAAAATAGTTAATTTGTTTCACTTAGTTAGGCTGTCAAAAATTCGGGGCGATGCAACAATCTAAATACAAGCCACGCTTGAAAAAATTTAGCCGGTCTAATAAAGCTAGGCTCAAATTACTATCGGTGGAGTTTCTCTCATGCGCAGACTTATACTATACATATGAGTGTGTTTCAGGAAAATATTTTCGCAAACACAGAGTGGTTCAAAAAAAAGTGTATTTTTTTTTTAATGGTATTTTTTTGGATAAAAAGATTTGTTCCGGTGTTCTTTCCTATGTCCAAAATTTTCATCTGATTGTCTTTGATAGTTTTCGAGAAAAAAACAAAAAAAAAACGTTCTGCAACCTTTCAAAAAATAATTTTAAAGATGGTTTTCGTTTTTCTTCATTTGGTTTGCATATTCTATTGCCTGTTCGGCCTATATGCGGGATCTACTTTTCTGCTTACTTTTTCAACCATAAGAACTTATCTAGGCACCCATGCCAAACAATGGTTTCCGAAAAGCTTCACATAGCTCATTTTGCATTTTATTCGCGTATTCACAAGTAGATTTGGATTAGTTTGTGTGAGATGCGGGGTCTGTGTAATTGACATCGCTGCCTTGTCTACCGATAAACCGACTTTGGCACAGTTTGTTATTACAGTACAAACTCGATAATTCGAACTAATTTTTGCGAAGGACCGTTCGGAGTATCGATTTGTCCGGATTATCGAAAATCTCAATAAAGGAAAAGTTTAATTTTTTGAACAAAACAACTTTCTTAAACAATCTGAATGACGCGAAAAACAAAGAATGTGACGACAAAATGAAATACATAATATAAAAAACACTTCTCGTGAGAAAAAAATGTGTTCTCTCCTTCCCTCCTTTTTTCAACTCCTTCAGGAGAATGTAGTTCTAAACTAATGACGAAACATCTTATTTGTTTCTCACCAAAAATATATTAACTTTTTGAGACTCTCTACTCCCCAAACTCAAGAATACGGTAGTGGGTGATCGGATTATCGAGATTTGTTCGGATTATAACTATGGTTTCGAGCTGTTTTTATTATGGAGGTTGTACTGTATAATAGAGAATAGGTAAACAATTATTCTACAGGGTGCCACAGATTCGAGTGCATGCATGGGGATCTCAGTTATTAAAAGAGATACAGGGTCGGTTAAATGGTTGCAAAGTTGCACATTTTTATGCTCAACAAAATGCCGTTTCGAAATTTAAAAAATTTCGACTACTTCCGAAGATATTCGAAAAAAATCGAAATTTCGCAAAAACGTTATTATTATTTCCTGAGTTTATTTGGGAAGATATTGTAAAATGAATTACACTTTCTCATTGCCACTTTTTCTCCTCTACAAGGTGGCGGTATCAAATTAAAAATCTGACGTTTCGTCTTTGAGCGGCCATCACCAAAAAGTGGCAATGAGAAAGTGTGATTCATTTTACAATATCTTCTCAAATTAACTCAGGAAATAATAATAACGTTTTTGCGAAATTTCGGTTTTTTCCGGATATCTTCGGAAGTAGTCGGAATTTTGCAAATTTTGAAACGGCACTTTGCTGAGCATAAAAATGCGCAACTTTGCAACCATTCAATCGACCCTGTATCTCTCATAATAACTGAGATTCCCATGCATGCACTCGAATCTGTGGCACCCTGTATACTTGTTTATTCATCAAAACTATGATGAATGTACTGTACAAGAATAAAGAACATTTTCGATATTCAGTAACACATTAATATTTATTTTTCACGTAGGAATGTAGGTACATTACTTGATGATTTGAGCATTTAGTACATTTATTTATAACTTGTTACAGAGTTCAATAAAAAATGTTTGAACATTGTTATTGTTTGATTAGATGGATTATCATGATTATTTTTTTGGGATGTAAAAAAATACACATTCAGGTGGTAAATTTGAAGCTCCTGATTTTTCACGGAATAAGGGCTTCGCGAGACCACAAGACTAGTCTTTATCATGTCTTCGTCTTGGTGACAAGACCGAGACCAAGACCAAGACCAAGACCTTAAAATCTTCTCAAGACCAAGACCAAGACTTGACGTTCAAGACCAAGACCAAGACCAAGACTCTACCTCGAGAGTCTCGTCTTGGTCTTGGTCTTGGGAAGAAAAATCAACAAAATTTTTATTAAAATCTGCAAATGTCTCTATCTACTTTCAATGAGTCTTTTAGGTAAATCAATTCCTCAAAAATGTATTATTGGAGTTTTCCAATTCACAGTAGTGGGTATAAACCAGTGCATGCTAGCAGATCAAAGCGACATTTTGTAACATAAACACAAAAAAAGCCAATTTTACTGCGAAACCACAAAAAAAACGAAGTATATTTTTTGAATTTGAGTTAATTTTTCCTTTTTTATGTTCAACTGACGACGGAAGCAGATTCGCTTCCGAAACATTTGATATCGATAGGTTTTATTGTTTACTGATATGCTTTTTTTCAGGTAATATAGAAGATCAGGTAAATAAACACTAGTTTGATTGATTTTTGATAGGATGTGGCGAAGTACTCAAAAAAATCTGGTAAAGCAGATCATTGAAACGAATACCCGTAAATTTTTCAGTGGATTCCGTGTAGGGCTTCGCAAGACCAAAACCAAGACCAAGTCTGGCTAGTCTTGCTCTTGGTCTCGAAAAATGAATGTGGTCTTGGGCTTGGTCTTGGTCTCGATATCTCAAGACCAAGACAAGACTTGTGGGTGTCCCTGAAATGACTGTACAACGCTCAACTACATATTCCTTGACCAAAAATAAGGCGATCTAGGCAAACTTACCTATTTCCAAAATTGCTTCGTTAAGTCTACAGAGGGCGTCAAAGATTCAAAAAAATTTTGGTTTTTCCTACATTTTTCAAAAACGTACAAATCGTTTTTGATAATTTTTGGTACCTAGTCTTGGACCATGAAATTACGTTTTTTGTTTCTATAGCGAACGGTTGTAATTGTTCGGAACTCGGAAGTGTTATAAAAGTGACTTCACATTTTATTTCTTTTGATTTTTTTTTGGAATTGACTTTTTGATAATTCATATGCTTTTATCTAATGGTTCAATGTGTTAGGGATTTTTTTTCTCTCTTGAGAAATTTCGCTGGTTGTGCCAGAAAAAAAATATTTTCAATTAGGTACACAGATATTTTATTATTGATTTTTTTTCTAGCACTACTACTACTTATCCCAGCAAATGTTTTCAAGAGAGGAAAAAACTTTTTAACACACTGGGTTATTAGATGAGAACATCTGAATTATCATTAAGTCAATTCCCTGAAAAATAAAAAAAAAAGCTGATGACGTCACTGATTTTGTATGGAATTAACTTTTTGATGATTTAGATGTTTTTATCTAATAACCCAGTGTGTAAGAAAGTTTTTTCCTCTCTTGAAAAAATATGCTGCGATAAGTAGTTATGCTAGAAAAAAAATCAATAGTAAATATTTGTGAAGGTAGTTGAAAAAAATTTTTCTTTGCACAATCACTTATCTTGGCAAAATTTTTCAAAAGAGGAAAACTCCCCAATACATTGAACTTTTAGTTAAAGATATCTGAATCATCAAAAAGTGAATGCCAAAAAAAAATCAAAAGAGATAACTACATATGACGTCACCTTTATAACACTTCCGGTTAATTTCAACTGGTCGCTATAGAAACAAAAAACGTTATTTCATGGTCAAAGACTAGGTACCAAAACTTATCAAAATTGATTTGAACGTTTTTGAAAAATGTAGAAAAAACCATTTTTTTTAAATCTTTGACGCCCTCTGGAGACTTAACGAAGCAATTTAGGATATAGGTAGGTTTGCCTAGATCACCTTATTTTTGGTTAAGGAATTTGTGGTTAAGCGTTGTACAGTCATTTCAGGGACACCCTGTATAATCAAAAAACCAAATAGAATAATTGTCTTGGGCAACCGGTACTCTTCTGGACCCATGTACAGGGTGTGCACAGATTAATGGACCCTCCAATTAACTTTTTAATTTGATGTTTGGGAAAAAATGTTTCAAATGAAAGTTTAGTGGTTCAAAATGAATTTTGTGAAAAATTCACATTCACAGGGTGTTCCAGAACTTCTGGGCTTGGTCCAACTTTCTGATTTTTCAAACAACAACCCCATTTTTTTATTTGATTTTTGCATTCTCCTAAAATTCTGAACATTTTTCATATAGCATACCCTATACCCAAACTCAACCAATAAGAATATATTCACGTCAGAAATTTGCAATTTGTTCGAGCATGTTTTAAAATGTATATA
Organism: Orchestes rusci; assembly: GCA_958502075.1. NCBI lineage: Eukaryota > Metazoa > Arthropoda > Insecta > Coleoptera > Curculionidae > Orchestes > Orchestes rusci. Next base: position 45,744,365 of record OY293304.1, read on the forward strand.
TGGTATTATTTAGAAATCTTGGAAACGAAGTAACTGTCAATAGATAACAAAAAAGATTCGAACATGGTATATCGCGAAAATGAAAATTTTGAAATATTTTCTTTATTCATACAGGGTGACCCAGTTTTATCCAGCAATATTTGAAATTTAGATTATACCAATAAAAATGAACAATTTTTATTCTATGGACATTTATTCTGAAAGGTGACGAAACCAAGACAAAAAGCACTCAAACAATAATAGAGGTTATAATCCACTTTTAAAACAGCTTCTTAGAAGAAACCAAACATTACAACATTTTTCATAGAATAAAAATTGTTCATTTTGAAGAGGAGAATCTGAATTTTAAATACTGTAGGATAAAACTAGGTCGCCCTGTATGTATAAAGAGATTTTTTTTTTCCTTTTCGCAATAAGTATACCATGTTTGAACATTCTTGACATCTATCAACAAATACTTGGTTTCCAAGGTTTCCTAATAATACCATACATTTTAAAACATGCTCGAAAAAATTGCAAATTTCTGACGTAAATATCTTCATACTAGTTGAATTTGGGTATAGGGTATGCTACATGAAAAATGAAGAAGAATTTTTAGAAGAAGAATGCAAAAATCAAATAAGAAAATAGGGTTGTAATCTGAAATATGGATAAGATAAGAAAGATTCGCTTCCAAAACGTTTGATATGGATAGGTTTCATTGTTTACTAATCAGCTTTTTTTCAGGTAATGGAGAAGATCCGGTATATAAACACTATTTTGATTGTTTTTTGATAGGGTGTGGCGAAATACCCAAAAAAATCTGGTAAATCATGGATGCGCCACAAAACTACAGGGAATTATCTGCTTGAAATAAGATAGTTGGACCACGTCGAAAAGTTCAGAAACACCCTTCATATGTGAAATAATTATTCTCCAAAATTACTCCTGAACCATTGAACTCATTCGAATCATTTTTTTCCCAAACATCAAATCAAAAAGTTAATGGGGGGTCCATTTATCTGTCAACACCCTGTACATATGAACTTTTTGTCCTAAAATTAGTCAACGATTCACCCTTCATAGTTAGTACTTAATTCAAATTTTGTACCTATAATAAATTGAAAAAGTACCTTACTTTGTAACACTGGCTAGGAGTTGCCAATTTTGACACTTTTTCCAATCTTTCAATCTTTCTTATAAAAAAATGAAAATAAAGAAAATAATAAAAAATAAGGTGCTAAAACTGTTTTTTTCTTTAATCAGAAACAATGTAACAACTGTCAAAATTGATTACCATTATAACACTGTTTTCAATACCACGTGTATGGTATGTGATCAAATAATATCCTCAAAGACAATTGAAACCTCTCGAAAGATGTTCCAGTATCTGCACTAAAATTATTCATCAAACAATTATCGGACCATCCATAAAGGGCGTTTCTTTTAAAAATATGCACTTTTGTTCATTTGCGTGTACAGCGGTAAAGAAAAAAGAACGATGAAACCTGTACAACGCAGAATAGATAGGACCTATTATAGTTTCTCGATTCTAGCACACCACTCGGATGCTTAACATTTCAAATTTCTTCGAATACCAATGTTATAATGAAAAAAAGAGCTAACTAACTCATCAGGTATCTTGAAAATTACTGGATGTGGAAATGATACTACTTGAAAATGATCAAAAGACAAGTGCATAGCTGACGAATAAGTTCAATAACATACAGAGTATCTTATTTTAAACGAAAAACCATCCTGGCTTAACTTTAGAAACATCAATCCAATGTATGAAGTGATGAGCCGAAGTAGTTGATCAAGATTTCCACTATCCACTTTAACGATCTATAGGTATTTTAAAACCTAATAAGGAATTCAACAACCTTATCTTAGGTCATTATTTAATTATCCCGAAGGTATCTCAAAACGGGTTATCCGATCATCTCCAGATATCTATTCTTAAGGGTTGGTCAAATTAACGGTTTGCATTTCTCTCCGCATCGATCCGTGGATGGATACGTACGACTACTATAATCAATATCAAACTTGTGACTTACATACCTAGGTAAGCCATCTTCAACATTTGTATTGCAAGAAACGTGTGAACTATGGTCATGATATGACAAAAAGAAACAAACTAACTCAAATTCGTTAGATTTGGTGAAAATTGAGACTCTCAAAATTGCAATCATTCCAATGCTACTGTATAATGTTTTCTTGTTAAGACTGACTTAGCAATGTTGATACATTCTCTTTTGATCAAGAATATAATGTGATACCTCGAAATTAATCACCCATATTACCTAGATTCATGATTCAAGTAGGTACCCACCTGAATATATTATTCATTTAAAAATTATTAAAATAGCTTAAACCATCGTTTGTACGGCAATAAATACCTATGTATATTTTACAGTCGTATTCTTGAGTACTGATTTGAAAACTGAACTGATTTAGAGCACACATTTCGGAGAATTGAGGATCATCGGCATCCCTTGTGAATTAATATTATGATTATAAGGCGATTATTTGATACAAATTGGGAAAGTACAAGTTGAGAAGTTATGACCAGTGCACATTTGTTCGTAAAAAATTATTTGTCAAGGGCTTAACCTCAACAGGATCACTGGGATGTAAATTTTGTGTGAAGGATATTCAATAATTGAATCATTTATCAAAAAAACTAACACTTCATATTATTATGTATTTCGTTTTGAGATTTCAATTGCGTTTATATAAAATAAACTTCACCAGAGACGTGAATGGTAAGATAGATTTGAAGGAAACAAATTTATCATTGTTATCGATATCTGAGTAGTTTTGTTTCTCGCATCTTGTCTTTTGTGTTATTTTATTAATTTCTAAATGAATATTTATTTTAAAAATACAAGCAACATAATAAAATAATGAAACTTTTTCGTTTGTAAAAACTGAGCTATCCCAGTAATGGCGCAAAAAGTTATTTTTGGAGCGAAAATGACTCTAGTCTGTTTATGTTCGTTTTCTAGAATCACGTTTAAGGCTGCAAAACATTTTTTAATCCAGATTTTTTTAAACGGCGACTTGCTGTTAACCTTGATCCAGGAAAAGGGTATGCAGCATAGCATTTCATGCTATTTCAAATTGCTAATTATATTGAAAACGGTGTTTTCATTTACATTCATAATATGGGCTATTTATTCTCCGATGGGCATAATATCATACATAAACAATTATTAATATTCGAGCTCTTCAAAAATGGTCTCTAACTGCGTTCCATTATTGCAAATTTCCAATATATTTTGAATTTTGAAAGACGTCAATGTCACTAAAACGTTCAATTCCAAATTTTGAAGTCCGACTTTCTTGTGCACACAACTGTACGGATGCTCATACACTCTTCATTTGCCAAAATATATTTTTAATATGTTTATTTCACATTATATCCAACCAACTAGTATGATGAATTGTATTTTCTTATATTTTTATATTATTAGTGTTCAAGGTCTCAAAAAAAAATTATGACTCAAAGTGGATGAGAATATTATAATAATTGTTATCAACAAGCTGGAAAGAAAACAAAAAAAGGATCCACCCCTATTTCAAAAAACCCATAAGGGTGATCTCTTCGGTTTTATACTGAAGGAACCTTCCTCATACACCTTAAGAAAATCAGTCCGTCAGAATTTTTTTTATTATTTAGTAAATACAAATCTGCATATTAAAACCATATAACTTGTAATATGTACATTTGACACTTTACAGTCGTATTCAGAGAACAATTTTCTCGGTTTTATTATAAAATAATGACCTGCTTACCTGAGGATTAGTTGCTTGGATTTATGGGAATAAGAGGATTATTTTTCGCAAATTGTAAAAGTACAATATGAATAGTGCAGAATAGTTTTAAAGTCTGATAATTGCCTTGTCACATCTGATTCTTGGAATGATAACAGGATGATAATTTTTTAGTATAAAAGTATAAATGAAATAATTTTTAATTTCCAGAAATAAATTACTAGTTTTGAAGTTTATGAAGATACTTCTTACATATTCCGTTCATTGCTTATCAAGAGTAATTTGAGTTTTTTTACATGTCATGGCATTTTTATGTTTGGAGTTTCCAAAAAGATTCTCTATTGCATGGAAATTTCTTTATTAAAATCTTCTGGAATCCTCATAAACTTCACAATGACTGATTAATCAAGAATTTTGATGTTTCATTTATACTTTCATACTCATCCTGTATCCTGATATAATTTCAAGAATCAGATCTGACGAGGCAAAATTCAGATGTTTTTGAAGCTGTTCTGCACTATTTCTAATAATTATTATTGTTCTTTCGCCACAAAAAATCCTCTCATTATTATTCTGATTAACCCGGAAAATCCAATTTCAGGACTGTTGGAAAATTTTGATAACTTCCACAAACATGCTATAACTCTTCTCCTCATCATAAGTAACAGCAGTTGATTCATTACTGATTTCAACAATCTGGTTGGTATAGATCATTGGTTAATCAATGAGATAATTTTTGGATTTTTTTTTTCTAAAAGTTCCCGGTTACTGAGTCATAAATGTTTCGTGATGAAAAAAAGTCCATAAAAACATAAGTCCGGAAGGGTACTGTTTTTAAGGTACAGAGTGTTGAACTTTTTAAAAATATGTAAAATGTAACCAACAAACCTCATTGTGATGATAATTTTTTCCCAAATGAAGCAAACAAACACCTCTTTTTTTTTTCATACCTGGCATCGTTTTACTTGTTTTAAAATACTTTACTCGTTCAAAGAATAAAATAAAAATATTTTGCGGAATTTGATAGATTTTTTTTGAAAACGAACCAGATACCCACGAAAAAAATCTAAGAGGCAAGAAAGTTTTTTTTTTGAGACAAAAATAAAAATTACAAGAAAGTACATTTATTTCACATGAATGTTCGTTGAGATGCCCGTCGGAACGGCACTGTCCTTAATAATTTTCACCTAGCAAGGGCTTGGGTGAAATTTTATTATCAAAACTGAATCTGCCAAGTCTCAAAAAAATATAAATAAATAAGTATTTTTGCAACATTTGTAAAAAACCGATTTTATTTTTCAAGTTCAACACTCTGTATCTTAAAAAAAAATACACTTCCGGGCCTATGTTTATCTTGACTTTTTCTCATGGAATCAGCTCAGAAATACGTCCCTGAGATTTGGTCTGTTCCTTCCGAATCACCCTGTATATTGAGACCGAATATGTGTAATCGCTCGTACAAGATCAGGTCAAGGGTAGTTCATTGTTGAACTGGGTCCAAAAATGCACAATACATTGTACTTGAACCCACCAGTTCAATGTTGAACCATCCTCCTCTTGCACAGTCGGGCCTGAAGGTTTAAAATATCAGCTTTTGCTCTGAATCGGTAGTAAATGACAAAGGAGATATGTTCACAATACCGTTGAGTTTTAAGCTCGCACTCTTTCTCCAGCATCTTGGTTATGTCAGTTACATGACAAATGAGTACACCAGCTGAAGATATTGACTTGAAATTCCGAACACGTCCGTATAACACGCCATAAGATGAAGCGATTGTTTTGACACCATTTGAAGATTGGAGGTACTGGAGAAAAAAGAAAAGTGATAATAATAATAATAATAATAATAATCCGTTTATTTAGCAAACGCTATATAGTTTACAATAAGTTTACAAAGTAAGTATTAAATGGACAGCAGCAGAATCAAGAAATAATGAAATGATAACACAATAATTACATAAAGACAAATAAATAAGTATAAATGAAATTGTTGTAAAACGATAAAACTTATAAACTAAAATTATTAAAATTGACTAAAAATGGGACAAAACATACGGTCTTATAAGTCTCTTGAATTCAGTTATTCTATCACAGTTCTTGAGAATCTTTGGCAATTTATTATATTCATAAAGTCCTCTGAAAAGTATGGATTTCGCCATTTGAGATGTATTACATTTATTAGACAATATAAAATCCTCGCAGTTCCTGGTGCTATAACCATGTACATCACTAAATTGATTAATCTTATCACATACATAATCAGGTACCAGTCTGTGTTTGATTTTGAAAACAAATACATATACAGTGTGTCTGCTTAAGTTGGCCACATATGGGAAACTTTTTATTATTAATTTTAGGAAAAAAAGTTATTCCTTATAAAAAGTTCTGCATGTTCCAAAACCTAAAATGCAACCATCAGATATTACATTTTTTCATTTGAATTAATGCATTGATTTAAATGTCCAATAATTAAAATAAGAGATTACTGTTTAATATTAATTTATTTATAAAATTTAATAAATTTAAAAAAGAAAAAAACAATCATTTTAATGGTAGTGTTTATTTTTCTTTATAACAATTTTTGATATTGTCAAATTTTACTCTTGAGTGAAATTCATATTTTTTGACAAACCTCGTATACGACTGAAAAAATGTAATATCTGATGGTTGCATTTTAGGTTTTGGAACATGCTGAACTTTTTTTAAAGAATAACTTTTTTTCCTAAAATTAATAATAAAAAAGTTTCCCATATGTGGCCAACTTAAGCAGACACACTGTATGTTAAACATAATTTTTTGTTTTACAGAGAACATTTCCAATACATTCAACATGATATCTATCGGTGTATACCTATCACATTCCAACATTCTCCTCATTGCACGATTCTGAATTTTTTGTATTTGCTCGATTTTGTAGGCTGGTAGGTTGAACAAAAGTGTGGAACAATATTGCAGATGTGGCAGAGCAATGGTGTTGTACAACAGAAGTTTTGTATTAAGGGACAAACCCCCACCAACCCTATTTATAAAGCCGACCTTCTTCGAAAACTTCCTCATTACATAATCAGAATGGGAATGGAAATTCAAATTAGAATCCAATATTACACCCAAATATCGAATTTCAGTTACATATAACAGATCTACATTATCAATAGTGACCTTAATATTCCTCATATCTATCCGAGATAACAAAGACTTTTTTCCAAAGACACAAAACTTTGATTTTTGGGTGTTTAAACATAATTTGTTCTCACACAGCCAGTTGAACAAATTATGGAGGTCATTGTTTATCGCCGTTTGCATCTCGATTACATTTCTTCCGGTGACATAGATCATAGTATCATCTGCAAATAACACTATTTTACAAATATCTGGTACATGCACAATGTCATTGATATACAACAAAAACAACAAGGGACCTAGTACCGTTCCTTGTGGTACACCATATTCAACTTCAGCGCACGACGACAAGCTGTCCTTGAACTTTACTTTTTGTCTGCGATCACATAAATAGGACTCGAACCATTTTAAAACCTTAAGTCTAATACCTAATATTTCTAATTTTCTTAAAAGAAGGTGCCTATCGACAGTCTGAAAGGCTCTTTTCAAATCCAGGAATACAGCTAATACTAGATTGTCTTTATCAATACACTTTAAAAAGTCATCACAGATGTTAACAATAACCGACTCACACGAATGATTAACACGAAAAGCTGACTGATTTTGGACTAGAATTTGGTTTTGATCACAGTGGAAGAGTAGTTGTTCCTTTACCCATTCTTCAAGAAGTTTCTCATAAACAGGGACAGTATTTATTGGTCTAAACTCCGAATGTAAGTTGGTCTTTGGAACCTTCGGGACAGGGATGATTGTGGAAACTTTCCATTCTGATGGAAAAACGCCAGTCTCCAGGGAGGTATTTATAATGTCTAGGAATCGATCACCAATTACATAAACGGCATCACTTAAGATCTTTTTGGAAATACCATTCTCTCCTCCCCCAACATTCTTCATTTCTTTCAAAATAGATTTCATCTTACTCATCGTTAACTTATCAAATTGACAAAATTCGATATTTAAAGTCATGATAATAATTATTTCTTTATGAAATCTACTATCACGACTTACCGAGTCTCTTACTTATACAGGGTGTCACATGCATAGTCTAATAATAATTGCATGCTGAATTTCGGCACACAACATATTATGAAGAGATTTCTTTATTTCTGATTTTCAAGCTTCTAGATATTGAAAAACACATTTTTGGCACCAGTAGGATCAATTATTTTGAATTTACTATAATATAATTCGCGGTGAAGTGTGTGAAGCTACTCTCCGGCCTGTATTTATCACACATAAAATATATTCTGAAGGTTAAATTGAATATGAGAAAAATATACTCTCTACATCTACCAAAGTTCTATTTCTGGAAGCAGGTCTCCGATTGAGTCAAATGAGTAACAAGATGCATGCAAAAATCCCCATCACTTACATGACACACGGGTAATCGAGCTCGATTATTTGTAATTCCCTATGCGGAGGGTCTTAGGAATATGATTTTAAAAATGTATAATTTGCTGATCGCTGAATTCATAAATAGTTCAGGGTAAATGAATGGGCTGTACAAATACAAATATTTCAATCGTTTGAGTAATTAAATTTTTGTGCAGTTAAGTTGGATATTTTATGGAACAGGGAATGTCGGGTGCATTAGTGGACTCACAGAAGTCCATTGTGGACCAACAAACTTGCTCATGAACTGCAAAGGACGTATCTTAGAACTCCTGTCCGTATAATATGTTTAGGGTGACCAAATGCCTGATTGCGTACCTATTTAATTAGATTTTAAATATTATTACTGAATAAAGATAATAATTATCGATCATTGAAGATCATCAAGAAAAACATAAAATGAGGAGCGATCAGACAAAAAGAGGATACCTATATCCACTTTCGATCATTCTGAGATAATCAACAAAAACATTCCGCCGCGGAACGTCCGAATAGAATACTTTGGTCCACATTTCAAGGGACATTCGATGTCTATGCTTGATCTACTCAGTGATATCTGAGTTTCAATTGTTGTATTTAAAACTCAAAAATACATTTATCGTGTTTTGCTTGATTGATGTGAATTTATAGCGGTTTTCTCCAATGAAATAGTTTTTATTTGTGGCAATAGACCAGGAAATTGGCTGCTTGCTAGTTTTAAGTGTGAATTTTTCAAGAGAAAGAGATTTGTCAGTTTTTGCTTGAAATCGAACTAGAATTCGATTTTATCGCGTTTTGCTTGAAATATTTAGATTTAGGTTGGTTTTTTCATGAGGATTTCACGTGTTCAGCTTAAAATAAGCATTATCAATGGATTTATCTGACTGAAGAGAGTCCAATCCGACACTCAACTAATTTTCCACCAGAGATCGATTTACACCCAAACTAATGACCTCTGTAAAAAATCGATGAATTTCGAGATATTGCCACTTTAATAAAAATCGTTATAATCGTCTTGGATTAGGTTTTCGAGTGTCACACCTAAAAAATTCAATATTCATTTCAGTCTGGCAACTGTGCATAGCCATTTAATTGATCAAAACCGAAACATTAAACTAAAAGCTCAAAACATTCATATATATTTTGAATTTGTATTGTTTTTACCAGGGTCATTTTTTATGATTTTCTGTCAAAGGTAAACTAACAGTTGAAGACTCTATTCATCATAATTAGTGGACCAAACTCCAGCCCTTTATGTAACTACCAAAAATAATCTAACTTCATGATAATGTAAACATTTTATCGGCAAACGCCCCCTAAGGAAGCTATGCCTCCCTAAAGGGGGACACACTAGGATGGATTTTTCCAACGAAACGGTCCAAAATAAAGTTTTGAAACTTTGGGAACCTACCAGTTTGAAATATGCTGGACTTGAATATGAATTCAAGATTTGATTACGGTACTTAATTAGATCCGTATCATTTGGGAGAATGAGAAAACAAAATCAACCCAAACTTTTCTATAAATCATCTTTTCGATTTTTTTCTCCAATCTTCGGAAATTTGAGATTTTTTACGCGAAAAAGATTGTCTTGACTGCATAGTATTCACAATAGAATATTCAATGTGATCATGTATATTTTGTTCTGAGGCCATATCCAAACTAGTAGGATCTTGATGTTTGAGAACTTGATTTTAAACCGTTTTAGAAGTTATAATTAGGAAAATCCATCCTCATGTGTCCCCTATAAGGAGCTCCCTCAGGAGGCGTTTGCCGATATATATTTATGAGATAGTAAATTTATTTTAGACCGATATACAAGGTCAAAATTTCCTCCGCTAATCATTGGAACCTGTATATTCTCTGAGAACAACTACTATCAGTGTTTTCCGCAATAGTTGATAATATCCGTCTTCCTTACTTTCCGAGTAACTATACTCAGTGCATGGAGGCCACTGGGGTGACCGAGGTCGTGACAGAAGCAATAGAGGCTTGTGAATTTTCCATTGAAAATTTGGTATTACTTTCATTCGGAATAAAATAATACGATATTTCACGGTCGATAAAAGGTATAAGAACTTTGCGGAAAACTATGTAAAAGACTATTCTGAAGATTTGGATTCAGCGACTCATTCCTTCTTCTATATAAGAGTAGCCACAATTTTCTAATCCGCATTATTTTCTTAACATTTCCGCATGTTGCTTCAATATTATTGATATCTGGTAAATCATTCAATATAATGTAGGTAGTTGCTGTTATTTTTTTTTTGAAGGCTCTACCGTTGAATTATCGAGTGGATTAACTAAAAACTATTATTTGAGAAACTCAAATTAAGGAACACTCCAGATTCACGAAATGTAAACGGCGAAGCTATAGTTCGTGCTAAAAGATATAGGAGGATGAGAGACACAATTTTTGTAGTTTAATAATGTAAAAAATTCTAAAAATATCAATCAAAAGTTATTTTTATATCTTTTTGAATTTTTGACTGCTTTTATTTATGTTTAAAAATAAACTGTTCGTCAAATTAAAGAATATAGCATTTTTTGCCCATTCTCAATAAGCTGTAGCTTTGAAACGGATTTTCTCGAATGTTTAAGCGTTTTGAAGGTCGACTCTCGTACATTGGACTATTGGACAGAGGTATTGTGTGAGATGAGGTTTTCCATGATATACACGGTGTGGAAGGAAGTGATGAAATATTTAGAATTTTCCCACTCTGTAAGAAAATAATTGCAGTGAGTAATTCAGTGACTGGCAAAGTTACAGTGCCGAGAAGATAGGTCGAAAACCAGTCAGTAATAGGGTTGTGTTGTTGAATGCTCAGTTAATTGAAAAGTCAAGCTTTCGGAAGACAATTTCCTCCCTTCATCAGGACAATAATCACGAGTATCACAAAAAGCACTTATCACTAATGTAAGAAAGATATAGGATAACTTTCCAAATTTTAAGTTACACGATAATTTTGTCACACTTCAAAAGAAAAAAGATGCTTTGACTACTGAAGCGGTAATGTACAAGGTCCCTTAAAAATAAGACAAACAATTTTTTTTTGTAAGGGAAGTTTCTTTGTCCAAATCATGTAAAGAAGGGGGATTTCGTGACGTAGGGACAGAATTTTTTTTTGGTATCGTGGAATTGATGACCGATATACCTACAAAATATCATTTCTAGGGACTGAAAAAGTTTAGTCCTCTAGGTTTATCAGTTATTGATTTTCCTATACCAAAAAAATTAGACTAGGTATATAATTATTATCGTTTGCCATATTTTTCAATGACCCTGTATATTACCGCATACGAATTTGAATAAAAATTGATTATCTTTTTTCTCCGAAAAGTTATCAGGGAAATACCAAATACATCCCGAGGAACATATCTAAGCTATAAGCTTGTGATATAAGTTTCAGAAGGAATTATTTTTTAGCAAAATTGCAGTATCTTGAAATTTTTAAAAATTACATTTTTTCATTCCGCACTCTGTATAATATCTTAGAAAACATCATCTCACACAAATACGTGAGTCGGACTTCAAAATCCATTTATCCGTTTCAAACTCACAGCTCATTGAATATGGACAAAAAAAACTGTTCTTTAATTTGATGAGCAGTTTGAATACAACAGTTCCAAAGTTCGAAAAGAAATATAATATGTTCATTTTCATTTGTAGATCAATCTGAGCCTGCTTTTGTCTAATCAGCTGCCCATTAAAGGTTGAGATCAATTAAACTTGTACTATCAAAAATATAATTAAGTACAGGGTGTCCAAATAAGAATGCGAGGAACTGTATTTGGAAAACTATCCACCGTAGAAGATTGCGGTAAAAAAAGTTATCACTAAAACGGCCAAGAGAAAAACCTGGAAAATATTCACAATTTTCTGAAATGGTCGCTAGGGTGCGTAACAACCAACACCACGAAGAGAAATAGAATTTTTATAGAATTTTGCACAATTAAAATATATCGATCACTTTCTTTTTTACTGACTATTCACCTACAGTATTTGTCTGAAACGTTTTTTTCTACCAAAATTCACTTGTTTTTTTAAACAAACGGAGATTTCTCCCGTTTTGCTCGACCGATTGGTTCACATGAAAGATCATAATCTGCACAACAACATGTTTATTTGCTTTTGAATTTGCCGCTGTTATGGTATATTAATTTTTATATAATTTTAAAGAAGATACATTTTTATGTTAAAATTGAAAAAATATATATTTTTTTTTATTTTTTTTTTGTTTTTTTTTTCATTTTTTCAAAGAAAAATTTACACCCTTTTGAGATATGTAAAAATAAATATACCATTACATTTGATTTTTTTGCGGCGACGGCGAAGGTCACAAATTCAAGAATGAATAAGCATGTTGTAGTGTAGATTATGGTCTTTCGGTCAACCTAAACGGGAGAAATCTCAGTTTGTTTAATAAAACAATTGAACTTTCCACACCGCTTTATTTTGATAGGTGGGAAAAAACGTTTTTGACAAAATGTGTAGGTAAATAGTCAGTAAATATGAAAATGATATCATCGATATATTTTCATTGGGCAAAATTCTATGAAGAGCCTATTTTTCTACTTGGTATTGGATGTTACGCTCCCTAACGACATTTCAGAAGCTTGAAAATATTTTCCAGGTTTTTCTCTTGGCCGTTTTAGTAATAAATTTTTTGGGGGCAAACTTCTACGGTGGATAGTTTCCCAGATAGAGTACCTCCAATTCTTGGTTGACCACCCTGTATGTACATTTCTACACTTGAAAGTTTATGAAAAAAATATTGCAGGACAAACATACCAACCTTTCAGGAAAACCTGGGTACATGAATATAATATTAACCAAAATGATTCGACCAAAAATGTCTTTTCAAAACTTTCCAATAACAATATTTGCTTAACAAAACTGATGTATGTATTAAAGATCAGATGAATGATTGTGATGATAAAAAACGTTAATAATATCTTCATATGGAATCATATTTTTGTTTTTACTATAATAATTATGGCACAACTTTGTAGTGATTTAAGACTCTTGTCCAAATCATAAAATCTATCGTCCAAAAATTTGTATAACGAATGAAGAAACCAATAATTACCCAATACATACATGACCAACAATTATAATAATTAAAAATTTGAAATACAAATGTTAATCAAAATCTGTAAAATTTAACCATAACAGAACACATTTTCATTTCAAAGATTGTATTTATCTAGTTGTTTGTAATGTGACACCCTGCAAATCCTTTTCAAAAATCGTTGGTTACCGACCGACATTCACTCATTCACATCATTATAAGATGGTAGTTTGGACCGAATTGGCAAACTTGGTCCGCTTGGTCGACTCTAAGGGGGCTGTGCTTTATAATTTCCAATCATTTGATAAATGATTTGCATAACTATTATTGTTCATCAAAGATCAGTTTCCAATCAAATCGTTTTTATGACGACGGAACAAACGTGACCAATGTCATGGTGCACATTGCATCCTGAGGCTATCCATTCGCAAGTTTTGGTGCCAATGCATCACTTCAAGGTCACTCTTCAGCGACGCTGAATTATTTCGGTTGCTGATTGCGGAGGACCGACCGGATGTGATTCACAATGACTGGGCTATTTATGTGGCATTATAATGGCTTTCTTAGTATGTTGGTCAAGATTGATGCTTCAGGATTGAACCAAATTATATTAAAAAAATTTTGAACAACAGGCAGTGGATCAACATCTAGACTAAGTCTGAAAGATTTTTTTTTAGATAATTACGAAAGTTGAAAGTTCTATAAAAGATGATTAAATCAAATGTGTATCCTTGGATGGTATGCGATGCTGTGGAAATTGTAATGTTGTCGCGATCCTTAAGAGAAATACGATTTATAATACTTCACGAAATTCGCTTCAAAGTTCTATGCTAAGACGGCCCTCTACCCCGCTGGAACAACATAACAATATGAAGCCCTTTTCATGAGTGCGTATGTTTTTAATATTATTTTAAGGTAGGAAGACCCTGGTCCAAGAACGTGATAAGTGCATAATTCTGTAAAAGTGAGATAACTGCTTATATAGGTTCAAAAAGTTGCACTTCTTGCCTGTTGCAAATATGGGATAAGCCAAGGTGATAGAAACTGAATCATTCTATTACCCTGACGTATCCCATACTTGCACCAGGCAAGGAAAGCAACTTTTTGAACCTATAATATTGAGACATTGACTTTGAGAAAATTGAACCATAGATATGTGTTTTGAATATTCGGAAATGAAATAAAGTTTGCAGATAACTTCAAGGTAACAAAAAATCAAATGAAAAAATCAAAATCATAGCAGCCACGTGTACTTGTAAATAAATATCATTTGTTCCACAAATGTCTTTACACATTATTACAATGATAATGATCATTGATGAAATACATAATTAAGTTATGACTACTAGGTTAAGATACTACCTTCGAGCGTAAGTGATTTATTATGAAAAAACAATGCAATGGTTTGTGGACGGTTTTTTTTACGGTCGGGTGTTTTCCAAATGAGTGACACGCGATACGGGCCACCCCCGCTGGTTTCCTCTTGGTATGCTGATGAAGAAATCCTGTTTTCTGATGATGTAGGTCTTCATCAGTTTCTATAAAATATCGCAATAGTTATTTATCTCAAAATGTTCTATAAAGTATCATCAAACGACTCTCCACATAATCAGAGACTGTAATGGAAAACATTTTCGGATGCTGTTTACATGATGACATTGACAATGTTTGTTTCTTTGTATTTGGATAGATTGGCTTAGAAACTGGGCTAATATCGAAATACTTGCAAATTACAAATGAAAATCTTTTTAGCTATTCACATCGTCTTCTTGTCTAGCATATGATTTCTGAAAAGCTATCATCTACTTGTTATGCGATATACAGGGTTTAAATCAATAAGTGCGAAAAAAATCAGGGAGTGATTCTTGGGTTAATAATAATTGTTGTAAGAAAAAAAACTTTAAATGAATGTATGCCTCAAAAGTATTGACTTTTGAAATACAGAGTGTAAAAGTTTTTGGAAAAAACGTTTTTTCATTAATTATTAAAAAAGCTTAAGCTAATTTTGACAAATTTTGGTGCGCCCATTTTTTGACATAAATGTCTTTTTTTTTGTGTGATTAAAATGAAATCATTCAATCCAATGGCGTTCCAGAGGGTCATCTATTTGATATTTATAGACAAAATTATGGTACGCCACTGCTTTTTTGAAGATTTTATAATTTTTTTAGATCAAGCAGGAACTGATTTTCTGTCTCCTTAGTTTTTTCTGTAACTTTGTATATAGCTTTGTTTTTAGGATAAAAATTTAAAACCGTTTAACCTGCAAGAACACGGACAAGATGCTCTCTCTGAAAAAATCGTTTTTTTATTAATTACCAAAAAACCTTTCAACTTATTCTGAGAACATTTGGCACGATTATTTGTCGGCATGAGGGTATTTTTTTTGTGCAAATAAAATAAAATCAGTTATTCAGGTGGCGTTCCATAACTCCCATAGGGTAATATAATTGAAATTTATGAGTAAGATTATGGTACGCCACTGCATTTTTGAAGAATCTTTATTTTTTTTAGGTCAAGCAATCAAAAATTCATCTTTTTTGTCTTGACAGTTTTCTCTGTATCAAGTTTCGTTTTCAGGATGAAAATTGAAAACCGTTTTTTTACTTCAATAAGGTCCACAAGCAACGTGTCAAGCCACCTGTAAGGAAATGGTTTCTAAGTTTTATCTTGAAATCGGAGATAGATACATAAAACAGCAAGAAAGAAGACAAAAAATTAACATTTTTAATTGCTTCGTCACAAAAAATTATAAAATCTACAAAAAAGTAGTGGCTTAACATAGATTCACCTATAAATAATATGAATTGTATGACCCTCTGGGAAACCACTGGAATAACTAATTTTATTTCGAGCTCACAAAAGAAAGACCCTTATGTCGACAAATGAGCGTGCCAAATTGTGCTGCAAGGTTTTTGAGTAATTTATAAAAAACCATTTTTTTTTTTAAACTTCAACAACCTCTATCTCAAAAGTTAGGACTTCTAGGACATAATTTCATATGGATTGTTTTTCTCAAAATTAATTCAAGAATCACCCCCTTGAATTTTTTTGCACTTATTTATTTACACCCTGTATATTTTTTCTGAATTGACATGTTGTCATATGATGTTTTACTTATGATTTCGAGTTTGATAATGTTCTGGCAGTAATAACTACAGAGAAAACTTAGACTTTCTTGGCAACAACGACCAATATTGAATAGAGCATTGCAAATTGCAACAAACTTCGTGTCTACCTGCCCAGCAACTACATCTAGCACTAGAGAGGACTAAGTCAGTGTGACCAGTTCACAGAAATACGTACAGTGGACTCCCGATTATCCGAAACCCGATTATGCGAAATCCGCATTATCCGAAACGACCTATGAACCGGATCATCAGGAATAATTCTTACGATATCTCCGCATTACCCGAAATTGTAATATTTTTTCTTGTAGTTTTGTCGGCATAGTCAATCATAAGTCCATCTTTATTCGACAAGTTATCCTTATGAGAAAACTTCCACAACTAAACGACTGAATAGATTGAATTTAAATAGAAATAACATTCCAATAAAGATAAATTCAATAACGTTTAGTCAAATCTACAAATAAAATATGGAAAATAAAAAAATAACGTATAAAAAACCAAATCAGTTTCGGAACAAGTGTTAAAAAATGTTGCCATTTAGAGAAAATATTGGAAATATCAATGATAGGCTACTAATAGTTTCTCATTGATGAAACTTGTACGCTGAAACAACGTTTCAAAAAGTTGTCTCAGTTTTTTAACGTTACCGCAACGTGGAAAACCACATCTTTATGGTTTAACATCTCGAAATAACGTTGTCTATGACTGTTGTTTCTTCAACCATAATGTAATGGTTTATTTTTTGACGTATAACCAATTATCAATCAATGTTTTGTAAAGTAAACGTTATAAAAACGTACGTGTGTTTATTGGGTAGGGGAAGAAAGTGGCAATGACAATTTATTTTAAAATAACTTTTTAAACAAATTCAGAAAATAATAAATACGTATTGGAGAAAAATTCGTTTTTTTTTTAATATCTTCAGAAGTTGTCGGATTTTTTCAAATGTTTTGTTAGAATTTATTACAGTTAACTTTCCAATTCATACATTATGCTTCAGTAAAAACTCATGAACTTATTTGTTGTGTATTACTTTAATGAAAATTTACTAAATGTTTCCTTTACAAAATACATTATGAAGTTGATGATTTTCCTCAATCTCCGCATTATTCGAAATCTCAATTATCCGAAATGGGCCCGGGAAGGACCATATCATTTTGGATAATCGGGAGTCTACTGTATGTACTCTTCAGGAAGTGTCGATAGAAATACAAGACACACTGATCAAGTTTTAAGAATAACTGAAATACTTTGGAATAAAAGAGCGACGACGTCTACAACGAGACTTTACCGCCGTATGCCAACTTCAAGAGATGCCTTATCTCGTGCATTATCAAAGAGTCTTGAATTACTTTCCGCTGTTGCACACTTTATATACGTGATGTTGTATGCTGCCAGTTCAGTCAGTTCCTTATTTATCAAGGAATCTTATTCAAAATAATCAATGGCATTTCATCATCAGGCAAGAGATATTTTGAATAAAAGTTATTCAGAGTCTCATGCAGAATTCAAAATTCAAATAGGAAATAGGAAACCCTGTATATTGGGTATCCAACCAATAAATGTTTTTAATTCAAGGTTTTTAGAATTCAAAATTCGAATAGGAAATAGTAAACCCTGTATATTGGGTATCCAACCAATAAATGTTTTTAAAAGTTGCACTGCATCTTCATACAGTGCGGCTCTAAAAGGTCCCCCCACATTTTTTTTTAATGTGTGCACCAAAAATTTTAAAACTTGGCATACATTAATCGCTGTCGAAATACTACTTTTTGATGTTACTGACGTACTTTTAGTATTCAAGATGGCGGCTGGGCACCATTTTCAAACATTTTTTTGAATGGAGAGGGGGGTCGTGTAACACCCCATTTTGAAGATCCTGATGAGTACTTTATAACCCTAGAATATTGAGTCGATATCTCCAACGACTACAAAATTGCGGTACATTTAATTACTACATTGATACATACACTTTTTGAAAAAATTCATCAAAAGATGCTTTTTTCACATTTTTGTCATTTATTCCTAACCCAAACTTCATGTCAAGAACATTTCCAGCATCTTTTGAATTGAATTTGTCGATTTTTTTTTTAAAGTGTATGTATCAATGTAGTAATTAAATGTACCGACATTTTGTAGTACTTGAAGATATCGACTCAATATTCAAGGGTTATGAAGTACTCATCAGGATCTTCAAAATGAAGTGTCACACGACCCCCCTTTCCATTTAAAAAAATGTTTCAAAATGGCGCCCTGTCGCCATCTTGAATACTAAAAGTACGTCAGTATCATCAAAAAGTAGTATTTCGACAGCAATTGAAGTATGCCAAGTTTCAAAATTTTTGGTGCACACATTAAAAAAAAATGGGGGGGGGACCTTTTAGAGTCGCACTGTATATCCCATCATAACAAAATTCAAAACATTTGAAAATCCGTTGTTGAAATAGTTCTAACAGGCCTCGTAGATGCGTGAATCATCCTGTCCCTGTATAAATTCAAATCAAATATTTCCGCGACTCTTTTTAAACACAAATGAGTAGAGTAAAAAAATTGAGGTATTTTATTTTGAGTAGACTTGTTCAGGGTTTCAAAGCAAAAAAGGAGAGATCAACATAATATAAGTGATACTTCGGAAATTGTGCAATTGCGAAGTATCACTTATATTATGTTGATCTCTCCTTTTTTGCTTTGAAACCCTGAACAAGTCTACTCAAAATAAAATACCTCAATTTTTTTATTTCGGTAGAAGAAGACTGTTTGGAATATGGAGTTTATGGGTCCTGCAATAGTGCGTCTGGCATCCATAGCTCGTATACCATAAAGGTTAGGAATTTCGATCATGCGCAGACCTATACTATAGATATTGGTGTATTTCAGGAAAATATTTTCGCAAATACAGAGTTGTCCAAAAAAAAGTGATGACATTTTTATTTGCCGGCCATTATCCAATATCCTGAAATATTTTTTTTCTGCAAAAACGTTTTTTTTTTTCAATGAACAGGTTGATTTTCCATCGTGGCTATGTTGTTTTGTTGATAAAAATTGACGTATTTATGATTTTTGGTGAATATTTTTTTTAACGGTTCAGAATTTGAATAAACCTTTTAAATGCAAAAAGTGTTTGTACCTGCATTCTGCATCAAACTGTGAAATAATATACAGTGTGTCCAGAATAAAATGATGTACATGGGACTATACGAGGATATTGGAAACGGTAAAAGATACGACGTTGCTTAAATGGAAGAAAAGTTGCGTATTTGTATGCTCAAAAATATTCTACCTTTGTTTCATTTTGAATCGATTTCGTTATGTTCATACAGGGTGAAAAAAGAAAAGGTTCATTTTGAAAAAAACACAATATTTTGCTTGTTATAAAACCCAACACTTTCAAATTTCCAGGATATAGGTAAGAGGATACGACGATTCTAAAACGGCGTCAAAAAAATTCTAGACCTACTATGTTGCGTCCAGACAAAGTCAAGTCTGTTTTTTTTATGGAAGTCATATTTTTGGAAATTATTTTCAATACGGACCATGAAAATGGAGAAGTTCAATATGGCCTCCATAAGAAAAACCAAAGTTGGCCTCGGCCGGACGCAACATCGTGGGCCTACAACATTTTTTGATGCCGTTTTTAGAATCGTCATTTCCTCTCACCCATATCCTGTAAATTTGAAAATATTGGCTTTTATAATAAGCAAAATTTTGTATTTTTTCGAATATGGACATTTTCTTTTTCACCCTGTATCTACATCACGGTATCGATTCAAAATAAAACAAAAGTAGATTATTTTTGGGCATACAAATACGCAACTTTTCTTCCATTCAAGCGACGCCGTATCTCTTACCGTTTACAATATTCCCATGTACATCATTTTATTCTAGACACACTGTATAGGGTGTACCATTTGAAAATCTTGAGAAAAACCGCTTTGAAAGTTGTCACATCCGGAATCAAATTTTGGACACCCTGTACAAAATAGAAAAAAACCATTTGATGTTGGAATATCTTCGGACTAACTGTATTTGAATTGCCACTGCGTAACTGGGAAAAAACAGACCCAAGACCATCTTTAAAATAATTTTTTGTTGCAAAACGATTTTTGTTTTTTTTCCGAAAACTATCAAAGCAAATCAGATGAGAATTTCAGACATAGGAAAAAACACCGAAACAAATCTTTATATCCAAAAAATACAGGGTGTCCCATTTAAAAAAAAGATCAAAATGTCATCACTTTTTTGTGAACCACTCTGTATTTGCGAAAATATTTTCCTGAAATACACTCATATGTATAGTATAGGTCTGCGCATGAACAAAATTCCTAACCTGAATGGTATACGAGCTATGGATGCCTGACGCACTATTCAGGACCTTGTATATCCTTTTTGCAATAGCTTTTCTAGGTAGCATCAATATTTTACTGCAAATTATTTTCGAACATTTCAAGTAGATGAATATTTTCTAGGGTTTTTATCTTCCAGAAATTCAAGAATGATGTTCGCATCTTAATCATCTGTAATGGGCAGCCAGCAGCCACTATACAGGGTCTTTTTTTTTTTAAGGGACAATCAGCCTTACATGGAAAAGTAATAATGATACGTTTATAAAAATTCACACACGAAAGCGATCATGAACTACTTTTCTAAAATAGGGACAGTTTTCTATCTCTTCCGGTTATACCGGAAGTAGCTATCAACATCCTTATTTTAAATGGCAACACCCATTTTGCATTCCCCATTTAGACTACTCTTCAAAAATTAAGGTCAGTTTATTAAATAATACATATCTATGGCCATCTTTGACAGTTTTTTAAGAAAAAAAATTACAGTTAAAAGGGATACTTTGACTCTTTGTATCTCAGAGACTATGAGACGTAAAACAATGAATTTTTGGGGGTACCTATAAAAAATGTTGCTCATTGAAATAATCTTGATCGTTGTTCACAATAATGTACAGGGTCTTGACAAATAACAAAAAACTTCTTTTCTAAAATAAACTCGAGTTTTTTAAATAAAGTCCCGACAATAAATTCCGGACAAGAATAATTTGAGTCAAATTGATATCCTTATAACTTTTTTATTTAATTGTCCGATTTCAGTGAACTTTGTACCAAAGTGTAGACCTATGTCTTGAGATATCAGGCTTGATTTTGGTTTTGGAAAAACACCGATGGTTCATCTTCACAACAGAACATAGTGAAGATGAATTTTGCAGCTCAATTTTTTCACAAGGTGTGAAATTTGAGTGTAAAAAAGTAGCTTCTGCTCCTCCCAGTATAATCACCAAGCCATCAGTATTTTTCCAAAACCAAAATGAAGGGTGATATTTCGAGACATAGGGCCACACTTTGGTTAAAAAAAGCCAAAATCGTACAAAAATTAAAAAAGCTACAGGGATATCAAATTGACTCAAATTATTCTTGTCCGGAATTTATTGTCGGGGAGTGAAGAATGACCCATTTTTAATTTCAGCATTTTATAATAAGACTATATTATAAAATGATTTCAGATAATAATTCTTGACAAAATGTTCTTTCGATTGACACGGGTGATATGTGATTGACACTACATCGTCCTATACCTAAAATGAATAGTTTTCAAGTTATTTACAGCTCAAAATTACTTTATAGAGACATTGTTTTACGGTTATCCGATGTTAAACGGAAAGGTTGGTACAGAACCGTAATAAATGTCTAGAGTTACATCCATTTATTACGGTTCTGTACCAACCTTTCCGTTTAACAAAATTACTTTATTGAAAAAAATGTTAATAACTTGAAAACTATCAATTTTGAATAGAGGATCGTGTCATTTATAAATATTTTTGAATATCATTACAGGTAAAACAATGTAATCTTGGGGGTACTTATAAAAAATTCTGGTTATTTGAGTGATCACTATAATTTTTCACAATAATCTACAGAGTCTTCACAAATTATTCTAAAAATATAGTTTTTTTGGAAAAACTCGGGTTTTTCAAAAACAATAGTTCTTTTTTCAATTCAGATATTAATTCTTAACCAAATTTTCTTTCGATTGACATGACATTTGTGCTCTAAATAGAAAAAACTCTGGTTTTTTAAATAATTGAATGCCACTTGTTTCATCTCAGATACTGATTCTGGGCAAAATTTTCTTTCGATTGACTTCCTATAGAAAGACTTATGCCCAGTTTCTCAACACTAATTAACACTAATTTATGAAACCGATAAGTTGACATAAATGACATATATTATGATTATCATTGAAGTTTGGTTGTTTTTCGAATCAACAGTCTTATCGAATACGTACCTAGATATATTGTAGTTCAGAAACTAGGGATAAAACTGATGGCTATTTACATTTTTTCCAATAATGTAAAGTTAAAATCTAAATAACTTGAAAACTATCAATTTTGGGTATAGGACAATGTAGTGTCAATCAAAAGAAAGTTGTGTCAATAATTATTATCTGAAATAAGATTCCGTCAAAAAACCCGAGTTTTTTTGGAAAAACTAAAGTTTTTTATTTGTATGGTTGACAGTTCTTGGATATCAGGACAATAGGACAGGTTTTTTGATCTCCATAATTTGTACATTATTGTGAACAATGATCAAGATCATTTGAATAACCAGCATTTTTTATAGGTAGCCTTAAAGTTTCATTGTTTTACGACTAATAGTCTTTGAAATACAAAGTGTTAAAGTGGCCCCCTTAACTGTCAAACTTTTTCTTAAAATGCAATCAGCTCCAAAACGTGCAAAGATGGCCATAGCAAAGTTTACTAATGTACAATATAGATATTATTGAATAAACTGACCTTAATTTTCATTGAGGAATTAAAATGTGGAATAAAATATGGGGGTTGCTATTTAAAATGAGAAAGTTGGTAGCTACATCCGGTATAACCGGAAGAGATAGAGATTTGTAACCATCTTAAAAAGTTAGTTCATGGACAAGAACCGTTGTGTGTACATTTTTATAAGCGTATCATTATTACTTTCCCACAAAAGGCTAATTGTCCGTTTTAAAAAAGTCCCTGCATTACTTTACTTTTTATCATCCAAGTAGAATTCCATACATTATCGGACACTATTCATCACAGTTCACTTACAGTTCACTACACATCTCGTTGATATTTTGCTGGTAAAAATATTCACAATGCTGTTTTGATATCAGCAACCGTTTGGCTGGCCAGGTATAGTTGTGATACTGCCACAAGTTAAATTTATATTCACACTTTTGTAAAAACCTCTTTTTTCTGTTTTATCTTATTTATTCTTGTCCAGGGATAAAAATTACGAATAGCGCTCGTAATGAAATTGGAAATCAACCAAGTAGGTAATAGGTCATTTGTTATTACTATGCAATTCTTATTGAGCATATGACTATCAACTCACATTGTTTGTGACAACAGAATAAATACAATAATACTTAAAAAATTCAGAACCATCCAAGTATGAAAAAATAATTGTACTCATCAATAGTCTAAAGAAAAGTGTAAATAACAACAATGAATATCAATTTAAGACTGCCCTTAATTTTAAGAGTTTTCGTAAATACATGTCTAGTGAATACTCATCCATCGCGATTATTGGAATCACTTTTTATGTATCCAACTCATATTCTCAAGAACATAATATGCTTGAATCTTTTTGATGGTGATGTTGTGGACTTCGTTGATTGCAAAAAGTCAAAACATGCGTTTGAAAATGTTTTACTAACTTCGACAACATTCAAGACTGAGGAAGTAGAAGATCAAAAGAAAACAGCCAAACAATAATAATTTTGCAAATACGCCCCTTGGCGCTACGAAATCTGAGTACCTACCTAATATACTCAATTAGTCGGTATAAGAATGTGGCACTTGAAGTTGGATTTTTGTTACTAATTGTCAAATGTCTTGTCCTTCAGAAAAATATAGTACCAACGATTTGAAAAACTGATCAATAAAAAAGCGGATTCCAATAATAAATTAGAGTGATGCACCATGCACCATCATAGCCGACCAACAGCAATGATACCCATACTTTGAAAATTCTTATCTGTAGGCATTATAACAAATCAAAAGTAATCTACTTACATATCAAATCAAATCAAAATATGCTTGTTTTTGTTATGTTTTGATGACAAGTCAGTAAACAGTATAATAATAGTAAGGTCAACAAGTGATGGGTGAACAAAAATACGGGGCTGTCAAAAATCAAACAAGGAACGTGTTGATATATATTTTTTTAAATTCATCAAGAGTTGATGCAAATTTTCAAAAACACATGATTTGAATCCTATAAATTGATAAGGAAAGATATGCATTGATTACGTCACCTACTTGAAAATACAAATTAATTTTTATTTATCACTTATCAATAATTATTAACGAGACTAAAGCTCGGAACGCCCACTCTTAAAAAACATCGTTTTTAAAAAGTGTTGTTCAGTTTTGAAATAAACTTCGACAAAATAGTAATTTTAGGTAGAAATAGAGAAGTTGTGTGGTATATTATTAATGACTTGAGTTAGATTTTAAAATAAAACATGAACCATTTCACAGTCACAATCAAGACTTGTAGATCCTATAATATTTAAGAGAAGAACAAAATTAAAGAAGTAATTTGCCCAGTGACTGAGATTATGACCCACGTCCTATGCAGTAGTTTTGTGAATTGTAATAAAAGTTTGATGACAAAAAAATCCTTGAACCTCCAAATCACTGGCTTCGAGAGAATGGTTATTATTAATTATAGGACGTGTATCCGATGCGATGTTGAAATGAGGTAAATGGACTTTTGTCCTTGTGAGAGCCGAAAATGCATTTTGCATTTGGCTGCTTCACAGTTTTAGCGAGTTTAACGTTAAAAACGTGTTGCTTTTTAATGATAATTTGGATTGAACATAACTAATGGATGTTTAATCAAGATCACTTGTGAAACAATAATGTTCACACATCATCATATTATCAATCACTTCACTCACGACCTTCAAAATTAAGAATAACTCAAATCATTTTTTAATATAATATAAAATGTTCACTGTCTTTTGCATACAAGCTTATGCCTTTATTTGAAAAAAACAATGTGATTATTTTTGTACAGGTCATTTCAATGATCAACAGAGTAATAAAAGTGCACTGAAGCTGATATGGTATCTCATGGCCTCCTACATGCTCCTGTTCTGTGTCGGTTCTTATGCGGAACAGCGGAACACCCTGTTTTTACGGGTTGACAATTTTCAAATGAACAGCATTTAATATTTCTTGAACAGCTGATAAAGATTCTCCAGAACACGTCAATTTAGATATGAAGAGGACTTGTTCTTTTGCGGTATCTGTTATTTTTTTAGATTCAACCCCTTCATTGAGAGCGGGAACCTCTACAAATTTGAATAGGATCCCCCAGTGCCGCCAATCAATGACGTAAAAATTATTCTAGATAACTCACATCACTCTTTAGTAAGTTTTTTTGGTAAACTTCAGGTGGGCACATTTTAATAGATTGTGAAAGATTTTTGATGCTTTTATAGTCTATCATGGTCTGATGATTTATGGAGTATGCATCGAATGATGGACGTGAGTTAAAACGATGATTGGCGTTCCGCTAAATAAAAGTTTCGCGGGGCTAACGGATTTCCAAATCTAACCAATTTGGATGCATTACCCGATAAATAACTCTTTGTCTTCGTATGAGACTTATTCAGTTTCTTTTCATAAAGTTGTGAAAAAATAAAAAAAAAATACTGCTGGAGAAATGCAGAATTGAAAAAAGTTTCGACCAGAATAGTGCCAATCAATTTCTACTTCTGGTTGATATTGTCAGGAGAAGGGAGTTTTGGGGACCTTTGACCGGACCCTCATCTATCGTGCTTTAGTCAGAAGGAAAAACTCGAGTACCAGATAATAGCATCTACGAGTATATTGTTCTTTCTAATTTCATCTACAGCTTACAGCACACACAAGGGGATTAGCTTGTTGGAACCTTAGCAATTCTGACCGTAGACTCGCTGATCCTCAACCTCCGCGGAATCCAGAAGGGAGCATATCTTGTCTCCATTACGAAAAGCTATTTTTATAAACATGACAATATCTCCCATTGAGGAATATCTATGACGTTATGTATATTGCGATTATAATCAACAACCGCGCTTGGATAACTGTAGGTGAGGCTTAACTATAAAAACAATATTAGCCGTCTCTCCGAAAACGAATGAAAGTACGTTTGTGAGAATCAGATGTAGGTACTTCTGGAAAAATAAAGTACGAAATCTCGTCCGTCCAAAAGGTGACTGCCTACGTTGATTTGATTCCACAAAAAAGCAACCCTAAAAAACATAATGAAGAAGTAAAATAGAGCCAGTGTTGAATGAAAAGTATGGATCGGTATTGAATGACCCTTCCGATGATATGAACGACGATGATGATGATTGTGGTGGAATGTATTTCCAAAACACAGAATCTGACGTCTGGATCAATAGCTGACGTTGTTCGAAATAATTTCTGCTTTTTTGAATTTGTTTTGTTGACTCTTGAGAAACAGAATGAGATGTTGGCCAAAATACTTTTTTCTCAAGTCAGCTTTATGTGATGTTTATGAACTGTTTTTGAATTTCTCACGCACTATCGTAAAGTGTATCTTTCACCTACCTACATTTATATCGAACGAAATATTTTATGGAACATTTCAGTCTTATTTTTGTCCTGTATAACCGTTATTCGAATAACTCCCAATACTTCTGGGACACCCTGTATACATACAGAGAGTTTGATAATAAGATTCTTATCCTGTAGTTTGTGTGATTTTAAGAGAAGAAGTTTCACTGCAATCGCTTTATTTTTGGTATACATACATACATATTTATTGAAATTATTGTTTTGCTGTAATTTCATGCAGGCTGCTCTCGACATTTTGTTTAAATTTGTTGAAAACACGTCTTCGGTGTAAAAACTATTTTTCTATGGTTACCTACCAGTGGTATTCGCGTAAGCTAGGGCTTCGCGAGACCACAAGACTAGTCTTGGTCTTGTCTTCGTCTTGATGACAAGACGGAGACCAAGACCAAGACCAAGACCTGAGAATCTTCTCAAGACCAAGACTTGACGTTCAAGACCAAGACCAAGACCAAGACTCTACCTCGAGAGTCTCGTCTTGGTCTTGGTCTTGAAAAGAAAAATCGACAGAATATTTATTAAAATCTGCAAATCTCTATCTACTTTCAATAAGTCTTTTGAGTGAATCAACACTTCAAAAATAATTATTGGAATTTTCCAATTCACAGTAGTAGGTAAAGACCTATGCGTGCTCCCAGATCATTGAAACGAATATCCGTAAATTTGATCGCAATTTTTCAGTAGATTCCCTGAAAAATTAGATGCTTCCAATTCACCATCTGAATGTGTATTTTTTTTACATCACAAAAAAATGATCAGTATAATCCATCTAATCAAACAATTACAATGTTAAAAAAAATTATTGAACTGTAACAAGTTAAATAAATGTAACAAATTGCTTAAATCATCACGTAGATGAAAAATAAATAATGTGTCAGGTACTGAATATTGAAAATGTTCTCTATTCTTGTATATTCATCATAGTTTTGATGAATATACCAGTAAAGAGAACATTTTTAGAAGGAATAACTGCACACCTATTCTCTATACAGTACAACCTCCATAATCCGAACATCCACTGATCTAAACAGCTCGGATCATAGTTATAATCCGAACAAATCTCGATAATCCGATCACCTGCTACCGTATTCTTGACTTTAGGGAGTGGAAAGTCTCAAAAAGTGAATATTTTCTTGGTGAGAAACAAACAAAATGTTTTGTTATTGGTTTCAGACTACATTTACCTAAATGAATCGAGAAAAGGAGGACGAAGTAGCAGAAACATAAAACAAAAAAAAAACACATTTTTTTTCACGAAAACTCAAGTGTTTTTTATATCATGTATTTTTTTTGTCGTCACTTTATTCATTTTTTGCGTCATTTAGACTGTTTTAAAAAGTTATTCTGCTCAAAAAATTAAGCCGATTATCCGAATAAATCGATACTCCGAACGGTACTTTGCAATAATTAGTTCGGATTAACGGGGTTGTACTGTATTAGCAAACTGTGCTAAAATCGATTTATCGGTAGTCAAGGCAGCGCTGTCAAATACACAAACCCCGCATCTCACACAAACTAATCCAAATCTACTTGTTTTGAATAGGGGAATAAAATGCAAAATGAGCTATGTGACGCTTTTCCGGAACCTTTGTTTGGCATGGGTTCCTAGATAAGTTTTTATGGTTGAAAAAGTAAGTAGAAAAGTAGATCCCGTATCATTTGGCCCAATAGGTAATAAAGTATGCAAACCATTCACAATGAAGAAAAACGCTCTAAAAATCTAAAAGATGTACGTTTTTGATGTCACATGCTATACAGTTGAGTGAAAAGAGACAACTGCTATTTCGTGCAGCTTGTTAAAATCGAACCGCCATCCCAGGTAATAATAAATAATAAGTAAGTAAAAAGATTTATTATAATAAATAATAAGTAAGTAAAAAGATTTATTGTAGGATTGTTATGCTGTATGTTATGAGTACTTTGAAAATTCGGTATAATTTTTTTTCAAGACCATCAAGACCAAGACCAAGGCTATCAAGACCAAGACCAAGACTGAGTGAGTCTTGTCTTGGTCTTAAGATATCGAGACGAAGACCAAGACCAAGACCACATTTATTTCTCGAGACTAGAGCCTAGCCAGTCTTGGTCTTGGTCTTGGTCTTGCGAAGCCCTAGCGTAAGCGTTATATACAAGGTGTTACTTAATGATATGTCATTATTTTAAGGGGGAGGATCTGGATAAATTAGATAAAATAAAAATAAATTATAAAAAAATAAAAATAAAAAAAAGTGTTTTCCTATACCATAATATCCTGTGGCAAAATTCAGTTCAATATCTCAAACCGTCTTTGGAAAATGTATTAAAAACTGAAAATAAAATAGATCTTCAACACCCTGTATCTTAAAAACCAAGCATTTTAAGACCCAAGTTTATATGACCTTTTCGACTAAAAATTTATCCAGGAACTTCTTTTCAAAATCATGACATACCATTAAGTAACACCCTGTAGAATATTTTGAGTGGAAAACGTAGTACGCCACTGTTTTTAGTCGTAATAAACTTTCTTAACAAAAAATGTGCGATAGAGTTTGTTTTAAATAATGTCCTGTGTGGAAGAAGCGGTTTTGAAAAAATAAATAGTAATTTATAGAAACTGGTTCGGGTTAGTTACGCCATTTATAACTCATCGTTTACTGACCTTTTTTGATGATATCTGATTTGTTGGATTTCGCCCCGAATAGTAGAATAGCTATTAAATCATCGCAAAAGTTCACAAAAAGAAAAAAAATTGAAAAAACGTATTTAGCACAACATTTTTATTGATTACTGTATACTGAATTCGGGGTAGGGTTTAATAGAGCCTATAAAAGCTGGGGTTTGGTAGACCCCATGGTACACAGGTTTGCCCATTTACAACGCAGCCACTTGTGGGCTTGTTGTGCATCCCCGTAGTCCACCCTTCAAGTTTTGACTAGAGTGATGATTGAGAACACCATTTTTGTGTCATAGATTCAGTTTTAATCTATGCTGAATTATCAACTTTTTGGCTGCTGGTAGTCAATATAATATTAAGATTATACAAAAGCCTACTACATTTATTGATTAATTGATTATGAGGTGGTATGGAATCGCCGTTTCAGCTAGTTATCGATAAATGAATAGATCTCTATCACATAAAAAAAAACAGGATTGCTAATATCCGATCATTATTCACGTTCCTGTATTCTTGATTAGTTCTCCGACGCTGCATTACTTTTCCTATCCCGATGTGATGAAAACATAGTTGTTATTCATCAGTGAAGTTTGACGATTATGAAGTGCTGCTCAAATAAGAAAAGAAGATCTTGAGGCTTAATGATTAATCGTTTCAATTGAAGGCAAATAATAAAATAAACCACGACCTAAATAATAATATTGTGTAATTTGTGATACTGGGGTTGAGGCACCATCAGGAAACATCTTGTAGTTACATGTAAGAAACTATGTTCAGTCAGGCATCAGTTACCTTTACCTACTAGGTTCATGATCCAGGGAGGGGATGCAGAAGTACACTGCTCCAAAGAATTAACGGAACACCTCTAACATCACCAAAAGTCTGATCCTGAATAAGTCACCAAAGAATTGATAGTGCATTTGAAAACTTGAATGCATTTGTCGGTTTACGTGTCCTGGCGATTTTTTTCAAAAAACTGTTTGGTGCCCTCTTTTCATGTTTGAAAACAGGAATAGTTTTGGTTGGCTTTTCTTCGCGATAAATGGCTAGGCACCCCTCTTTCGAATGGTGCTTGGTTTTCTTTTTCATGGTAGAGGCAATAAAGATACCAAGCCCTCACCCGATATTGGTTTGTCAAAAAAATCAGAAATAGCTACTCCAATGATTCTGAAATAACTAGAATTCTCAATCTGAATTAACTAGAACAGTTTCTTGTCATAAAGCGTTGTTTCTTGTAATGTAAAATGTAACCATAGACCCAAATATCCTGGTATATACTAAACTACTATAATGAGAAAGATTTACAGATTATTTGCATATTGACAATTGAGCAGGTATCCTATAATAAGGTGAAGATCACATTGCTACTATTACAAATATGGGTGATATTAATAATAATCATTCATTATAAATTTTAGAACTAAACTACTCAACAAAAAAAAAACGGTTCACCCAAAATTTTCGCCTATGTTTGGGCACTCATAATTCTTTAACGAATCGATGAAAAAATAGCGGTTTGCACCACGATGTAGAGCATTTCTTCGCGGTTTATGCGGATGGTTCAAAAAATTAATTTTCACAAAAATATCTGTTATACAGGGAGGTGAAAAAAGTACTGTAAATTTTCTTTTTCTTTACTGTCCACTCGTTGCCACAGAGTTTTTTGGAGCTTTTTTTCGATATGTCCAAGTGCTTGTTAGAGTACGATTCAACTAAGAACTATTCACCGCCGATGTCTCCCTCTCTCCCAGGCTGCGTGGGGGCCTCATATCGCCTGAGAGAGACGAAGACATGGTGTGAAGTTATCAGTTGAATCGTAGTCTATATCCATACCTCGGGATGTTTTTGGATTATTGTTGATATCATCTTTTGTTTTGAAAAATCGACCTTTTTTCAAAATCATGACACATAGGGCTTTGAATGGCTGTTCTGCTAATTCTAAGTTTACAACTGATAATGTTATGGCATACATCTATTGTTTAGCTGTCTTTCTGATAACTTATTGGATACTCAGCAATATTTTGAGTATACAGGGTGTGCTTCAGAATTTTGATGATAAGTGAACCACTTTTTAGGTATTTTGTCAGGTTTTCTTGAAAATTAATTATTAATCAATCAATTATTTCAGCTTCTTCGACATAATAATAATCTTTGGGAAAAATAACGGATTATGCATGATGGATTCACCATAATCTAAACTCTCCAACATTTGAGTGTAACATTCAATTATTTGTGTGGTTCTCAGCTTTAGATAACGAATGAATTGAATTCATAAGAGTTCAGCTTCAAAAGAACTTAATAGACATAATTTGATGGATGAATAATAATTGACAAGTGGATTCTTTCTCTATTAGTAAAACAATAAATAAAAAATAAATAATAATAAAACCTCGCTTCCGAAAAGTTTGGTATTGCTAGGTTTTATTGTTTACCAATAGATTTTTTTTCAGCTAATATAGAAGATCAGGTATATCAACACTAGTCTGTTTGTTTTTCTGATAGGTTGTGGTGAAATACCCAAAAAAATCATGGATGCGCCACAAAACTACAGAGCATATTTAAATTACACGATGTTTCAATTTTTGGAAAATTTCGATTTTTTGTGACAATTTTGTGATCAATTCTCTAGAAATCGTCAAAGCGCAAGTAATTTTTTCTGACATTTCAATAGTTAATGTTTATTTTGTATCTCGAGAATGACGCATGAAACAGGAAAATTGAAATTTCTTTTTTTTTCCCAAACTTTCAACGCACTCTATATTTTTAGCTAGTCGTTTGCAAAAACAATATTATGTTCTCATACAAAAAGAGATTATCCTACATAAAGAGTGTTCAATATAAAATACGATCAAGTCACCTATGGATTGCAATTGTTTCAAAAAACGTATGTCTTGGCTAACATCGCAATTATGACATGACATCCACTTTCTAACCGTCACAGATGCCATGATGCCAAACCATACAAACTAGCCATGACCTACGTTCATGACAGAAAAAGAGATCCAGAGGTGACTTGATCGTATTTTTTATTGAACACTCGTTACTATACTCTATTCACCATGATACAATGCGCAATTCTTTGGGATTCTTCCAGTGTATTTGTGATTTTTAAAGAAAATGAACAAAATGTACCAAGTAGATGTAGATGTCCACAAAAATGTTACCATATTGTAAGCTACTACCACTACCACAGGCATCGCTATTTTTCTTTCATTTTAGCAATGAATGGTTTCTGGATCAGACAAGCATTTTTGAATTTTATTTGAAGGAAATTGCAGACAAAATATATAATATTTTTTATGGAGCCCTAAAGAAGGCGTAATATCCGCCGAAACGTTGGCCTAAGTTTTAAGTATAATCCTGGTGTTTTTATTGACCCCAAAACCTATAATCGGGCAATTATATGAGAATATTGAATTGGTTGTTAACAGCATGGTATAAATTAATTTCAACCTATATTTTTCCTGATTTCTGGAACCCTCTGTGTATTCCATTAAAATAACTTTCCATAAATGGCCACATAAACATAACTTAAAAAAAGCCTCCAATAACACAATAATGATAATTACCAAATGATGTTCAGCTTTCCATTTCAATGGATCTAATAGATGTTAACAAAATCGTTATAGCTTCGAACGTGGTTGTCAGTAGGTGAAAGATATTTTAGTGATGTCTGGATGAGTTTCTTTGGTCATAATCGATAGAATAAGCATACTGTTGGCCATCCTACAAAGGAAATAAATCGATCTGACCCGTATTGGAGTAATAAATCCTCTTTCACATAAATCTCCGATATACAATATCTAGCTTTATGTAATTCCAAATTTCAATGAAAAAAACATTTATAGTAACACAATGTATTGGCGGTAATCAGTATTCAGGCTTCATGAAAACATTGAAAACGTTCATTAGCGAAACTATCAGAATTAAAGAAGTCGAAGTCTTATTTGATTTCTTTGAACCTATAGAATTTTTAAATTATGAATTTTGAAATCTACACAGACTGCTAATAGGAGATTGAATACCTAACAAAATCATAAAATATGAAAACTTTTTATACTGCAGTTCAGATTAGCGATATTTCAGTTTTACAAGTAATAAGTTATATCCACACCCACCGACAAAAGTGAATGAAACACCTAAAATTTGATCAAACTTTGGTCCTGCATCTCTCATCAAATAAGAAGTGATTTCAAAAACTTTACTTCATTTGTCAGTTTACGTGTCCTGGCGATCTAAATTATTTAGTGCCCTTTATTCACGTTTAAAAAAAGTTCGCCTTTCTCGATGATTGAACACAAGAAAGTCTAGTTATAATATCTTGAACTTGGCAAAAATGACCAATTTTTGGAGAAATCATGAAAAATGGGTCATTTTTCTCAAGTTCAAGTTCTTATATCTTATCCTTTGATCAATTATTGTGAAATTTTCAGGAAGTGCGGATGGTGCTGACCATTTTTGTCAAAAATTACACAGAAAAAGTTTTGAAAACTGTCTTTTTTTCTCGGGTTTTTTTTTATTTGAAAAAAGGGCACTAAACAGTTTTTGGGAAAAAAAATACTAACAAATGGATTTAAGTTTTCAAATGCACCATAACTTTTTGCATAACTGATGAAGGATCAAAGATTTATCAGATTTTAGATTTTAGACTGTTTCTCCTCTTTTTTCGGTTGGTTGGATGCAAGAT
The DNA here is from genome assembly GCA_958502075.1 of Orchestes rusci. Lineage (NCBI taxonomy): Eukaryota > Metazoa > Arthropoda > Insecta > Coleoptera > Curculionidae > Orchestes > Orchestes rusci. Next base: position 45,778,794 of record OY293304.1, read on the forward strand.
GCCTGTCGAGCGATCAATCTCCTTGCGAATGTATAGATTTTAATGAACCTGTAATCAAAAACTGTGCCGACTTGTTTGTTTTATCAATTACTCATCCTACCTTCATGCAAATTCCAGCCCAGTCCCTTCTATCTGCTCACTCGAACCACCCCCAAATATTTCCTTTGCAAACTCATAATATCATCCCTTCACCCCGTTGCCCCCCTGCTCTAATCTAGGCTAGTGTAAGCATCATAATCCGGCGAGTTGTCTATGTTTAAAAATGCAGCATCTTACAACCCCCTCCACTACCCTGGACATTATTTCGGACCACCCCATTGGCCGAGAGCAGCCTATGCGAAGTTGCGAAACTATACACGCACGTTGGACCCCCGAAATTAGAGAGGACCGGCAGTCTGAAATTCTGTGAGATCAGTCAGTCGGCAGTCTTCGGTTGTCCACCACGAAAAACAGACGTTTCGTAGGAGGAAGTGAATTTGAAATTCAATTTTAAGAGCGACGTGCCGGGTCCAAACGAAATAGTTGTTTTAGTTCGGTCAGTGAAAATGTCTCAATCAGACTATCAACACTTATCGTAATGGGCTAAAACAAGTGATATCTTACATTGTTCTTTTTATTTATTTGTGTTGTGGCTATGTCCTGCTTTGCACTGAGGATTTGTGGACTTGCACATAAACTTTTAACACCGGACCCAAAAACATTTGTCATGTTATGATATTGATCGTGTGAACGTTGTATTTTTTTTTTGACTTTTTTGTTTATTATTGAACAATTTGTGCGGCGTATAAATGGCAAGCAGTAGTGGAGCTCAATCTGCATTCCAGCAACAGTTCAAGTGTAAGGAGTGCGGCTTGGTACTGAATTCAGCTGAATCGCTTGATGTTCATCGACAGTACCACGAAGGGAATTTAATGCAGCAGTGGGCAGCAAAGGCGCAGAATACCAATAGTGAAGAAAAGAATAACAATATGACGAAGCAGCAAACAGTTATCAAACGTGAGTTTTCTACAAATAATTCATTACAAAGTGATAATTCTGATACTCAAAAAAAAAGCCCCGAATATAGCCGCAGTACTCCGGAGGCTATTATTTATGGTCATCCTCCAACCCCGCAAAGCTATCAAAGCGCTTCTTCTCCATATCAAAATAATGATAATTCATCGTTTTCACCAAACTTCCATAACTATCCTGGTATTAGAAGTGGAGGAAATTCACCGTCACGGCAACAAAGTCACTATCAGTTTCAAAACTTCACCGAATCTCAGCAATCTTTCTATAACATTGACCCAAATATGCCCTATGGACAGGAAATACATTCAAATAGTACGCCGAATAATCCAATGTACCGATACCAACCTTACGGCCGACCCCAATATTTTGAGACGTCCAAATCTCACTTGGTTGCTCCCCTAGCTAGTCCCGCATACCCCCCTCAACCTACACCATCACCTAGCCCTAAACAATGTGATAAATGTGGATACGTCTGCGAATCTGCCGCTCAGTTGATTGAACACAACAATATCTCACATCCCACCAATGGTCCACCGCAATACGATCAAAACAATCAATTTTTGTTCAATCAACCACCCATAAAAGAAGAGGACACGTCACAAAATGAAATTCTTGACCTTGACTCACAGAAAGTGGTGCATCCTGATTGGTCAAATGATAAAGACGGTGAGAAGAGACCTAACGAGGAGCCTAGCATACCACATTCGGTGAACGCTATGTTGAATACTTGGCCATCCGAACCTCAACAACCCATAATATTTCAAGGGGAGCAGAGTTCCATGTTTATGAATGCCGGAGGGGAACAAAAAATGTTTGGAACAGTCCCAAACATTCAAGAAAAAATGTTTTCTCCAGATCAAAAATTCATTTCACCTCAACTCGACAATCATACCTTCATGAATAATACTGTGTCATCATCAAATTCTGAACTTGGCACCCAACAGTCATATCGTCCGTTTGAGCATATGGCAACTGGCCCAAATTCAGTGATCTCTAGTACGCAAGTTCCTCAGGGTCCAAACACGACGCCATCAGCAGGACCACCATCATCAACAAAAAGTGCAAGTTGGAAATCCAATGAAGCAAGACGTCCCAAAACATATAATTGTACAGCTTGCAACAAGTGGTTCACTAGCTCAGGGCATTTGAAGCGGCACTACAATACCACTTTACATAAAAATGCAGTGAAGTCAAGTGGACAACCAGATCCAGCAACGATGCCAATAAGTGCTCATCATCATCCAGCCAGAGAATCAGGCGCAAGTAAGGATGATTCTCAAAATTCCAACAGTCCTAGAGAAGATTCGAGGGGAGAAGACAGTAATGGAATGGGATCGCAATATGATAACCGATTGGGTCCTCTGCCGGGCATCATTCAGCATCCTAGTAATCCATATGAGCGTCAAGTAATGCACCATGCTCCTGCCATCCATTCGCCACTTGGACAACATCACACACCCCTGGCCAATCCAAGTCCGCTTGGTGGACATATGATCCAAAATTCAGGATATCCAAATTGCTCAAATGGCAGTCCCCCAAACGGGGATGCAGGCCTCTCGCAGCCGGATTCGAGAGGTCTGCTAACAATGGCTCCAGCTACTCACAGCTTCAACATGATGCCCCAACATCATTTGATGCCGATGGAAACTACCCAGTTCCAGATGTACCCAAACGGGTCGGCCCCCCACGTTACGCAGGCTACGGATACCACCAGCAACCACAATACTACTGGTGAACAAATACAATACGTAGTCTCATTTGAAAATCAACCATTACCCAGCTTTGCACAGATCCAAATGAACAGATTTGGCAGTTTCGCGAACGTGGGGGGATTGGAACCGGTAACGGTTCCGGTTGCTTATAATTTCGAAAACGAATTTATTGATTTAAGTGAAGTTACCAATAATATGCATATTAAAGATGTGGAAAATGATGGATACAAGCTTTCCGCCACAAACACCGATCAGGGGCTGATGGATCAACAAAACATGAGCCAGATAAGCCAGTTCTCGCCAAATAATATCAGTAATAACAATAATGATATTACATTTGGAGACATGACCCAAACATATCCAGCAGTCTGTGTGTCTACACCTTCTACCAGCCAGTACATATCTCCACCTGCTGCCAGTCAATCAAGTATTTCCACGGATCCTCAGGAAGAAAGCAAAGAAAATTTTGAAGATGGCGTATCTCCAACTAGTCCCAATGTCTCTTCCACTGTTTCAAACCAAGACGTCAGCAAAACCAAATGTTTTGATTGCGACAAGGAATTCATGCGTCCATGCTATTTAACACAACATAATAAACAATGTCATAATGGAGAAAAACCTTTCAAGTGTGAAATGTGCGGAAAAAAGTACTCCGATGCAACAATGTGTGCGATACACACCAAGAAGCATGGTGGACCAAAACCTCATAAATGTGATAGATGCCCAAAAATGTTCAATCACAAAACAGACCTTCGAAGACATATTTGCTGTCACACTGGAAAAAAGCCATATGCTTGTGAAATCTGCGGCAAAGGATTTATTCGGAAAGACCACATGGTTAAACATAAGGTTACCCATACCAAGAAAAAAGAAAAATACAAGGAAAAACCGAAGATAAAACATCGTGCAATGAGAAGATGAGAAGCTTTATGGTAGGAATCACCATCATCTCAAAATCAGATTTATTTGTGTACATATTTGATGTAGCTATTTGTGTTTACTCCTTTTCCGGTTCCATGTTTGATGATGTTTGGATATATTTTATTGATGTTGTAAATACTATTTTGTCATATTCTTAAAGTTTCGTTTAATAATTGGTTTGTTGGCTCAAGTCCCAGAATAATGGAAGCATTTTCCTTAACTCACATTCCAAATTGAGTCAACGTAAACCGCATCTTGCCATTTATAACATATTTGCTCAAAGATACATTGATTTCTCACATTTTCAACTATAATATCAACAGCAATACCTCAAAGAACTCAGTTATAATAATAGATTATAAATAAATATTTATATATCATTAATAATTAAGGATACACTTGATTGTCAATGTACAAACTACAAATAAGCATGTGAAGTTAAGTCAAACAAATTACTTACAATCGTTGAATAATTATTGAAAATAGCTGATTATGAATATTTCTTTGGAGATGACTTTTTCTATTTTTTATTGTTGACATTTGGTTTTTTAAATCTATATCATTCAAGATTCAGAAACCATATTTAAGGTAGAGAAGATAATTGATAGACTTTTGCCGAGTTTTTTTAGCAAACTATTAATGTAGGTATTTATAAAATATTATAATAATAATCCAATTGTTTCACATTAAAATGCATACAACACCGAGCTCTGTGACGCCCAGTGTAAAATGACTTTTGCTACAAAAACCCGGCATTGGTTCCTCTCAAGTAATAATAACTGCAATAACAAATTGAGCAACGTGAACTATTGTATATTTGTTCAAGACAATGTGTCAGTCGTATATGTTTATTTGTTGACGTTAGATAATTCATAGTTTCTTTTACAGAAGACATAACTACCTCAGTTATATCGTGCCAACTTACTTTAAAAATATTGTATATTAATTATTGCGAGACTCAAGTTCCAATCAAAACTGTATATGAATTTCTATTCATATTGGATTTTTATTAGAACTCATCACTCATAGAGAAGTTAGAAAAAGATTTGAATTATGAATACACGGCATAAGTTGTACAATAATATATTTTCCAATTATTATTTTCACATCATTCAATCAAACTTGCCTCTAAGAAATTGATTGTATATAATTAGTGTAATTTAACAGCCAGTTTGAGTATGTCTAGTATTCAATATTCTTTAAATTGATATTGATATAGAAAAAAATGTGATTAAAAAAATATATACAAAGATGAATGACAATTTGATGCCATTTTCAAATTTTTTTCTAAAAATCGTTTTACTTGACTTTAGTGCAATCTGTATAAATTAGTGCGTCATTTTTTATAATCCGAATTGTCGCCAAAGATGCTGATTCTTTTCGCGATGACATTGGTTTTAGTCTGTTACCAAATTGTGTTATGAAGATTGTTTTGTTAAAACTCACTGTGTTAATCATAGTATTTGTATATTGTTCATTTTTATCTGAGTTGTAATTTCAAATGAAATGTTACAGTGAGTAGGATATAGACGCGTATTACTGACGACCCAAATTTTGTATTTTTGTTAAGACTGAATATTTTTGATTTTTGTCCAATATCTGTATATTTTTTATAACGGGTCTTCTAAATCGTATTTTTTTGAACATTTCTTTGTATCACCTTACGTATTTCTTAGGACTTGATTGAAAGATCACAAAATAAATGAAGATGAATTTGACTACGTAGCTTGTTTTAATTGGAAACGATGTTTGACATCTTTCATATAACCCACACGTTTATGTATGTTGTATAAATATGACATACTCAAAAATTAAATCAGTGAAAGGAGGTCGTTAAGTGAAGGTAAGTAACTTTTTGTAAATATCAATAATAAAAATTATAAAGCATTTTTCAAAATTGGGTAGGAAGAGTTTAAGGGTATATTAACCAGTCAAAAGTAAAAATTATTTAACGTCCGAATTTGCTTAGTTTTCGAGTTACAGGCTTTCAAATGTTTTATTAAAAACCGGTTTTTCATTAATAATTACTCAAACACTTTTTATCTGACAAAATTTGGCATCATGAGGGTCATTCTTTTGTGTAATAAAAAAAATCATTCCATTGGCCCCAGAGGGTCATCTGATTGATATTAAACGAAGCAAGTTAAAACATAATATTATGTTTATGACAAAAATATTATTTTTGGTTGGTAAATACATACAGTCTGTCCCCGGATCCCGGATCGACGCATGAATACGTGAAAGAGACAAACAAGTTTTGAATTGAAATTACATCTTCTGGGATCCAGCCCTGCATAGGAGATACGAAAAAAACTTATCGAAGAAAGTTGTTCAGAATGAAAAACTGAGCGAGGTTGCAAAATTTCAAAACCCTCCGCCTGCTTTGATATTTTGCATTTTCCTTTCCAAGTTTGCAGAATAACATGGAAATACATTTAACCTTGATATTTTGAACGTTTATTTTTGTTTTCAGAATTTTTAGATACTTCTATACTTTACAGAATTGCGTAATTCATCATTAAAAAGTATTTGCTGATGAACTTTTCTAATTTTTTCAAAATATCAAAGTAGGCGGAGGGTTTTGAAATATTGCAACCTCACTTAGTTTTTCGTTCTGAACAACTTTCTTCAATAACATTTTTTTGTATCTCCTATAGAAGAAGCTTTACTAGTGAAAAAAAAAGCTTTTGGCTTAATTTACAAGACATATTTGATTTTTCGTAACTGAAATTAAGGCTCAAATTAGTTTCCATCCAAGCAGGGCTGAACCTCAGAAGATGAAATCTCAAATCAAAAATATTTTGTCTTTTTCACCTTATCTTTTTCACTGCCGTCGATCCGGGGACACACTGTATGCCCTTACAAGATCTTCGTACTCAATTTTGAAACGCCCTGTATTATTCCATATACATACATAGATGCTGGGCTAATGGAAACTTTCCACCTCAAATTTTCGGATTTAAAATGAAAATTTTATATAAAAGGCTTTTTTCATCTCCATAGCTTCAACTCAAAATTCAAATAAGAGAATGGGGTCGTGATGTACCTCCTTCTTTTTAAAGGTCTATGTATAAACTGGGATTCTTAACTTCAATTTCACGAAACAGAGTGTTGATGTCAATTAAACTACAGTCAGTTTTAACGCTCTATTCAATAAACTGCTGGACAGTTGCCTTGCAACATGGGAATTTTTATCCAAATCAAAATCTCGATATCCTGTAAATGGAGAAAGATATCAAGTCGCGATCTTAGGTTCAAAAAGACCAATTCTTCGAGAACACCTACATGATTGGTGCGGTGTATGTCTTTTATTTATTCAGCTATACAGGGTGGACAACGAATGTCATGCTTTTTTTAAAAAAAGTCTGGTGCTATCCAGATTTTCAATTTTTGATCTTGAATTTTTTTTAATCCATATTTTGAATCTTTGGACTATAAATTTCTCAATTTTTTTAAAAGCTGGCTATAACTCAATTTATAGATTTTTTAAAAAAGTTTGTCATTTATCGAGAATCGGTATTTTTTTCCACACTGCTGTATAGAGTGGATCGATTTTGGATCAGAGAAATGATTAAGGTTCACATTGAACCCTATTGACTCCAGTGGCGTGCAGTAAAAATTTGCTACTTCAACATGTATTAGTACTTGAACCAAATTTTTGAATTGTACAAACAAGTTATCAGCTAAATGGGTATCCAAGTTACAACGATTTACTCTAGAGGTAAATTTATGTCGCGTAACAACAATAGCTTTTGATGTATATCTAAAAAAGAATCAAAAAAAATTACATAAAAAGGTATGACCATTTCAATGATTGAAAAGCTGTGTAACTGGAGCTCCCTACAAGTAAAAGCCATTATACCAATCTCAAATTTGGATTCAGCATGTCAAACCATCCATATGTATGTATACTATCTACCAAATCTCATCAAAACAACTTAATTATTTAAAAAGTCATTTAAAGGAATCAAAAACTAAAATGTACACTTGATATTAAAAGAGATGCAGGGTTCTGTTTTAATAGCAACATTCGGAACGTTATGTCCCATTTGTTTTTGGAACACCATATTATTTAACTTGAAGTAGTCCTGAAAGATTTCCCGATAACTGCATGTTTTTCATCCTCTTTTGATTTCTTTCAATGGTTAAGAGCGCTAAATTAGAAAGTCTGTATTTATTTGTTGAGGTTATTATGAAACTTTTTACACGCTAAGCTCCAATGCTGAAAGACTTTCAAGTGATCCTTTTTTCCTTTTGTGAAATGCTTAATCTGATTCACCCAATTTGTCGACTGCACAAAATAGCTCCCATTTCATCATGTTGTTCTGAGGAAAGTGCCGATTCATGGTGATGTATATAGATTTTTTTTTTAGTTGTTTCATACGCGACATTTGATTGAAACTGTGAAAATAAATGATTGGAATATAGGATTCTAATTTTTATAAAATTGTAATATTCTGCTCCATTTGAGAGAAGTCTAAGTGGTCCAATTTGTATCTTCATTATGGAAGACAGCTTTTGAAAGACCTTGCAGAACGTGTGTAGTGTGTAGTATATCCAGAAGAAAAAGAAAATGTGGGTAAATGACAGTAATGGCACTATGTTATTGGGGAATAGTTTATCCATACAATGCCACAACCTGATTCAGATCGTCGTTTGATGGTTGATGACAATGAAGCGTATCTCACAAGAAAAAGGGTAGGAAACGATTATTGTAATGAAATGAATGCGAATGAAAATATGCATGATATACTTATTTCAATCAGAATTCAAAATGATTGTGTGAGCTAGTATAATTATTATTATATTGTAAATTTTGCTAATAAAGAGCAAAGATAATATTGACTCTATCAACCACCAGAGAAAGGTATGTGGTTTTGCCAGGATGGACCTCGAATAAGACATTTTTCATGTAATGTTATCAACAATGACAATAAGAAGTAGATACTCAAATAATTGATGGATAGAAAAACTTTGTGTACGCCATCGCCACATCGTTTTCCGAAATTGAATACAATGGATTACTTTTTAGGGACATATGTTGGTCCATGATCTACATTTGCACTGAACGGTATCTCAAAATATTGGAGATTATATTGAACAAGTGATGCAAACATTATTAAATCTATAATAATTATTATTACTCGATGTATAAAGGGTGTGATTCTGATGGTGATCATCCTTGGAAAAGGAGAATTCACACAACACTAAACCTTGAGAGTCTTGCTTCTTTCATGCTAGAGGGGAAATTAGCATATCTATTAAAATTTGAAAGTGATCACATCATTTAAGTTAATATTCTCTGATATACCTACCTACGATCTTCAATATTATAATCATTATAGCTCACCTACAATGGAAAATTTTTACTGTGACATTGCAGTTTGAGTTGCTCAATAAAAAGTATTCATTTGCGAAGCATCTCAAATCTGGTAATTATAATATCGCAAAAGTTGCCCATGATGAGCCATAGTTTAAAATTATGTATTATTCATGAAGTTAAGATGAAAATGAAAATAAACATATTTTTCCCCGGTGCCCTTTCGTCTACCAAAATGTCTGTGAAAAAATTATGAATTGCAAATTCATCTTATATTTATTGAACAAAGAAAAGAATATTTAGTTATATACCTTGTCAAAACATAATTGAAACCTTCAGAGTATTGAATATATTCCACAAACTTGAAGTGTATCTGGGAATCAGTGGTATTTCATTCTGCTGAAAACCAAAAAACACTTATACGATACACAGATACGATACGATCTTGGAATTGATGATAAAAATATGTTTGTGTTGTTCGAGTTTTGTTGGCTTTTAAATATGACGAGGGTCATTACACAACACTATTGCCACCCCCCTGTAATAGCCGTTAATTCTTATAAAAAAATTATTAATACAAAAAATCGTATATTTTGATTTTTACTCTCCGATGTCGAGAAAAAAACAAACGAATATTGGAAAGGTAAACATTATGAGAAATACCTACTAGCTGACCCGGCAAATTCCATACTGCCTCATAATCAATAATTAATGTTGTGCTAAATGAATTTGTTCCACAATTTTCTTTTTTTTTAGATTTTCCGATGTTTCAATAATTATTCTGTTATTCGGGACGCAGACATAACAAAGATATAAAAAATAATAAGAATCCCCCCAGGGATTTTCCAGTTAGGATGATATGTTAAATATCTGATAACATTTCTAGCGTACTTTTTTTGAAATGTTTAAACTGAAAACGTATCTATTGTTGCAACACTTCAATTCCCAAATAGAACCTACATATCTAATTTGGACAAAATCCAACAAAATTAAGCGAAGATAACCTCACAAATTGATCAAATCCCAAGTAGAACCTCTAGAATCTAGTTTGAACAAAATCCTTTGGAAAAAGGGAGTGACTACTGCACTGTCTAGACAGATTCCCATATTCCCAATAAAAATTGCTGCACTGTCCAACATGCGCAGTGCGTTGTCGAGCTAGAGGGAACCAATATACCGACAGTGCGGGAAGATAATATTGCTGCGCTGTCTATCTTGAGGAGACCATGATTATCCACACATGTTTCTAAAGGAAGAAATAGGCGCAATAAAAATAAGACAAACATTTTCCATCAACATGGGTCCGAAAAAGCGTCGTTTCGTAGATCAATATGTTTGAATCTGAAAGTTTAATTTCTATTTTTGTTAAAAAATAATTAAATACTTGTCTTACAGTCTAATAATGGAAGTCTTTTGGAACAGGTTACTTATTATATAATTTGATATTATTTTTTTGATTCCCTCAAGAGTTGAGAGAAGTTAAATGGATATATATTTTTTTGTTTTATTGAGCAATTGCTAATTATTAAAACATATTATACTCAATTACCAAATATTTCCAGCTCCTCAATTTTGTTCGTAATAACAACATAAACATTTTACCGTTTAATTTCAAGTTTGAGTTTCATGCAATGACAATTAAGAGTGTTTTATTTTGTTTTTGATATGATATGATATTTTTTTTTTAAGAAACAGAATAGCCGAGAATTATGAAGACTATTACTGGACTGCAGCAAAACTACCAGTAAATGAATTCTATAGTGTAATTCAAAATTCACTTTTTACACTCACACTTGACTTTCGTCCCCGAAAATTTATTCGGTTCGTGGTGCGTGCAAAGACGGACAATATGTGACAGGCTCAATCAGAATAGATTTACCATGACAAAACCACCGAATATATGTTATTTGTTCGGTGACAAAACCTCACAAAGGTAGATGTGAGAAAGGGCTATTGGAAAACTATTGTTGATAGTGAGTTAGCGTTCCTCATACATGAGAGAAAGTTATCAAGAATTTAAAAGAAAACCGCTTTATCTTGAAGAAAAACTTGTCTAAATATTCTTTCATTTAGGTATACTGTCTATTTTAAGTTTAGTGGTATTACTTTTTCCAATTGAAAATGTTTTTTCCAACAACTTTATTTGCTTCAGCGAAAAATAATATTACAAGTCTTGTGTTTTGGGGAGGAGTTTTCATGAGGATTTTTTTTTACTTTTGCTTACATGTATCAAATCACCTTAACATCAAATTCATTGAATGGCATATTTTCCAAATGTTAACGAATGCCCTGATAAAAGATATATTCTAAGAAAACTAAAATAAACCTGTATCGCAGCATTATTTTCTACTCAAAAAACCTCAAACAAAACCAACTAAAAGAAATACTGATATATCTACGATTTTTTTTATTTATTGCTGATTGAATGGTACTTGCATCCTTTTTGAATAATTGAAAAAATTTTGAAGCGCATAACTTTTTCAAATTGTTTTCAAAGTGTTCCAAATCACAAAATGTATTGCCCACTTCAATGTCTATAGGAACTTATTTGGCGGTAAATCGCGATAATCTCCATATGTTGCTTTACATAACATCAGAGGAAATAAAAGGAGATTGTGAACAAACCGAAGCTGGAATTTCGAATTTAACTTTTTAGGTTATATTTATGTCATATTCATCGTGAACTTGAGAACAAGGCACTGCGCATGTTGGACAGTCCAGCAATTTTTATTGGGAATCTGTCTAGACAGTGCACTAGTCACTTCCATACAAAATATGCAAACATAACCTCACTTGGACGATTTTTGGTAAGTTTCTAAAATCAAACCTCAAATTAAAACCTTCATATCTTATTTGAACAAAATCCAAAAATAACAAAACTTTTTGAACATAACCTCACTATGTCATTCAAAAAAAAATGTTTTCATCAAATCTCAAATAGAACGATATATTATCTAATTTGAACAAAATCTTTTGGAAAATAACAAAATCAAGCCAACATAACGGCACTTGGTCAATTTTTGATCAAACACCAAGTTGGAACCTACATAATGTCAAAAAAAAGGAAGTAGTGTTTTCGGCTTCTCAAGGGAAATTTTCCAATTTTTCTTTTCAAAAAATCACCCAAATTGCTTCAGCCGTTCTCAAGTGATGGAGTGACCAAGAAAAACGGGATTCAAATTTATATCTTGAATAAGAGAAAAGCCTGGATAGAATCAGCATCAGCACTGTTTTAGTTTTATGTTTACGTTCACTGAATGCACCTTTTTTTAACATTATGGCAACGTTGATTTATCAGTCCTGACCTATGATTCTGTTTTAGTTCTGATTTTTGTATGGACGTAGTATCAACTCTGAAAATGAATCTGGACTTTGTCTGTAACTCGCATAAACGGGTAGATATTCTAACAGACGCACACAACATCCCTTTATGGGAAAAAATAGAAATACTCTTGTCTCATAATGTCATTTTTGTCTTGATATTGAAAATGGCCGCCACTGCTATGCTGTAGAGTTTAGAGTCTCTTTCATTTCTCAGGTATATGATTTGAATTGACATCATCATTAGGTGAGTTCGAGTTTACGCTCTTCGTGCTCAGAGTGTTAAGAGCGGAAACTCGAACGCACCTATTGAATTTACTCATTGACATTGACATTAGTTTGTTTTTCTTGCTTTTCTCGCCATAAAAACAATCCCAAAACTTTAAGGAACAATTAAAAAAAAAATGACTGAAATTGCCCCAGCCGTTCTCAAGTTATTGATCTTCCAGAAAAAATCTGTACTAATTTTTATATATTAAAGAAGATAATGTTTTGTAAATGGAATTTCCCATAATTTTTTTTTTAAAACGTCGATGTTTAGTTAACCCGGTTTTGCGCTTTATCAGTTTAGTTTCATTTCTTACCATTTATACGATCTCGATGAATCATGGTGGCTATAATGGGATGACGGGTAACTTATGTTGTTTGGTAGTTAGTTGGGTTGAAAACAGAACAGAACAGAAAACGGGTGAACCAAAGAACATCAACTATTATCGTTATTTGGAATTCACAACAATCAGATCTTTCGCTTGTACAAAAATATAAGGGGCATTCGAATTAAATGGAGGAATAGTTAAAAAAATATATACATTCCTTTGCAATATCTATTTGTGTTTTTTTGACAATGTATTATGAAAATTTGACTAAAAATATAGAACTTTTTATTCATCATTTTATGATAACTTTCAAAATACCTGATAAAATAAAATAAATGGCAAAATTGAGGAATGACCAAATTTGGGTGATACAATATGGTTTGTCACTATGGTAATGTTAGTATCTCCAGACATTTTTGTCAGTTTTTGAAATCCGGCTCGTTGTCATCAGAAACCCACGCTATTAATAATGATGGTTGAAAAGCATAATATCTGATCTGCTATAAAATGGATCCACTACGATTTTGTAGCGTTGGAAAGCTTAAAACACAAAACTTACTGTGTTTATTGATTTTTTCTAGATATTTCTTTTCATTTTTGTTTGTTAGCGGGGAGTTGTGTGGGAAAGTTTCCTGAGAAATGGTGAAACCGACCTTCTTATCACCAACCACACCTTTCAAGCAGTTTATAATGATTAATTATGAGGAAATAGAACTGCTACCCCAAGTTATTTCTTTTGTCAAGAGTTACAGATCTCACATTTCTTATAGTGATTGACAATTTTCAACTTCAAGCTCAAAGGAACGCGAATTTCCGACAAGAACAAGATATCAATGGACTGCCGTTCTGAGTTTCCGGATCTCAATTTACTCAAAAATGTTTGGCATGACATTTTGAAACTTGAAATATGGTCGCGCGACGAAGCGATAGAAGAACTGAGCGATATGCCATACGTGAAGAGTGGAAGATGGTTCCACACAATGTTATAAGAAACCTTGTCGATACACCTTTCTCACAATCGATGCCAATAAGTGATGCCAGTAGCAGGAGTACCGACAAGTTATTCGCGTAATTTTTCAAATACTACCTATTGATTTCTTTAGATAATAATTGTCTTATAATTATTAGTGAACGGAGTTCCAACTCTGAAAAAACCGTGGAAATCCGTCAATCCATTGCAAAGTTATAGCATTTCAAACATTTTGCTTTCCCTCTTTGATTTTTGATAGCGTATCTAAAGAAAATGGGCTTGCATTGAAAGCCTGACAAAAACTTCAGGAGATATATTTACATTATCATAGTAACAAACCAAATTGAATCTCCTGAATATGGGTGTTGCTTCTGGCATACACACAAACATTTGGGTTTTTCGCATGACTTCTTGAATCACCCTGTATAATCATATCATAGTTCTTTATTTTTACGAGAGGTATATTCCAGGCAGCTTAATCCGGAAAAAACTAGCTTTGAAAATCCGCAAACAGCTTTCACATATCTGTATTCTTGTTGAAGATATTGTTCAGGGTGTCCCATTTTGGGTACTTTTGCGGGGTATCTCCGTTATTCTTAAAAATTAATTGATTAATAGATAGAAAGTTTTGGTTTTCTCGACAGTGTGCGACTTTTTCGTGAAACTAAAGATACCGTTAACAAATTTTTCATAGCCCTTTTAGTTTTTAAGATACAGGGCCACAGAACACATACACAGAACACATATACAAAGTTTAGAACAAAAACATAAATGGAGGGCGAGGCCCAAGTGAAAGCTTTCATTCGCATCCACGGAGAGGCGCTGATGTGCCTAAAGTGCGTTAGATCTCAAGAAGATGGCGCTACGTGACTGGTTATTAGCTTGTCATGATGACAGATTATGCCATTTGAACGTCACCTTGTAACATCATGTTGTCTTTTATGCTTTGATTCCTCTCTTAGTTGAAAAATGCCGGGGTAATCCCTATCAATAGCCACTAAAAACGCAGGGTACAACCCGGAATATTGGGGTCTCATCAGTCTTTCAGCCGCCATCGGAAAAGTGGCCGAGAAATGCATCCTCCACAAAAGCAATAAACCGTCTGCCAGATGAACAAATGATATTTCGCCCAGACCACTCCACAAGACATCAAACAGTGAGGCCAAGTGAAACCATCCTGAAAAGGGCGACAAAAGGAAAAGAAACAAAAGAAGTATACCTTGAGGAGGTGCGTAACAGCCGTCCCACCCCACATGGAGCCATGCACCGCTTTCCCAGACTTCCGGAGTGAGTGGCATTATCTCATAGTCACCATCACACAGGGTCAACGCAGAAAACATCAACTAAGGAAGACACTGATCTCATCCCCAGATGATTCCGGACATTCAAGACAAAACCGAAGAAACTACATTTATTCATAGTTTATGTCTTTATTTGACAAAATAAAGACAGTTTCAAAGTCAAAGTCAGTGCTTTTATGTATCAAATTCTGTATAATATATTGCAGAAATCTGTAATAATACATTATCCAAGTCTGATAGTTCGATTCGCATCCACTGCATTACGTGACGCACTGTTCCGTAAAATTTTATGCGTCACTTCTAAACTTTGTATTATGTGTTCTGTGTACAGGGCTAAACTGAAAATGTTGCATTTTAGGGTCCCCTCGTATCTAAACCTAGATCTAAACTAACGAGTGTTCAATAAAAAAAGGGATCAAGTCACCTCTGGATTTCTTTTTCTGTCATGAACGTAGGTCGTGGCTAGTTTGTATGGTTTGGCATTATGGCATCTATGACGGTTAGAAAGTGGATGTCATGTCATAATTGCGATCTTAGCCAAGACATACGTTCTTTGAAACAATTGCAATCCATAGGTGACTTGATCCCTTTTTTTATTGAACACTCTTTATCAGGTAAGTTATGGAAAATGCGAAAACTGTTTCTTATATAACTTTTTCCGTAGAACTCGATTCTGCCTTCGGAACTAGTATACAGGGTCAGGTCAAAAAGTTATCGGACCCAATTTTATTTTTTTTAAAGTGCATATTGTTATATATTTTTTAAAAGGTAGAACACAGACAAATCTTATGGACTATAAATATACAGGGTGTTCCATTGAAAAAAAATAAAGTTGGGTCCGATAACTTTTTGACCTGACCCTGTATACTAATTCCTCCACTAATTCCAAAAGCAGAATCGAGTTCTACGGAAAAAGCTTTATAAGAAACAGTTTTCACATTTTCCATAACTTATCTGGTAGTTTAGATACGAGGGGTACCTTAAAATGCAACGTTTTCAGTTTAGCCCTGTATCTTAAAAACGAGAAGGGCTATGGAAATTTTGTGAACATCTTCAGATTCACGAGAAAGTAGCATACTGTCGCGAAAACCGCAACATTCTATCAATAAGAATAACGGAGATACCCCGCAAAAGAACCCAAAATGGGACACCCTGTACATTGAACATGTATAAGTTCAACAAAAATAAGTTCGAGTGCACAGCAGTTTAGTTGAATATACGTCTGTGTACTGCTCTGCTTGTGCTGTGCTCCAATATTCTTGTGCTCCATCATGATTCTGGTTATCCTCCCTCATTTGTTTTTCAGCAATCTGGCTCTTCCGCCATTTTCCGGCACCTTCATTTTTCATTCCATCATATATCATGACCTTCATGAGATTTGCTTCTATATAATAGCCTAATGGCACATAGGAACCCATCTCTTTAGAGATTCTCCTTTCTCGTCTCATTTCAACTCCTTCGCTTTTGTGATCTGTAAATATAATAAATTTTAGAAAGTTTCTGTGCCATCTAGTCTATACCGAAGTAGTAAAAACTTGTTAATGAGGCAGCAATAAGTAGTGTTTCTGAACTGCTTGGACATGCGTCACTCTCCTTTATCTGCAACTAATGATATAGTTTTCCCATTAGTGAAACAAATGTGGGATTACCTCGAGGCTACCTTTATATTTTATTCCTTTTGTGACGTTTTGCGAATTCTAAATGACATCATTAGCTGCAGTGATTTGGTTTTGATCAAGAATTTCAACAGTAGGAAACTTTCTACTGTTGAGCATTTTGCTATTGCGAAAACTGCACCTTTAGAAAGAATTCAGCATGGAACGTTCTTGATGCTAGGCCGGTTAGAATGGACCACTCATCTTATCAAACTGAAATAGAGGAGAATACTCATCATTTATGTTCCATATAATTCATAATATCGAAATGAGGTCTTCATTAAACATAATTTATTTGATGATCTTTTTATCTTAAAAATCTCGTTATTATAATTTAATGCCGCTGCCACTTGTTGACTAAAGCTCATTTGGAACCTTGTTCAAAGCCGAGCAGCCAATTATGTAAACAAACTACAGACCAAGCAGAACGATTGATAAGGTCACGTGAATTAAACAAACCCATATGACTGTCCAATCGTTCTGTCTTGTCTTATCACGTGTAGTTTGTTTACATCATCGGCACCTTGGTGCTAGAAAAAAATAACAATGAGAAGCGACAAAACTTTTCCCGCCAAAAAGTTCAGGTGGGGGATCTGATGCTATCTGTCATAGGCTTCGTCAGCTGTTAATTAGTCCGAGTGTTCATCAGTTTTGACTGTCGAATTTCACGATTACCATGGTTACCATAATATGTAGTTTATCGTTAGCCCCGGTCGATCAGTGGATCAATCATTTGTGGTTTGAGGTCCACTACTCTGATTACGTGAACATTTTGATAAAAGTGGAACTTAAAAAAAATGATATCGGATAAGAACATAATAATATGGGTTTTTTCACATTGTTTTCGCTTGTGTAATACACTTCTAAAATTTGGTCCGTTCCTCCCGACTCACCCTGTATACAGGATCTAAATTAAGTATACTTATTAAAACTTACACTTGCAATGCGGGGAATAATAAGATATTTTATCGCCACTGCCATGGATCACCAAGGGAAATAACAATTGTTACTCATATCAAGTACTTTTTTGTACAACCTACACGTAAAGTCCACTTTTCAATGCATGCAAAGCTCAGGCGGACAGTCACTAATTTTGGCCGGGCCTAAAAGTACTTTCACGCCCGCGGGCGCAATAGTAGGTCACTTAGCAACGGTTCCTTGGATCCCGCCTCTGAATCTAAAAACCACGTGACAGTCTAGCATACTAAAAGGAACTAATCACGTGAATCCGCACCACAAAAGAATACGGGAACACACCTATCGTAACCAAGATTGACAGTTGTCACTAAACTTGTCAGTTGTCTGACTTGTCAGCAGTGTAGTGCAGTGTATCGATTATTTATTTTTGATTTTCATAATTATTCTTTTTCAAATGATTACAAACTGGTTGAACAAAAAGCTTTGTTTGCACCACGGACAAAAGATGATTTTGACTCGGCTAATATCTGTCCTCGCTTCGCTCGTGCTGCTACTTATACCATCGTCAAAATCATCTACTTTCCGCCCTTGATACACAATGCACTATTCTGTCATCAAATATTTTGTTTCCCTTGGTTTTTCATGGTTTCCCATAACGGTTGGTGAATTATAGCATTATCCGCTTTTTGTTTGTTTTTGTTGAATGTTGTTGTGTACCTACCTACAATCTAGAAAAATTATATCGCCCCATACATATGGGGTAAAATGAAAGAAATACGGAAAAGCTGATTGTCTCAAGGTTTGTCAGTTACTGTCTTCTGAGTGTAAAATTAGCAAAATCGGAAATTTTTATGTGGAAGAATCTGAGCATTAGGGGTGTTTCTTTTTAATTGTGCTACAAGAAAATAATCCACTGCAAATTGATCTTAGGAACACACACTATCACTTTGCTTCATGAATTGTTTTTATAAGTTTAATATTTCTTGACTTAGCGGCCCTTCATTGAGCCGTTTGGGGTGATTTTCAGAAAACTTCTTTTACAGCAAATTGACCCGTATGAAAGTTGTTAATAATAAATAGAGAAGCAACTTTCTCCTATGAATTTTCTTTGTCACTTGATTATTTTTGTAGACAGCGTGCAGTTCATGGGCAAACTAGGCTAGTTTCGAAATTTTTGTTCAGTTCTGTGAATTCACCAAATTAAAGCTGTCCATAATAAAATTACATGCAACCTCCGATATGATACTATGTTTTCATTTCCCCAGAACTAAACATGGTATTCGCGATCTGGTGTTTTATAAAAATTATAATAATGATCTTTATCATCAAAAAGTTATACAATTAACAATTTGATAAAGATGTTTAAAATGCGAGATGGCTGAAAGAGGACGTGACTGAAACATCAAATAAATAATATTGTATAAATAGCTTTATAAACAAAGTAGTAACACCCAAGCTTGAAATTACATAAACGTGTAAATTGTATAAAAATGAGAAACAAATGGTAAATCAATCATCATTCTAATACCTAGAATGACGACAATAAAAGAAAAAAGAAATATTCGTATCGTCTTCTTTAGTAAATTGATACCTATGCCATGCCCAGACTCAAAGGAATGATTGGATTGGTTTTCTGATACAAAAAATAGTCAAGTCACAAAAAAGTTCATAACGCAAAGGTAGTAGATATACCTACTCTTAGTATCAACACCTTTGATTTGGAAAATTTGCAAAACTATAAGAAATACAAAACCCTGCCAATTTATTCATGAGGCGCTATCTCCAAAAATAATCAATTGTAAAAAAAAGTTCATAAGAAAAATCAGAAGACGGTCGCTGTCAAACCCTGAAAAAATCAGCTTTTCCGTTTTTTTTTTTTCACATGACAATTATTTTGGATTACTAGTATAAAAAAAAACATATCAGGCACTTTTTCTACGATTGGCCTACGTCTTATTTTTGTTAAACAGCATCAAAAATCCTCCTATCAAACTTTAAGATATTTCACTATTTTTATTCTGGGGGGGTATTATTTATCCTCGTTGCCCCGCGTTTGACAGCTTCCATCGTATCCAATATAGCTTGGATACGATGAAAGTTGTCAAAAATTTCAATTTCAAGGTCACATAAATGTATTCCCATTAAAGCAATGGGGAAAAAAGTTTTTGTCGCTTCTTATTGTTATTTTTTTCTCGGCGGTTTTGAATTAACTATAGTATAGGTACTTATATTTTAGTCTTTTGTTAATATTGTAGAAAAAAAATTGTGACCGGAAAAAAGTACGATGTTTTTGACTCATTGATAAAAAATCCAAATTGTCGTGAATCGAAAACTGCTAGAAATTATATTATACAGTGCGGCTCAAAAAGGCCTTCCCCCTTCTATCTTTTGAAGCGTCTGATATACTAGAACAAAATTTGGACATTTTTTGTATGTCAAAATGACAGCTGGGTGCCATTTTGAATGAAAAAAATCAAATGGAAAGGGAGGTCGAGTGAATGCTGTACGTGCTCAATTATTAAGGATCTAAACTTCATTATTGCACATAAAGCGGTTTAAAAGTTAGGGGTGGAATTTTATGAGCCACACTGTGTAGCAACATATTATTTTCTTAGCTGTTCTAGAGAACTATTCTTTCTTAATCATGAATAGTTGGGACGCTACTAGATTCTTGACAAAAATTCAAGTCAGAAACCATGTCACTCAACACCGGAATGAGTTGAGCATAACTTATTAATACATAATATGTATAATAAATTTACAGGTAGATTTAGGAGGAAATGTAAATACTCTGAAGCCAAACTTCGTTAACTCGAACTGATCCTTCAAATCATTGCTTCAGGTAGGTAAAGAATATACATGAACATATTTCTGTCTCTTTAGGTCGAATTTATCTTTCGACAAATGCCGTTTTGAGTTATCGTAGTTCGACTGTGGTCGATTCGACCTCAAGCTGTCGAAGTGACCATATACTTATTCTTAAAATATATCCACCGTAGTCCCTCCTAGGTGAAGCCAAGTCGGAAAAGACAAAAGTATTAATTTCCCATAAGTATGTTTCATGTGTACTCACATTTCAATACTTACGCATGCCTCAATATCAAATTTCAGGACTAGTCGGTAGGTGGATATATTCCTAGTCCAAATTTGGAAAGCTACCAATAGGCAGGTCCGGTCATCAGCTGTTATCGATTATTTGAATCTATCTAGAACAGAGACCATGCAGCAGCGCTGCCAAATTTAAAATCGCCAAGACTTTAGATCGCCGTAACGTTAAGTTTGGAATTGAAAACCGGAAGTCATCATAATTACGATTTCAAAAGAACGTTTTCGCGTGCAGAAATATTCTATCTCACTATATTATAAATTTGGCTGTTCAATATATCACAAGGAAAATGCTTAACTACCACAATAATATATGTGTTAATGGTATGGATCTACCGTAAAAACGGGATATCGGCACCAAAGCGGCAGCATGAGATCGGTCAAAATGCACCAGTAGCCTATACGAAACAGCTATCAGCACAATCGCAGTATTTTCGGCATACACATGAAATACACTTATGTGGCATTGGGTATAGGCTTGATTACTCCTGTCTTTCTCATCGGGTGAAAATCGGCTTCACTTGCCGCACATTGATGAAATAGGGGCAGAGTAAAAACAAAGTTTACTAATATACAATAAGTTGGGTCACTTTCGAAAACGCGCGAAACCGGCTCCACCCTTCTACTTCGTTTCTCTTGGAGAGCCCAGTTCTCATAAGTTCGGAACGTCTGTCGGTCGATTTGAACCATTTTCGCTGGGCGGGTTTCTTGGAGCGGCATGCTTTGACGCCGCGGCCGCTTGTGATACGGGTTTTTCAAAGAGCCGACTACTAAGTGAACTAACTTATTGTATATTAGTAAACTTTGGTAAAAATCTACTCGTGATCTGATCTGACAAAGCGTGTTTGTTCATTTCACATGACCTATTGGATCGTTCTGCTCTTTCTAATCGCGTATAGTTTGTTTACTTCGTCCGAATCTTTGAAACATTACTTGAATATACTATAGAAGGTCAAAATGAGGAAAAGAAGCATGTTCAATAAGTAATTAAAAAATAAATTGATGAAGTATTTCAAAAGTGATATTGATTTTGAGAAAAAGCAGAGGTGTACTATTTTTTTCTTCAAAAAAAATCAATACAAATCCTGTCAAACGCCAATGGTAACTTTAAAAAAAAAAACTTTCAGATCAAAAAATTTAATTCAATGGTCAAAAGAGCTGTACCCAATTTTGTGAAAATATTTGGAGTGCTAGGAAAGTTATGATAAGAAAATGCATTTTTTAAAAAAAACTTCAACACCCTGTATCTCGGAAAAGTAGCATTTGTAGACATAATCTTATTTGAAAACTTTTCTGATCTTCTTGCATTTTATACAGTGTTAAAAGGAATGTATCAACTTAAAAAACACCCTGTATCATTCACACAATGAAGTAGGTACGCTGAAAAAATATTCAATTTTGCATCACGTGATTCTTACTTTTTTGTGTTATGACAAGCGTGAGATCTCGTAGCATTGAGCTTTTTCGAAACACTTATCCGATTACTACAAACACAAAAACGTGATGAAACAATATCTCCGCGCTCTACTCATTCACTTTCAGTAAAGGGTACAAAAAAAAATTGAAAACAATTATCTCTAGGATTCAACATCAATGAGGAAGCCAAAGGGATTAATATTTGGGTTTCAGCAAACAAGAGTATTGTCAACATCTGCTTTGAGCGTGACTTGCAATATCTCAGATTGCCATGCACACATGAGGTTAGCTACGAAAATAACGACAAAGACCACAGAATTTTTTCTGCAGTTTTGGTTACGAAGACCAAAAAGTGGATGATGAAGAGATAATTATGTAATGTATGTTATAAACTCAAACGCCATATTTGGTTGAATATCACCCCACCTTATAGATTGTCTGGCTGGGTCTTCTGAGACTTGAACAATGGACAATTTGCACATTTTTTAGAAATATGAAAAATATAAGGACTAGTAAGTACTGATGCCATTGAGTTTCAAAAAATCAACCTAAGACCTCTATTAATGTGGTAATCAGCGATTAAAAGGCGCCAATCAACATCCACTACGTCACAAAATACATTATCTCTTGAGAGCGTGATATTGCTCCGCCCCGTTTTCGATAATTCAGTGGAATTTGCGTTTTCTTTTTTATTTATTTGGTATATTTTTGGGTATTTTGGAAAAATGTTTTTGCTGATGACTTTCTAATATTGTCGAGAGAACGTATATAAAATTTCAAGTAATTTGAAAATATATGCAAATTCTCCATTCCTTAAGTGCAAATTTCATGTGAATAGCTAAGAAAAGTCCATTCGCTTAAGATTTGGCTAGTGAGGAGTGAGGAGACAATATTGTCTGTTAAGAGAGATTTCTGTGCCCTTTCCCTTATAAAAACGTCAACCAATTATCAGATCTCGAATCGATTTCCGTACAATTTCAAAACAGTGTTGAATCATGTAACAACTTATCTTTTCCCATCACGAAATAATCATCTTGAATGAAACGGAAGAATAAAGTACTTTAATGTTAATGTATCGATACGTTTAGATAAAATGAGCTGTTGCTCACCAAAAGTAGTAATTATTAATTAATATAAATAATATAAATAATCAATACAATTAAGAATGATTACAGCTTATATTCTGTAATAAGGAGTGCCAAGACTTTACTTAATAAATAGATGCTGGGTCACTCCTGGTCGGTACTTTGAACAACCCAGATCACAAGCCTTCCGAAGTCAAAAAAAAACAGCAGCACAAAATATTAGTTCAGCTGAGATCTTTCATCTAAGAAAATCATAGGTCACTTTTATAAAGATTGTTGCAACCGTCCGCTGAACAAACAACGTTATGATGTAAAACTCAAACGGTTCATGATAGAGAAAAATGGTCTACACTGTCTCACCTCAACTTTTCAAGGGCTATTCAGTCATTTGAATAGAAGGTACCTCTCGACTGTCAATTTTGTTCGACAGATTTCATAATATGCTTTGGCAAGAATAATTAAATATCCTTGGATAGTTCTTAAAAAGTTGCGACTAAAAAGTGCAGACCGTTTTTCCCTGTCTTGAACCGTTCAGGTCTTATAGTATGTTAAAGATGCAAAAATGGCTAAATTTGGGAACATTATAGACATATATTTGTTTTTACTCAAAATTAAAGGGAAAATTGAAATATCTATTAATATACAGAGGGTTCCTTTCAAAAAAATGCAAGTTTGATCGAACATGACCTTATGCCCGACCGTGTATACTCCAATTTATCAAAGATATGTAGATTTTGGGAAGCCTCACAACTTTTATAGTCATTTTTTTCTAACTCGTGTATATTTTGACATAACCGACAGTTATGGTAATTTCTCCTAACCCTGTATAATCAAGATAGTTGCTTTTTGTCAAACCTATCAAAAACGCTTACGGTCAATAATTTGATTCAACATAATATGCTACTTTCAAAATCAATGATTGCGCGACATAAAACTATCGCATGATTATTGCTAATCGTCTTGCTATTTAAAACATTCAATTACACTTGAGATGAAAAAATATCACAGTTGCTTCAATCAGAAAGATCTGAGACTGCACTCAGCAGTCAGCAGTCTGCCACACTCAACAGTTGGGCGACGCCAGTGTTTTCAACAAATACCTGAAGTTAAGAGACGTCGGATAGTATAAATCTTATCGGATCGACAATCTTGCCACATCTGTGAGAATATTTTTCGTTGTACTAAGTTTTTTGCTTGCCTATCGAAATATGACAAAATGAAGTATTCCTTTCAAGACAAAAACTATTCTATGTTCAAAATAAAGTAGATTTTACTAAAATATGATGGATAATATGACTATTATTATTATTGAACAATTTTGCTGTGAGCTGCATTCAGCAACACAAAGTATTCTGTAGTCAGCCGACACAAACCCTACCTTGTTTACATTGACAATGAATAATTTTTTGGATTTTACCCAGATGAATGTTTTACTCTACAGCCCATTTAAAGATCAGACGTGATGACCGTGACTTGTTCACTACACAAGACGCTAGACGCGTTTAAGGAAGTTCTCATTTCAATCGCAAAAACCTCATTCAATGACTAGTCTGTCGAATAGAAGCACCCAAGCGAATAGAGAAGAGTCCAAAGAGATTTAAACCACCTGGAGCCGCTATTGTTTCTGATAACAATAGCTAAGTAATTCTATATTATTCGTTTCCAATTCAGAAACGTTCTTTTGTATTGAATATACTTTATGATATTGCCATCTATCTATTATCAGAATTCAAATATAATCCCACGAATTACAAGATTTATTTAATATTATTGATTTGGATGTCCTGAATATGACATAGATACACAATCGTCTTAATACCCCTTTTTCGTTATAATATTTTGGAGACTTTTAAACGTTCTTTTTCTGCATTAGATCCCACGTTTAAATATTTTCTATATTGCTTTGATGCATAGAATACACTTCATTTCGAATAATTTGGATATGATATCCAATACCTATTGACTATCCAAAAAAATATAGATCTATAGATCAAAATGTTAAATCTTGCTCACATTCTTAGTATCAAGTGAGTCAGTGACTTAATAGCGAAGAATTTTTTTTGATTTTTGATATTACAATCATCTTCAAAAATATGTTGCTGATCGTTCGTGCGATCTGTTCCATGGAATTGTGGTTATTAATGTCCATCAACTACTATCTATTTCGCAAAAAAGCAAGTGATTCAAGGACATATCTATGTGATAAAATAAGCCGAAGCTATTTTTCAATATACATACATCGTTCTGACAGTTTTACGATTGAAGACAGAAAAATCCGAAGTTTTGCTCGTTAGTCACGGACTCAGATTAGCAACGGTCTAATTTGGAAGTGTAACCCCTTCAGAATCTTATTCTGCAACATGTGTCAATCTTTAGAAAAACATTCAGACACCACCCATGCTAGTCTATATAAAAAATGTAACCAGATGTTGGGCGTAACTTTGCGTAATTCAATTATATCAGAGTCTATTATTTTGACTGGAGGCTCGATTGTGATTAGTTTCAAGGAAAACTGGTGAAGTACATTGCCGTAGAAGTTAGAAAATATATTTTGATCTATTTTATAAGTACCCATAGATTTTGATTTGAGGAAGTTTATTATTTGTGACAGTTATTTCATCAAAAGAAATTTTGTTCGTGTGGAAGAAGAAAGAAACTCATAAATCATACAGAACATATCACTTGAGTTCTCACTTTAATTGTGAAAAAATCTATTGATCCTGCGTTAATCAACTTTCAAAAGTCCTTATTCTAGGCTTTCTAATGTTAAAAGCCGAGATGTTTAAAATTTATTTCAGTACGGGATTAGGCCTTAGCACCCAGTCAGTTGTTCTTGATAGATTTACATTGTGATCGCATTCTTTTGCGATTCACTGACATAACGTTCATGTGATCGCATTCTTATGCGATTCACTGACAACGTTCAACAAATCTTAGTGATGATATAGAAACTAAACTAATAGAATTTCTTTGAATTACTTGATAGTTTTTGAGAGTATTCTACGCCTATGTTCAAATTTGTAGCTGTTCCAAAAACCAATAGTCACAAAACCACAATAGAAAAAAATGGGATGGACAGAAGTCGAGTAACGTATTTTTATGTTCGCTTTCCGCACAGCTCATGAAAAGGGTACTTTTGTTGTGAGGGGTTGTTTTCGTTTTGCAAACTCAACATCAACGGAAATCAGTAAATGTTGTTGAGTAGAATTGATTGGCGGTGATTTGGAACTGTAACTAGCAGGTCAACTAACCTACACCTTTCAAGACACTTTGTATGTCTATGCGTTCTTTTCAATCAAAAGTGTGTCCATAGAATTACTCATCTATTACACGCTGTTTGATAAATTACATTCTTAAAAGAAGAAAAGGTTACGGATACCTGTTGAAGAGAGGTGTAGGGGTCTATCAGGTGAGAAATGCGTGCTGATATCTGGCGTCATCGAACGTAACCCGGAACATATCCGAAAAAAAAAGATGATAATACCGAACCTACCTAAGTAAGACCCACCTCGATCTTTGAGCTCGTGCCATTTTTGACCTGATATAAGACTATAGATTAAGTTATTACACTTCACGTTCAAGTTTCAAACCTTCAAGTTCTCGTCGGTTAGCTTATTGTGAATATTTTCTTGGATTTGTGAATTATTGTTAAACCTACTAATGACCCAAAAGTTCATATTTGAATAATACAGTTCCGTTCCAATCAAGAATTATAAGGAGGTTTTAGTAATATAATAATTCAGATTAAATTAATTTGAAAATGTTCAATTTGTCTGGAAAATTCTATTGTTTATTAAATCTATTGCTATTTATCAGATCCATACATAAATTAACCATTATCATAGTCACCCAGATAAATATCTACAGTTTATACCTATACAACCCTGCAAACACATGAAAGGGACACCTGAAATCATAGAAGGGTCAAGCAATCCGTGGTCAGGCGGTGGCCAAGGTAGGTCAAGGTCTCAATCAGGTGCATACCGGAAAACAGGTCTGTTCGAAAATTACCGGAAATGCTTGTCAGCTTAGGAATAGGAGTACACCTCATAAAGCAAATTAGTCAAGACTGCGAAACGTTTTCAGATAAAAGTCGCTGACTTAGAGATGGTAAGTTGAGTGAAAAAAAAACAGAATTTTCTATTGGTGAGATGTTTATACATGTAGATGATGTAAAATAAAATCACATGCACGTCATCGAAACGTATGATTATAAATTTCATCCGCCACTGTTGACAGATTATAATGAAAGGATGAACAGTTAGGAAACATTTCAGGTGCTGCTGAAAATTATATTGTCATCTTGCCTCAAATAATTTATCAAAGATGCCACTAGATCTTTGACATTTTGCTATCTTAAATCTACACAGTAGTGTTGTTATGAAAACAGTTCTATTTTCATTCACAAGGTAATATTTACACACTGACAAAACGCGAATGAAAACATCCCATCACGGTTGTTTTCTGTAGTGGCACATCTGAGCCTATTTAATTGAGTCTTCAATGAAGTGCATGTGATTGATTTTATTTTGTATCAGCTATAATTATAACATCTTCAGAAAAATAAAAATATCCGGATAAGGGTGGAGGATGACTCATCCTATGTATGAAAATAGAAGAAACAGGCATGAAAGTATCGGTGGAATGGAGAATTACACTGTGAAAAGTCGACTTGACAAACTCTATTTACTATTTCAAAATTTTTGAAGGTAAGCTTCCAATAGTCATTTCCGCAAATTCCAACATCTTCCTTGAATTTGAATCTATCGACATACTGGGTAGATAGTTCGATTAATTTGAGAAATAACTTACTTTTGATTCTCTCATTACCTCAACCCTCCAACCATAATCATTTTCAATGCTCCACTGACTCCATATACCTATGTATATGACTAACTTCAACACTCCAACCATATCACTGTTGTCTATTTGCTATTGCACATTTCATCGATTAACAAATATGTACAATACTCGAGATAGTCAAAATCCAAAGGTTTATATTCAATAATTTCTCACGAAACTCTTTTACTACATAAAAACAGTGATAATCCGATGACTACCAGCAGATATTCATTCGGCACATTAAGAGGGCCATTCAAGTGACCTGAAGTTCGACCCTTCTCGTCACAGTGCCCCAAAGTTGTTTTTGCGAGTTGTGTATTATAAAAATGACGGCTTCCTTTTATTGGTAGAGGTCAGGGAAACAGATATCTTGTCGCGTGTCGCCAAGATCTGAGGGTTAATCCTGGGTCGGGTGTATAAATGTTTCATGTTGTTTATGATAATATTAAGAGAATATTCTACTAAAGATATTTGTATGTAGATAGATCATTGCCAGATTGATATGGCTGACATGCATGGCTATTCATTACAATTATTGTAATTGCTTTGCTCTTGATGGTGATAAATAATAAGGGCTTCTCACTCAAACTGAATTTTTGTCTCTTGGATCTGTGACCGAATCAGGACAGAAAATATTATCATCAAGCTCAGACGATTGATCTGAAACGTGAATTTTAAAGCGATTCTGTTAGATATCCTTATATTATAGTAATTGCCTTTGGTAGATACTTTTTTGATCTAAACAAAACAACTGAATGAGCTGGAAAAAACCATTTTGTCTTACATCATGAGACCGTTGTACAGTTTCGGCTTCTGAATCCAGATTTCAGTTTGTTATACTAGTACCTGATTGATTAGGTTTTTTAATTTTACCTAAATTTTTTTCAGACGAAGTTAAGCCTCTTCATACCGATCGAGTTGAGTATTTTGAAAACTCAACATTGTATTTGGAGCTGTCAATACTACTGACATCCTCCTCCAAGTTTTGTGAATTCCGTCGTTTCAATAAATTTAAAGGACATTCAGTTCGTTGTCCCTTCATAACGTTTGTTGCCTTCAGGATCTGTTATAATTGGAATTAAGAATATTATCACTTTCAGGTGTCTGGGAAGAAAAACTCTCTTTTTTGTCAATAATAAAAACATTGAGTGCACTACACCGTACCATTCTTGGGATGTAAGGATGTAAGAGGCATGTACCCCTTTAAAAAAGCTCAAAGGCCTCGTTGAACCTGTTCAAACATTTAAACTTGTTTGAACTGTCTTTTATTCAATGTTTAACAGGAAGCCCTTTTCATAAACCATGCATAGAAGTATTGGGAGATGTGTGCGATATGCGAATCTCTATTTACCTTTGTGTGTCCTACAGTATTCGGTGAACCAGCCTCGGTAGTATCAGGTTACATTTCCGTTGCTTCGGAATACTTTCTCGGGATGATAATTATTTATTTAACTTGAGCAGTCGGTGTTAGAGGATAGTCTGTTTCTACAATAATTTGAAGCAGACCGAGTCTCCTGCACATTAGCGTCGGTTGTATTGTTAAGGTCAACAATCAATTTGTTAGAAAATTAGAATGTGAAGTTCATAATAATCACGGAACTTTGTGGTCAATTTTTATTGATTCACTTGCAATGCTGTACCTATCTTGGTACAGATTGCAAAATTTTTGCAAAAATTGTCGAAGGGAAGGGACTTGCACGAAATTGTAATTGTGTTTCATTTGATTCATTAATATTCTATAGAATTCAAGAAATTACTCATAAGAATTGTTGGTGCAAAATCATAGTTTTAATCAGATATTACTTCTTGCATAAAAGTATTTTATCCAATAATAAAAATGATCAAAAATGTTCATTGTATGATTGACTTGTATATGAGAGGATTCTTGTTTATTTCACTCTGGATCTAAAATTTCTATCTTTCAACCGAATGAAACCCATTCATTCATAGTAGGATCATACTTATATGAGTAGGATTACATCTTGAGAAAATCGACTATAATAGCCAACTGCAAATTGCACCTGGACCATCTGACGTGTCGAACATTCTCTTCTTTTGACTTCGATAAATGCGTTTTCTGATAGGATAGGAATCGAGCGTTTCGGTGACGAATACCTTTTTCAACTTTTCATTCTTTTGTGTCCAATTCTTGTTCACGCGCCGCTTTCTTCTCGAGCACTTTCGGAAATACATTACTGAACATTTTTTGAAATTGGTTTTATCAGCCCGCATACAAGCGGGTGGAATAAAAAATAAAGAATAAAGAAAGAATAAAGTATACTATTCTCAACATAATCCGTTAAAAGGATTTCATATACACAATACCTACCTACCTATAGTTTATCGAAAGAATTATGGAAAAACATGCAGAATTTCTTCAATTCTTAATAAAGACGATTTGTTATTATTATTATTATCATTTATCTGAGTGTGATAATGTATAGATATCGTTCAGATATTTACATTGATCAGATATAAGAAAACACGTTTTAACTCAAGCAGTTGAAAAAAATTGAAATAGTGCTTATTGATAGATACTTAAATAATGGAATAGAAAATGGAAAGAATCTTCGTATCAAAAAATGTTTTCTGTCTACCGCACCTTGGAGATGGAATCCATCAGGGTACCGATTCTCCCAGAGAGTTGGCCCCTCATGTCCAGCGCCTTACACGCTCGACCACCAACGGGTAAGGTGGGTATGGTTTCATGTGCTATATTGAACAAAATTACAGAGATACCTTGTTAATAAAATATCAGATTTAATAAAATTACTGCCCTCACAAGTAAATAGATTTTTTTCTAATGCTGCTTCTTATCTCATGGGTATTTCTGAAAAAAACTTTTGGATAATGAGCAGGAATCATCATCATTATCTGTGACCTCAGATGAGGAGAAATGAAACGTACAACTTGTACCTGACTATACCACAAAGAATCATACGCGGATAGTCTTTTCTTTTCTTACTTATTCAGGCAAATTAACAAATCCTTGTTGCATAAAATAATGGAGCTTCGATATCCGAACTATACTAGTAGTTTATTTTGTTAGCCGAAAAATCATGAAGAACAACTTCCGGCATCATTATCAATTTCCAATTCAAAATTTATCCCAATTGTATTATCCCCAGCCCAGCCCTTAATAACAGGTATAATATGACGAATATTCACTAAATATAGGGTGTGTTTATTATATGGGTATAAACAAGGCCTTATAGCGCAGAAGGTTGTTACAGTTTTTGATAATTACCTGTTAGTGAAGCGGAGGAGAATTCTTAATTGCATTTGCTTGTATTATAAATATTCAGGAAGCATTCATCATTCAACAATCCAGTGAAATGATTTGTTTCAATCAAAGCAAAGTATCCAAAATTAGTAGAAGAATCAGTGCCTATCTTACCAAAAGGCACATAACGCCCGGGCTTTGGGCCCCGTGGAAAGTGGGGCCCGGAAAAAGCTCTCGGAACAAAATTATACAAACCATTATTTCAATTTAAATTTTAATCCATTGAATAAAATTAGACTTGGATTGGTATGATAACCATATTATTGATTGATATTAATTAGCTTTAAAAATATGCATTTGAGCACAGTATCATGTCTCTATATTATAGGTATACCGACGATAACAGACATTCCACGATCTTTTTTGACGGTACCATTTTTTGCGCGTTTTGGGCGTTTTACCAATCGGACGAGGCCTATCTTTGCAGGTTGAAAAACATAAGAATACCGACAGCATTATGGTGGGGTGGGATAGTATCATTTATTTAGATATCCTATTCTCAGTTTTTAATTGAGAAGACAACTTGACAAGCTCAAAAAGCATCAATCGAAAGTGATTGTGGTATTGTGAATGCATGATAATTCTTTTTTCACAATCCCAATTCAACTTAGGAAACGTTTTCAGTTTTAATTATTATTAAATTTAGGGTTGTTGATTTGACCGGTCATAGTTTTTTTGGTCAATAGAATAATAATAATAATAATAATAATAATAATGTGTTTATTTAGCATCATGCTACATAAAATTAGAGAGTTAAAAACATGAACATGATAGTACACATAGTAAATAAATAACATACAGATAATAAATACACTAACAATTAGTTAAAACAAATTCTCTGAGAAGCCTCTTGAACAGTTGAAAATTATCACAGGTCTTTATGATCACTGGTAGTTTATTAAATTCAATCAACCCTCTGTATAACACAGAGTTGAGCATTTGAGAGGTATAACATCTGTCTAACACAGCAAAATCATCACAGTTTCTAGTATTATAACTATGTACATCCTTGAAAACCTTAAACTTATCACAGATGTAGGCAGGTAAAATATTTTGCTTTAATTTGTATATAAACAGATTCACATTGAACATAATTCTTTGTTTCACTGAAAACATATTTAGGACACTTAACATCGATCTAATGGGTGAATAGCGATTACATTTTAAAATCAGTCTTAGAGCTCTATTTTGGATTTTCTCCAGCTGGTATATCTTATATTGTTGTAAATGGGACAATAAAGTTGAACAGAACTGTATATGGGGAAGCGCAATAGCATTATACAATAACAATTTTGTGTGCATTGATAAATTCTTTCCGATCCTGGTGATAAATCCAACTTTTTTTGAAAATTTTCTCGTCACATAATCTACATGAGCGTGAAAATTTAGGTTCGAGTCCATAACTGTTCCTAAATATTTGATTTCCTTGTCATAAAGAATACTTTCCCCGTTTATAATGATTTTAACATCGCTTACATCTACAGAATTAATTCTCGATTTTTTCGCAAATACACAAAATCTAGATTTACTTGCGTTCAAGCTCAACTTGTTTTCACACAACCAATTGAACACTTTGCTGATTTCATTATTTACAATCATTTGTAGTTGCTGCAAGTTTTTTCCAGATACATAAAGCATTGTATCGTCCGCAAACAATGAAATTTTACATCTTTGGACCACCTTCACTATATCATTATTGTATAGCAGAAACAATAATGGACCCAGAACTGTCCCTTGCGGCACACCGTATTTCACAATAATAGGTTCAGAAACTGAATCTTTATATTTTACGCATTGTTTTCTATTACACAAGTAAGACCTGAACCAACCCAACACATCATCGCTAATCCCTAGGCGCTCAAGTTTTTTTAACAAAATGTCCCTATCAACTGTTTCGAACGCTCTCTTAAAGTCCAAGAATACTGCCAACACATAATTATCGCTATCAATGGCCCTGAGACAATCATCACAAACAGAAACAATAGAATAAATTTAAAAATAAGAATTGAAAAACGCAATGGATAATTACACTTGTCAACTTTCTTATTTTGCAATGTATGAAAACAGTAATAGTAATTTGTTATAAAAAGTTTTGCTTATCGTTGGTCCATTCCAATACCCAAATTTTGGAATATCATGTAGGGTGAACAGGTGGGAAGTATAATGAAGTCCATTCAAAGGCAATCTATACAGTAAGAACTCTTATTCTGTAATTACCTTTGGTGTTTTATAAGAGTTCAAATAAATAAATTAAATTAAATAAATCAAATATACTGGTACTTAATTCTCCAATTGATCCGTATACGAATATGCATTTGATTTTCTACACAATTCGCATACGGATTTAACTGGAGAATCGAGCACCAGGGTGTACCCACTCGATGGGTCAACACTTCTAGAGTATAAGTATATCGATGAAGCATAGGAAAGTAATTTCAGATATGACAAACTGGAGCTGCGTCGTTTCTAAAATTCAATCATTCAAATCAATCAAAAAATACTTTATTGACAGGAATAAAAAATTCTGTTCACAAAAGAGGCTAAAACTAAATAAATATTCAACAACACTAAGGTTCACAAAAGAAATGGACACAAGCGGGACAATCACTATTACAATAATCTAAAACCAATACAAGCAGAAAAATCATACAATAATTAGTTAAGGAAGACCTGGAAAAAAAAATAGATATATGTATCTAAGTTAGGGCTTACAAGGCTGAGATAAAAAGTAGCGACGTAAAACCATTATAAAAAAAATGGTTCTGATGAAATTCAGAAAGTGATCAAAATGGTCTACCCAAAAGTTCATTCTCTAGACTTTTCCTGAATTGCCTGTCAGGGGTGGCGCGTTTAATGAACATAGTCAAATGATTAAAAATCTTAATTCCTTCGTGAATAATAGCTTTTTGCATCAAAGTTCTCCTTTGAGTAGACAAACGAATGTTAAATTGTTGCCTAGTGTGAGAATAATCAGAGCATCGCATGTTTTTGTTATTTTAAAAAATCAAAGTAGCTGTTTCCAAAATGTACAGCGAAGTTAAAGTCAAGAAATTGCGTGCTTAAGAAATAGAGGGTTTACACAAATCTCTAAGGCTACCATCAGAAATGAAGTGAACTGCTTTTTTTTTGCAAAATAATACAAGCTGTTGGGGTGTTGAAGTTTAAAAAAAAATACGAATTTTTCATCGAGTTTTCAAAGCGCTTTTACCAATTTTGATCAGATTTTTGGGAAGTATATAATAGTTAACGTATTGATGAAACTTTTAGAACGGATTAAACTCTACAGTCCCGGACTTGGAGAACATATGTGTTGTAATTCTAATACAAAAATGGTACGCCACCGGTTTTTCCGCAAAAAATAATGGAATACTCGTTTTCAACAAAGAATGTGTAGTGAGTTTTTTTCTGTTCAACGCACGTGTTTCGATTGGAAAAATTAAATTGGGAACAGTTGGTTTTCATGGGGTTTTCTTGTCTTGTCTTGTCGTTTGCGAAAAAACTAAAGAGAACTTTTTCATTAGAAATTGAATTAGTATTTTGAAAGAAAAATTTCTTTCTATGAACAGTCTTCAAAAATTCTGGTTTTGTTTAATCACAAACCTGAAGGTAACGAAAGCAGGAATATTCTTGGTGAAAATTCATATAGGATATTGGGGGCCCACTGTTTCAAAAATAGGCCCTGAGAAGGATTCCTACCCTTTCCCACGCATTTCTTCACCAACTTCATTCACATTCATACAAAAAGTGATAAGAAATTTTCAATAGCGTCGTATGGTCTCACCACAACCAAGACTTGTATTTCTGATGAATATAATTAACTCAACAATTCATGTACATATTAAAATAATGAACTACGCATTCCATTGTAAGGCCATCAAATGTATCTACTCCTCACTGTAAACGGGGAATAATAGTATAGCCTTACAATTCTTCTAGTCAGCAAAGCACCAGATATTAGTCTCCATGAAGTCTCATATCCATAAGTGCGACAGTTGTAATGAGAGAGTTTCTACAAATACCTAGATCATGCGAATGGGGAAGTTGCATAAAAAATTGAGTCCTTTTTTTCTTGTTGCAAACTGTAGAAAAACGCAGAAAATCGCTACGTTTTTTTTCATTCGATTCAAATTTTTCAAAAGTTATTCAAGTTTGTTATGTTGAACAGAACATGGACTTACGTCAAAATTCAGTAATTTTTGAACATTTTAAAGCGTTCTATCTCCGTGAATTTCCGAATAACAAGAAAAAGAAAAAACATGTGTCTTCTTATTCATCCAGAAATAAAAAGTACTGATTCAAATTCCTTATTAAATAGAAGATACACGACAACGAAGCACCAAATTATCTTTGTGGTATACGT
This sequence comes from Orchestes rusci, assembly GCA_958502075.1. NCBI lineage: Eukaryota > Metazoa > Arthropoda > Insecta > Coleoptera > Curculionidae > Orchestes > Orchestes rusci. Next base: position 45,814,610 of record OY293304.1, read on the forward strand.
AAATCGGCCAAAAGAGCCCAATATAGAGCACTCAGAGCAGGTATCACCCAAGCTATAGATGTCGCTTTTGAAGTTGTAGCTCATCGTGTATCTTTCAGAGGCAGCCTGAATTTTATGTTTCTTTATAGCAGTTACACTCCTAGCGTCATTTCTCACTCTTGCTCAATTTTCTTATAGTATTTTTTTCCAAACCTCTAGTTCTTACCGTTGTCCAGATACAGCCGCTCCTTACGCTTATCCGGACTCCAGGTACTTTTGAATCCTTGTATTTCGTCAGTCTATCAGCTATCAAAATATTTCTTGACAAGGACCTAAGAGCATAATAACTAAAACATAGTATTTTGAAATCAATGGTGGTTTCAAGATTTGATTTTAACTCATCTTTACCTGATAAAATCTTTCAGAAATGCTACATTTTAATTTAACGAACCAAAGACCAGCTTATTAAAAACGTTATAAATCTGCAATATAACAAATAAGAATCTTATGCATCGATCAAAATATGATATATTGTTTACATTCATGCTATTTTAAAAGTAACAGACAAACCTACATCCTACATGATACATGGATATTCCATGTAGCGAATTTCTTCTATTCCAATGAAAATGGAGAATTTTTGAAAAAAAAAACGTATTTATTTCTATTCCAAAAAAAAACTCGGTAAACTCGATTCCTCGGATCCTCTGTTACCTAAAGTCAGCACCTTCAAAATGCACCTCACAAATGAATAAATTGAAACATATTGAGAGAGAAGGTACATATTTTTCTGAGTCTCAAATGACAACTTTCATTATTCTGCCTAGAGTTTGAACAACTATGAAGAATCCTAACCCTGCAGTGTTATTTTAAGAAATCTGTCTGTTTACAACTACTGGTTCTAACATCTATGTTCTCAAATTTTAAAATACATGAATTGAAAAATGCATTGAACTATCTAAGCCAATCTATTTGAATGAATTTATTAATAACCTTTTATTCAAATAAAAAAGATGGTGAATGGAGAGTAACTCTATTAGAGAGCTGCATGAGAAAAATAACTGTGTGGATTAATTCAAAGCTTTATCTTCTTTGCTTCATTGTTATTTCCTCAATGGACCAATTGACTAAAACTTATGCCCAAGTCACTTTATTGATCTCTCTCCGTTTGGTTCACCGTGACCGGTAATATTATTGTATATTTGTTACCTGGATGCAATAAAATGATGACTTGGCCCTTGGCGCCCGGCCATAATGTACGGCATTGATCATCTTGTTTTGTAGTCTCATGGGTAGAGTAGAAGTCATTTTCCCATAGAGTGTCCACTAAAATATGATTTGCTTCTTGTCGCGACTGCGATATTATTTATTCTTGCCATCAGTCAATTCTATTTGTCTCATACTATGTACAAGACCCCTAAATCTTAAATTTCGCCATGACTAAAGGTTATTATTCATCTGCGATCTGCTATCGAAATAATTGATCTAGAATGCCTGCGTGAAAGCAGGCTCGGGCTCGGGACGGGAATAGTCACTACATTTTACACTACCAGACTACCACAGAAGCCACTACTTTGAGTATACATTCCAGAGAACTTTGACATATAATGGAAAAATTAAACAAAAGGGATGCCAAAGTGATGATGGCCGATCATGGACCAAGCAGAGGTCGGTGAAAGCATATGATCCTCACATGATTTACTAATACATTTGGTGAAAACAAGTACTACTGCTGATATTCTCGAGTAAGTTTTACTGCTACGAACTATTATGATACATTGTGAAGGAAACAAATGAGATGAACTTCTCCATTTCCTATACCAAATAAAAAATAAATCACCACCGAGTACATACGCTAACAGCCCCTTGACTTATAGTTGAAACTTTCCGTTAATATTATACAACGTGTGCAAGATGAGGAGGGCCAGTACAGGAGTACAGGGATGTGGCCCGAAGACGAAACGTCGGATCTAAAGTTTAATAACGCCATCTTGAAGAGGGGAAAAAGGGGCTATGAGAAAGTGTAATTCATTTTCAAAAATCTTTTGTAATAAACTCAGGAAAAGAAAATCAATTTTTCCAAAATTCGTTTTTTCCGTTTTTTACCAGATATATCTCCGGAACTACAATAACTTTTCAGATTTCAAAGCGGCATATTATCGAGCACCAAAAGCCGCTACATTCTTCTCATTTAACCGACTTTCTATCTCTCATGGTTACGGAGATCCCGTTACTGGCCCTCCCTCAGGCCCTCCTTATCTTGGGCACGTAGTATATTCATTCTCTCACGCACCCATCAAATTCTTAAAGGTAGCAGTTTTGAATCTGTCCATATATGCATTTCGAAAATCCAAAACGGATTCAAGAAGATTTGCTTGAATCACCAAGGGGACCAAGACTTTCCACATCATACACTAACACTACCTCACATTATTGCCTTCGACAATATCTTTCTGGGGTATCCTAGCCGCAGACATTTACTTCAAGCAGCAAGCAGAAGAAAAATCTAATCAAAGCAGTTCCAATGGCGTACCTATATCGAGAACTTACCGTAGTTTCATAAAATAGTTACAAGTCTAAGATCTTGGTCAAGTTATGTACCTTGAGTCCCTTTCCGATTCTAGTGCTGTATAACCGATTTATCATGAAAGCATATACCCCAAACGCCAACGGTGCCTGCGCAAATTCTACCAGAAGCAGTTAAATTGATTAATTTTCGGGTACACATTTCTCTGTGTCAAATTATGTCAAAAATCGACCAAAAGTCGCCACAAACGACACATTCCACATGCAAATGAGTCAAAATGATGTCAAAAACCGAAATGGCTGTCCCAGTCTGGCGGGAATATTTGCAGCGAATTTTTCCGCGGCGAATTTTTTCTGATTTTTGACATGATTTTTGACACTAAATGCAAATGTATAAAAATAAATGTAAAAAATCAGAGAAAATTCGCCGTGAATATTCGCGTCTGGGGAAGCGGTGATGGTCTCCACAGACAGGCGCAGCGAATTTTTCCGCGGCAGATTTCTTTGATTTTTGACATTATTTTGACAGATTTTCATGTAGAACGTGGCATAACGTGTCAAAATTTCAGAAGATTAATAATTATAAATTGCTTCCGACAGGATTTGCGCAGGCACCATTGGCGTTTGAGCTATATGCTTTCATGATAAATCGGCTATACAGCATCAGAATCGGAAAGGGACTCAAGGTACATAATTTGACCTACCTCTCCGACTGTATGTAAAACTCTGACTTAGAAGTATTATAATAATATAATCAGCAAGTATTCGTGTACAAAAAACCAAATCGCTACATGAAAGGTAACGATTTCTCCAAAATTCTCACACTTCTCAATTTAAATGGTATCAATCAGACATCCTTTCCTCTCATCAATACCACCACCCCTTCCAGTTTTACACAAAAATACTAAAAATACATACTTCCCCTTTTATCCACATCAAAAAAATAAAACGAACCCCTATGTGAAAGGTGTAAATCGCGGAAGATAGTTGCGGAAAGAATCCGGTAAAGGTGTATTAAAGGGCGTACAGAAAATAGGGTTGAGCATCGTGGGAAACTGCAAGGGTTCTTCTATGAGTGTCAGTAAATAGAACGCAGCTGCATCATCTCCGATCTGTTAGATCTTTGCTTGGTACATCCTTTATTCTTTTGATGAGTTCCGGAAAGTTTTTTTTTAATCTCACACTGTCTACAAAATTGTTATATGTATCATTTTTGACAGCTGTGACCTGACCGCTTATTAATTAATAATTATTAATTGATAATGGTAACAAACAAGTTTAATAGCGGTGCTACTTATGTAGATTTCAATGAAATGAAAGTAAAGAATGTAGTTGCTGAAATACGTCTTATAGATATGACCCTCTATTATTATATTACTTATCTAACAATTTGTCAAATTTCGAAACGAGGTGTTTACACGTTCTCAAATCATCTGTCCATTGACAAAAACGATATTTTTTGATAAGATTTTTTTGAGGAACTAAATCGGTGTGACGCTTTGGAAGTTTTATGCCATTTATCAAGTTGAATACATCCAGAAAGGTGACAATATGTGTGATGATTGACATTATTGAAGAGATTTCTTTATTGCATGGAATCATGACTAATTTGTTTTTGTTAAAGTTCAATTAACAAATCTCAAAAAGATTGGGTATCGACAACCCAAATTATCACTCTTCTTTTTCTTGTGATATGTAGATCGTGAGATCTGGAAACCTGGTGGACTCGTGTAGCTCGAGTAACGATATTTTTTTTTATGATGCTGAAGTCAAATCCAAAACATCTTATTTGCAACTAGTATATTTTCCTGATCTATGTTTATATAATCCAATACAGCATCTTTGAAGAGACTGTGAGAACGTCCCACCGGTTTTTTTTTTTAAGTATCAATACAGGGTGGTGCAACCAAGATGGGGTGGACGATTGTGGGAAAATGGTGAGAAATGTTGATGTTTTTTTTTTTGTATATTATAGTTAGTCAAAAAGGCTATGTTTTAAAAATATAGTCATAGTACAGGGTGTCCCAAAAAGTTTATGGCAAACCAAACTTGTATTCTTTTAAATGGAACCCCCTGTATATTAATTGATATTTCAATTCTTTCTTCAATTTGGAACAAAAATTGTAATACAACTAATGTTCCTAAATTCAACCGTTATCAAGATATCGCGTTTTAAAAATGGCATTTTTGCAACTTTGACATGCTATAAAACTCAAACTATTCAAGTTAGAGAAAAATGGATTGCACATTCCTGTCTTAACTTTTCAAGAGCTATTCAAGGAGATTAAATTCATTCTTGTGAAAAAAAGTCAAAATGTGCCGAAAAAAGTTGATAGTTGACGTTACCTTCTATCCAAATGACAGAAGAGCTCTTGAAAAGTTAAGATAGGAAAGTGCAAACCATTTTCCTCTAAATTGAATAGTTTGAGTTTTATAGCATGTCAAAGTTGCAAAAATACCATTTTTAAAACGCGATATCTCGATAACGGTTGAATTTAATGACATTAGTTGTATCACAATTTTTGTTCAAAATTGAAGGATGAATTGGAATATCAATTAAAATACAGGGTGTTCCATTTAAAAAAATACAAGTTTGATTTGCCAGTCTTTTTGGGACACCCTGTACTATGGCTATATTTTTAAAACATAGCCTTTTCGACTAACTATGATAAACAAAAAAAATATCCAAATCTTTCACCATTTTCCCACAATCGTCCACCCCATCTTGGTTGCACCACCCTGCCTTTATTATTTCGTTCTTTGACCTATAATTTGTAAGAAATGTTCTCAATAAATCACAATTTTATGACAACTAATTAATTATTTTTACATGATGGCTGAGTATGACGATCTGTATCCAGATCAATAAAAATTTATTACAAACGAAGATAACACATTATGTGACCATGAGATAGGTAGAGTAAAAATGAGCACAGGGATGTAATATTCGTATTTGGAAGAACTGTTTCTTTATAGTTTTTGATCTAGCTGTACAAAATGAACGTACATTTCAAAAGTACTTTATCTTTCTAAAGTATGTACATACAGCTTCAAAAACCAAAATTAATGTAAAACACAATATCTCTTTCATTGTTGTGAAAGTGAACCTTGCATCGAAAATTAATTTCTAAAAATATAAGTCAAGATTTTGCTACTAGCAATAATCCTATCAACAAATTGAAAAACTTATTATCAAACTTTCGGAACATCGTCACGTTTTTTTTTGTTGAAGAATTCAAGTATCTCTATCAGATTTGATGACGACCAGATATTCATCGCAGAATTTTCAATAAAAATAGAATAGAGATAGTAATAATTAAGTATGTTGCCAGCCTAGCGCCAGAAGATACACCATCTTTAGGCTCAAAGCAGATTGTTCATTTGCTCAATGGCATGCCCAGGCGGTAGGATCCTTTGATCACTTTATTTGGCATCGTTGTATAGAATGGTCAATAAATGGCCCCTCTATAGGCTTTTATTACTCTTCTCACAGACAATCGTCTTTCAATAATATAGCTGCTTTTACTAAGAAATTAATTTTATTGCTGGTGAAATATGCCTATATTTTTCGGACCGTTATGCTGTTCAAATTTCACCATGTTTTTGGGTACGGTTTGACAATAAAACTGCTAAGTAGACTTTGTCTTGAGAATAAAATCTCAACATACTGATGTATTGACATTATTCTTTATTTATTCACAAAATATCAATATCAACAAAAGTCCCTGTTGTTTCTCATTATTTTTATATCAATAATTTCGTAAAAATATTGCGAGTTTGAAACAAGTTTATGAGCAAAATTATTATTAATTTCCTATCAATTCATGATCTGTACATTATACGTAGGTAACTGGGGATTCTTTGATTTGTGTATCGGATTTATTGGAAAATACTCAGTAGTTGAACAAAACATTTTTCGCAGATACAATATTTTTCTGATTAAAATCAAAAATTATTGTAATCACAAAATAAATTATTGCTTTGTAATAATTTTTGATATTTAACGAATGATTGGAATATAATATAATCCTCGGTTTCCAATTTTTCAAAATCTTATTATCTAGCATATTATCTAAAAAAATAGGTTTGTTTTTTTTATTCAATTGTTTATTTATTTATTATTGTTAGTTCTTCAGGTAATCCAACTGAACATTCATTTTCCTCATCTTTGCACAGTTGAAAATAAGTTATTATACTTATTTTGTTCAACTATCTATTCCAAAATTATGAGAAAAATTGAAAGCTACCAAGCTTTCAAATTAAAACCATGGAGAACTCCAAAAATTACAAAGGCAACAACTGAATACTCCGCACAACGTAAAATTAAAAGATTTTAGAAAATGATGCATTTGCTGGACTGCATGCTGTGTAGTGCGGTCGGCCAACAAAACTATGAGTAATTTCACAAAGGTTGATAGTGAAGAATGTAGATGGTCCATATGAAGGTTCTTAATGGTGAGTTAGAAAATCAATATGACGTAGAATGACTTCTGCACCTCCTACCGGGTGGCTAAGTCGGAATGTACCTAATCACAAGAATTTGAAAAGCTGGAATCACTTGGAATTTTGCAATAAGTCTTATCATTTTTGAAAATCAGAGATCGATAGCATTGTTTATTGTTTTATCTAAGAATGGAGGCTATAGGGAAGTAGGTAGCCACTGTTACATGAGACACACTACACGAAAGCATTTTGTTTAAAAAAAAAGCGCAAAAAAAAATCATATATGTACCATCAAATAATAAAATGGTGGTAGGAAAATCCTTTTATTTCTTGTATATGATGTGTATATTATAGACAAAAAACTACGTACCTATATATCTAATGATGCTGAATTTCTCCTTCTTCGCAATAACTAGCGATTTAACTGCCAAAACATGAGACATCTACATCATCCATATAAAACTTCATGTATGCGCTAGCAGATAAATCGCTAGACGATCAAATATGGCAAGACAATCTGCCCAAAACACTATTAACTACCGAAGCAATATGACCAATGAACCTCACTTTGCTGTCAAAAACAATCTTAAGTTATTTATCTCACGAACCCTTCTCAACAGACCTCTGCTGAAATGAAAGAAGATTTCTGAGTCTTGAAGATAGAGGTCGAGTTTCATAATTTTAGAGCTCTGAATAACATAGCACAGGCATTGAGGGACATTCACCTGACAGTTCAGTTATTGTCATAAAATTTTTAGCATGCATTTTTGTAAAATTCGTTGATTTTAAAATTGTAGAGTAGTAGTAGTCCGTTTCAAATGCAAATAGTGGTCCAGAACCAGAACAGTCAGCAGCTGTGTCCAGCTCTCATGAGGACGAGATTGTCACTTCTATTGCCTTGTATAGCATTGCAGAACTTTCTGCGATGCTTTTCTATCTAAACACAACGCCAAAAGTCTTGGACCCCCCATGTTTTCTCCCCATTTCTACAGATATTAAAAATCTGGTGACATAAATAAGTACTCTATTCTTTTTCCCAGTGTAGGTGCTCATACTTTTTTTTTTGTTGAAAAGTCGTTGTTCCTTTTTGTCTTCTGAAAGAAAAAAAAAACTTGACGAATTTTCCAAGTTTTTTTTTTTTTTAAGGATAACCCCATTCGAAAGAGGGGCAAAAATTATACCGATCCTGAAAATTACATTACGATTGACAATTTTATAACCTAGATATGCGACATTAAAGTTGCTAAAAACGATAGGCTACCAAAGAACAACTGGTGAAAAATTTAGCATTGACTGAATCATATGAAAAGATCAATATTTCCGTGAAATGTTGGGGTTGATCCGCTACCCTTGAGAAACGGCCAATCGATCCGCCAATTTTTCTGGATGATTGTAGTTTACCAAAGAACAACTGGTACAAAACCTAGTCTTAACTCACTCATATCATGGAAAGTTCATTGTTTCCACGACATGTTGGGGGTAGTCCGCCACCCTTAAAAAATTGGCCAATCGGACCGCCAATTTTTCTGGATGATTGTAGGGTACCAAAGAACAACTGGTGAAAAATTCATCCTTGACTGAATCATATTATGAAAAGTTCAATGTTTCCGTGACATTGGGGGTCATCCGCCACCCTTAAGGAACTGGCCAATGGATCCGCCAATGTTTTTGGATAATTGTAGGTTACCAAAGAACAACTGGTAAAAAATTCAGCCTTAACTGGAGCATATTATGAAATGTCCATTTGTCCCACGACATGTGGTGATTCGCCACACTTAAGGAACCGGTCATTCGATCCGCCAATTTTTATGGATGATTGTGGGCTATCAAAGAACAGCCGCTCAAAATTTCAGCCTTAACTGAATCATAAAAAGTTCATCGGTCCCACGACATGTTGAGGGTGATCCGCCACCCTTAAGGAACCAGCCAATCGATCCGCCAAATTTTCTGTATGATTGTGGACTACCAAAGAACAACTGGTAAAAAATTTAGCCTTTATAAATTGATGAAAAGCTGCAAATTTTTTTACATGATGAGGGCGTTCCGCCACCCAATTGGAACCGCGTACAACATTCTCTCAAAAAATAGGCCTTACCTAAATCATCACTGAAAAATGTCACTGGCTCTCCTACTATTGGTGTTGTTTGTTACGCCCCCTAGTGACCATTTCAGAAACTTGAAGATATTTTCCAGGATTTTCTCTTGATCGTTTCAGTAATTTTTTTTTCCGCAGGCTTCTACGATGAATAGTTGGTTTCTGAAATATGGCCGGTGGCCACCCTCACTGGAATACTCTGTATATGGAAAACTATACATCGCACACTCAATAATAAAGAAACACAAAGCCAAAAACGAGATTCATGGGAATCGTCAAAAGAAGGTTGCAACAGTTGGCTGTATCGACTTTACAATCTTTGGGCAATTCGTAAGTGAAGAAAGATTTTCGTGCTTTATTGCTCAATGTAAACAATAGTGAAGAAATCATTGATTGAGCTCAACTAGTTTTTTTTTATAGCTGAGAGAAAAGTAATGGTAGTCTGGTATTGTGTCGTTCTATTTTTGGAACAAGAGATACATATTCAGTGACCTATAATAATTAAATAATGCCTTTTTACTCATAACCTGCTACTTTTTCTTCTGGTATTTTCTGAAGAATATCAGTTTATTATTAAAAATATTTGTGATGTTATATCAGATAACGATTCATGTCACTTTAATAGTAACATCTCATCTGCATAGGTGGGTACCTATCTTACTAAAGTTGTTGGTTTTAGAAAAACATTGAACTCATCTTATTTAGCACCTAGCTAGGTAATCAAAAGACGTGGAACATAAGATATTTCTTTACACAGGTAGGTATGTAGCTCACATAATATAGTAATACTGAATAATGCTACAAACTTAACGTAGAATACTACAAGATGAACACAAAGCTTCACAAAAAAAGAATGATTTGAACTTAAATTTAAATTTTTATTTTTCTAGATCAGTGTCACATTGATAAACCAACAAAATAAGTAATTGGTACGTTTTTGTTACTCTACCGATTAATAACAAAATACTAATAATTAGAGAATGGTGTCATACAAATCAGCATAAAAACTATTGATGAGTTGTTTTGAAATTAGTTGTCTCAAATGCCCAAGCACACGATCCGATTTTATGGTTAAATATACGTGTATTCAACCATATTTTTGGAACTTTTTGGTTTTGGTATATTTTTTAAACGTATATGGTCAACGTATATTTATTAAGACGTGCAATACACGTTTACAATACACTTTCAATACACTTTTTTTTTGAGTCTTGTCTCATAAACGTGTATAGTTTGGTTATCATATCCCATTCTTAAACGTTTATCGGGTGGACATTTTATCGTTTATTCAACTATTGTGTGTTACTTGGGTGGCTTTTCTTATTATTGGAATGACTTTCCAGGGCCGCCGAGATACGAGACAGGCCCTGGGACTTTTCAGTCTTCCGTGCCACTTCACCGCCCCCCTGACCGGTGTGACCACTCAAAATTGAAATAACTGGACCTATAGGCTGGCTACCTATATCCTATATATGGGGTTTCCAAACCCTGTATATTTATTGTTTAGTCATAAGAAATGCTGATTGTACTATTATTCGCATATAAATACGAACATTCATGAATTTGTCCAACTTTTTATGATGTGTAAAAGCTAAATTGCTGTTAGTCATAATTGTTCACTAGAGTTATGGTTTTCGGCAAATAAATCTTTTTTGAAAGTCTAACGGCGTTGTTCAGTACATAATTCCTGGACATGTTTGGGTTTTCGCAGTGACCGGGGAAGTCCGGCCGGAATATGGAAAAATGTCCGGGAAACCAAGAGATCCTAAAAAAACTCTCTCTCTAATTCTATCTATTTCTGCCTACTAAAACCGAGGAATGAACGAGCGTACTATCTTTACGTTCTGACATCACGAGATTGTCAGATTTCACTTTTTCAGCGTACTCGTGAATACTTTATTTTGGGTTATTACGATCACGACATGAACAAAGACGAATATAGTCTTGGAGAGTGCGTCTCAAGGGTGGATGAATTCTGAATTGACCATGAATACGACCGGTAAAGGAGATACATTGGTATCGGTGTATCGGTAAATCCCAAAGTTCCTGAAAGTTGTGATTCTGTCATTCTGCGTTTACCCACCAACTAATAAAGTAAAGCACTTAAAAATGCCAAAACGGAACTGTGTAGTGACTGAAGAAATACTCAAAACTTTTCCCTCAATTTAAGGAGCAAAATCCAATTCGGGCGTATTTTGTAATGTATGTTATATAGTCCCCGCAGAACAGCGTGGAATTTTCGGAGTGATACATATAGTCGTGAGACTTTGTGAATTTCTTGTACTAACCCCTGAAAATAGTAACTTTGGGGGTGGCCATGTCTTCGCACACGCAACCTCTTAATATCACCACCGATATATATTTTGGTGGCCAAGTACACCATTTTTTCATAAACAATATAATGAATCATTTTTGCCGGAAATATTTGGGCAGCAAAAATCAGGCATGGTTTGATGGCAATCAAAACCTCAATATGTTAAACATCTGGAGGTTATGGAGTTACATACATACAGTTCTGATTTTTTTTAAATTATTCTCTATATTGCTTCTGAAAGAATGGTATACCCGGCCACCAAAATATATATATTGCCTCGTAATAACGCCAGGTGATAAAAACTAAGAGGTTGCGTGTGCGAAGACACGGCCACCCCCAAAGTTACTATTTTCAGGGGTTAGTACACTTCTCATAAGGAAGCGGTTCAGAAAGTTCCACGACTATATGTATCACTTCGAAAATACCACGTTGTACTGGGGACTAATACAAATCCTTTTTGCTATCACTGCGCACAATGCAAATGTTGAGCGAATAATTTCTCTTATTGTGGCCCAATGAACAAAAGATCGGAATAGACTTACACTGGAGTCTATAAAAGGTATAATAATGACTTTATTTCATTTTAATATGACTTGTTCTGAGTTCTATGACTACCAAAAAATGTTTCCATTCTCAGCGAAATTCCGAAATTAGTCTACACATTTAATAAATCGATACCTGAAAGCGCAAAGGTGCTATGTCAACATTTTGTAATTGGTAGGTATTCGCAAAATAGGTTTTGTATATCGCATAACCAAAAGACAAGTTGTTTTTTTTTGTTTTTGGGGCTTAAATCATACTTTAATGTTTAGGGGAGACATTTTAAGAATGTAAAAAAAATATTTTGAAGAAAGAAAAAAGAAGTAACTACCTGATTTTTGATTACCAAAGAAAGCAATTAGTAATCTAAATAATATTTCAAAAAGCATTGACACTCCAGAAACACTTGTTTATCAGATAAGAATCAACAAGCAAATGTGGACGTAGCACCTAAACGTACCAGATAAACAAAATTGCAGGGACATAGAATTTTGTGTTTACCACCATTTTCATGCTTCATAATTTTAAATTGGACTTGGAACTAATGTGAATTACATTCAGTGTGTAATAAGGAATACAGTGGTGCCAATAGTCTCAGTTTCGAAAAATGTGGACATAGCACCTTTGCGCTTTTAGGTATCGAAATGTTACTGTGTTTTTTTGCTACAAGAGATTAGAGTTTTTTTTTTAACTAGAGAAAGATTTGTTATTTCTTAAGTGTGTTTTCATTTAATTTACCCTTCAAATTACATTAATAAATGTATTCCATATTTTGCGGCAAAGTCCGGATTTTGTCCGGGTTTCAGGGCTCACTTGTCCTGAATTCCAAAAAACCTTTATAGAAACCCTACCTATATAGAATGTCAAAATAAATGAGTGAAGTAGATTCATCATAATATGCTTCTTATTCTTGATATCTCTTTTGAAAACGAGGCTATCAAGCTGAACAAAGAATAAAACAATTCAAAAAGAACAAGTCTTTAAGGTTTTGCCAATAAAAAGATTCCATTCTTATCACATAATTCTACAGAGTGTTCTAGATTTTTAGATAATTATATTCGCATTTCACTTCGTGTTTAGTATAGAAACACTATATTGCTCTGAAAATCTGAAACACTGTAGAATTTAGTGATATAAATAGAGCTGAACCTTAAAGCCTTGTTCTTTTTCAATGTTTTCATTCCTTGTCCAGCTTGAGTTCCAGTTCCAGTTCTTTTAAAAAAAAAATATCAAGATTTACCGTTGGACATATTTACATATAGTCTTATGTTAAAATAAGAGGTGATGCGTAAATTATTTGAAGCAGTGTTGCTTACTTGACAAAATAACATTCAAAAAACAAACAAATTATTCTAAAGTAAAATCATATAATGCATAAGAAATAACGATTGAACGAACTGCTCTCGAATGAAATCACAAATTTTGGGATTCTCTTAGTAAAAAAGACATTGACGTTGACATTATACGGTCTAAATGCAGGGAAGACGGCGTCAACGACCTCCTATAATTACATTTTCTGCCGACAAGACATCAAAACTGATTTTTACTGACGCCGAAGAGACGAGAAAGTGGGACTTTCTAAGGCTAGGCCGACAAAGTAGTTAAAATGGCTAGGCGGTAAAATGTTTTTCAACTATTCCTGATAGAGGGAGTTAAAAGATTATTTTCTGAATGCATGTGATTGAAGCATAATAGGTATATTAATATTCAATGGAATGTAATACGATCGTTTTCAGATATTTTTTGTGGATTCTGAGTAAATGAAATCCTATACATTCATGATACAAAGTGAAGTTCACACTTTTACGTCGCTGTTTGTTTTACAGGGAACAGTGACTAATACAAGATTAGTGATTCACGGCTTGACTTGATTTTCAAGCTACTTGACTTGACTTGACTTGAAATCAAGTCAATCTCAAGTCAAGTATCTGTTTTTGGAATTCAAGTCAAGTCAAGTAGTTAGACATCAAGTAGCTTGACGATCAAGCCCAAAATATTCAAGCTACTTGAGTTTGATTTCAAAAAATGTACATTTCATAACAATAATCTGAACTGCCCAAACGTAAAAAGAATAAAAATCTAAGTACAAAAAAAAAGCAAAATATAAAAAAACAAACGGACATACTTTGTTAAATAATAAATAATAAAACAACAAAACGAAATGATGTAATAATACAAAAAAACAAAAATGAATGCAGTAAATTATTATTGTTGTTTTCGCGGCAGGCCGGCAGGTAAGCTTCTTAATCTACGTTGCTGACAATCCTGACAGTTGACAGTAGTGACATTGGCAGGAATGACGCATATCACCGCATCGATCGGAATCAACATTGCCAAGCTGCATAATTGTCTCAAGTTTTCGGTTTAATGCCCTACCAGCTATACAGCTAGGATTTAAATGTAGCAGAGCTTACAGCTTGTCATTTTTCTACCGGGCGTTGACTTCGACCATGGAAAGCTATCAAATTGAAACTAAGCAGAATCAAACTGATTCCTATATCTTGATACTTGAAAAAATCGAAATTAATATTATCTGGCAGAAATAATAAGATGCTTTGGTAAGTCAGTCATAATGATAATTATTGCTTAATTATTAGAATAATCATAAGAATTATTATTATTATGTACATTTTAGATAAAAAGTGGAAAAATACGTAAGTACCACGAAAACGAATTTGATATATGATGATATATTATACTTATTCACTTATTCGAATGTGTACTTAGTTCAAAGATTCTGAAATAAACCTTATAATGTGTGCCTCATTTTTTGCGCAGTTGTTGATGCAAATTAATAAATGAATTGTCTTACTAATTATTCTTAATCCTAATAAAAAAATCCTCAAAATAGTTATATTTCGTCTACATAATATTAAATTGTTTTTATTGTGTGAATATGTAAGTATGTACCGTACCTATGTAGGTATAATATGTAATTTGATTCTGATTAGGTTCAATTTGAAATTAATTTTTCTTAATTTGAATTCATCAAATCTTAATTCGAAGTTGAAGAGGTCGGTATAGATGTTTCCACAAGTGCCTGCTTGCTGTAAGCTCAGTGAATCTCCTGTGTACATTTCACGTTATTTTATATCAAGTAGCTTGATTTCAAGTCAAGTCAAGTCAAGTAGTTCTGACTGTAAATCAAGTCAAGTCAAGTAAAAATTTTTGAAATGCTTGAGTTTTCAAGTCGAGTCAAGTATCTAAGAAAATAGTCAAGCTACTTGGCTTGATGAATCCCTATACAAGATACAAGACAAATGCAACATGGCGGCTGAAACCTGAAATTTGAGTATTTCCGGCCCAGGTGACTCAGTGGTTCGATCTTAGTCTTGCGTGCAGAAAGACCTGGGTTCAAATCCCAGCTCGGCCATGCTTTTTTTTATGAAGTCCTGTACTTCAAGAAGTGTTCGACCTCGCTAGAGCTCGCCCGTACAGTTCTTCTTTTAGCCTAGAAAAATGTCACTTAACCGCCTAGGACTACAAAATACTATTGTAATCAAACACTAAAATAGGACAACATAATTTCGTCGGAAGGCGCCACCTGAATCTCGCGTGATGAATAATGTCGCTTTTAAATACTTAGGTACCATGTCCGCTTCTTTTCAGCTGAAGCATTCATTTTTTATTTAATTGAACCGGACCCCATGACTGCTGCCCCCCCTCTTATCGGGCATGTGTCTTTTAATAATTCAGTAAGCAAAGATTTTTTGCAGGAAAAAATATCGAGTTTTCTATTTCACTTGTAACGTTTTTTGGTCTGCTGAATTCGAATCTGAGGTTTGCTTCGTCCCTTCTGATGTCGGCTTCATAACGAAAATTGACGAAAACCTCAAAGTCTCGGAACATTTTCCAGTTTTTTAAGTATAACTCGAAAACCCAGCGTTTTTTATGATGACGATAAAATACCAAATCAAAGAAGTCAAAATTTTCTACAAATACGTGGAATTACTCTGAATTCTGGACATTTCATGACGTCGATGGCATTCCTTGACTTTTCGCCAAAAAGTTGAAAACATTACTCTAAGCTCGCTCTTTATACACCCCCAAATCCATTATTGCATGAATACCTGATATGTCTTGATCACATCTAAGGACTTGGCAAACGGGAGGTAAATATACATGGTCAGATAAAAAGGACATGCCTACAAGTTGATCGAGCTTTGATTCCGCAACAGTGATAAAAAAGTAATGGTGCATTTGAGAACTCCAATCCATTTGTCCTACTATTTTTTTTTTAAATTTGTCTTGTTCTTTTCTGTCGCGTTCAAAAAAGGAATAAGTATAGTGACATACTTAGGTGATTAATCGGAAAAAAAGCGATTTTCCGACAAGTAATTTCATTGAAGCGTATAGACATAAAAGGTGGAGAATCGCTATTTTTGTGATTAATCGCCTGGTATGTCTACTACTGCACTCAAAAAAAGAAGAAAAAATGTATATGGATCTCACTCACGTTTGCCAATTCCTAAGATGTAACCAGGACACTCCAGGTAGTCAGTGAATAACTTTACTGATTTTGGAGGTGTATAAAGCGCGAACTCAAAATAATACAATCAACTTTTTGGCGGAAAATCAAGAGATGTCATGTTTTCCACCCGATCTATCGACTTCATGGAATGTCTACAGTTTAAAGTGATTACACGTATTATTTGTAGGAAATGTTCTCTACTTTAATTTGGTAGATCAAAGTTGTCATCAAAAAAGGCTTAAAACAACTAAAAAATGTGTTGAAACTTTGAGATTTTCTGCAAGTTTCGATATGAAGCCAACGCCTGGTGAGGTAGCAATGCTCAGATTCGGATTCAGCAGAACAACAAACGTAGAGAAGCAGTGCATTGGGGACAATGGGGTCTTCATGCGCGAATCGATTCCAATTTCTTCCGACAAGTGTTATTATCATAGAATGGTGTGTTTAAGTATAGTGATCATGCTATACTATTTTGACCCTTGGCACCCAGACGGTTGCTATGTTCAGATTTCTTGAAATACTTTTTCCTTTTTCTCCCATATTTCCTACATAGCTATGAAGGTAGATCAAATTCGTTGAACCTATTAAAATTGAAAATAGATTAGGGACAAAGGTTATTATTTTTTATCAAAAGCCTACACAATAAGATATAAAACTTGCGTTTATCCACATATTTAGTGAAGAAGGGGATTAACTTCAAATAGGTATACAGTAAGGCATATCTCTCATATGAAATTTTAGTAATAAATAGCACATTTTATAAAAGATCCATAAAAAGGGCCACACCATTGGTAATAAACAGACACATTTCAAAAAAGTTCCTTATCGATAACTAATATAATAATTGATTAAAAATTGACCTAGTCAATAATACGCCACTTTTAATTTAAAAACCACACCCTTATTCTTACCTTCCTTTTAGAAATAAACACACATATCTTTCAATCAACCATGAAACAAACATCCATGTTTGACAATTTTGGAGCATAACTGGAACGCACCTCTTTAATTCTCAAATACTAGAATTATACGTTAAGTCATAAATGGGACATAAGATGGTGCAGTTCGCCTTAGCGTCGAAGTAGAAACGTAGTTCAAATAGCAACATAAATTTTGAGTTATGCCACTTTATTATTTAGTGTGCGACATAGGAATTATTCGAAAATTTGACATTCTACCAACAACTCGGCTAAAATATTTTCAAGATGATGCATGGCACTTCGGGTTATACCGGACTAGGTGTCAACTAGCTCATTTTGAATGGAACACCCTATGTATTTTTTCATTTTTGGATTCTATGTAGAATTTGGATCAGATTTGATGTATCATGTCCTATACCCAAGTGTAAACGTTTTTAAAATATATATATATACATATCAAAAATGACGTTTGTAGACTCTAATTTGGATGTGAATTTATCCTATAACCCTTTCGGTCTCATTGCCACATTTATTCGTCAATTTCTAAAAGTGCGTTGAGTCCCAGTGCCGTATACAGGGTGTTTATTAATTGAATGCCTTAAGGGTGATAATCCTTGGATAATTTTGAGACAAAAAGTTCATATGAACATAGGTCCGCAAGAGCTTAGTTTTCAAGATACAGGGTGTTGAAATGATTTTTTTATGATTACTTTGATACTATTCCAGATATCTTTATGAAATTTGGTACACGTCTTCTAGGCTTCAATATGCATTTTGTGATGTACAAACAATTTCATTATTTTTACCAGTGGCGTCCGTACGGGCTTTGCACTCAATATTTTTGGAGAACAAACTTGTATGCCACTGCTTCCTTCCAAGATAAAAATCATTTTTAAAATCTCTATTTATTTCTAAGCCAATTTGTTCTCTTGATTTTTTTCCGTCCGGCGCATGGTTTTCGCTTAAAAAAATAAAATCTACTTAATTGCATTGACACCCTGCTGTGTCATCCAATTATTTCTAAATCAGTGGCGCCCTCTTTAACATTCACATGCATTTTGATGCATAGAAGACGTGTACCAAATTTCAAAAAGATATCTGGAATAGTATCAAAGTGATTATAAAAAAAATATTTTTTTTTTGAATTTCAACACCCTGTATCTTAAAATCTATGCTCTTGCGAACCTATGTCCATAAGAACTTTTTGTCTTAAAATTATCCAAGGATTATCACCCTTGAGTCTCGGCATTCAATTAATAAACACCCTGTATATGCGGCGATAACCACGGCCGCTTAAATAAGTCACTGTGTGTTGGGCATTTATGACCAAAGCCGCAAAAATACGGCAGGTAAATAAGGCGACAGGTCATATACATCCAGTGCCGTATATATTATGCGTCCCCACACATGCGCTGTATTTAACCCAAAATCCAGAAAAAGAACCTCTAGCAGATTTCCAGTTAAAAGTTATACGACAGCTTTTTGATGAGTGAGTTTTCAAATTTTTGTTGCAAAAAGATAAATCAATTTTTTTTTATTTTAGATTCAAGGTTCAAAAGCCAGTAAGCAAGATAAAACCTTTAACTAAAAATCCTGAAAGGTTGACAGGACGCCATTTTCCCAGCGTGGTTCCTGATAAGAAGGTTAGGCGATGTACTGTTTGCAGCCAAACTAGAGTCGAAGCAAAAAAAAGAAGCGATTCCAGGTATATGTTCACAAAATGTGGTGTTGGTCTATGTGTACACACGTGCTTTGAGGGGTACCATACGCAAGATAATTTCCAATTAGCCTTTGTGAAATTATATATTTTTCCAATCAATATTAAACATCGTTTTACGTGGCTTGCAAAAAACCCTGGTATTCTGTGACATGCATAGGCATTAAAGTGTGGGATCGAAAGGGATAAGCAAGCCTTTATTTATTATCCAATTTGTGTTGAATTTCCTGTTGTTGAATAGATTTTGTACAAACACGATTGTCACGCGTCATTATTCTCATGAGAGTTTCATATCTAAATCTATCATTTTTCCTAGTTCAAGGTCAGCTCTTCTATTTCTGTTGTCTATCAGCTAATGATATCGGCCTATACCGATACTCCGCCTATATAGGCCGATATAATTATCTTTATCGTATTGGTCGATCTCTAATATACGTAGTATGGGTATTTCAATAGACTGTAAGTCTGATTTTTTTTTCAAGTAACAGATTATGTAACTATCAATTTAATCTAGTAATAATAAACCTGGTAAATAAATCGGAAAAAGACAAAAAACAGTTTAACTGCTACACAACACAACTTAACAAACCAATAATTTGAAACTAATGACATTGAAACCTCGAGAGTTATTAAAAATCCATTGTTTCTACTGCTTAAACATTTAAAAAAAAAACATATCTCTATTTGCGGTACTAATATACAGGGTTCGCCATGGTAAGTGGCCTATTTGAATATCTCGGGCAATAAAGCGATTGGGATTCTGAAATTTTGTAGGGAGAGGATTTCGGAGATGCTCTTTTTAAATGAAATAATAGTGACATTGCGCGACCTCTGGTTATACCAGAAGTAGGTGTCAACTCGCTTATTGTTTCAAATGGAATCCCCTATACAGGGTGTCAATTTGAAAAGGACCAGCATTTAATTGTGTTCAAACCAATGAAAGTATGAAAATTTGGCAAGACACATCAATTTAGATATCGAGGGGGACAACTTTTGAGGTATCTGTTGTTTTTCTGGAATCAACCCTCTCACGCCCAGGGTAGCTACCCCTGAAATTTCAAATAGCAACCACCACTTATTTCGCGATTTTTGATGTTTTCATCCTATTATTGATAAGTTACATCACTTTTTTCCAAAATTGAAGTTCCTCACAAACAATTTCAAACGATGAGAATCAACTATTCCTTTTGAGGTATCTAGTGCCTCGCCAAATTTTCATACCATCATTGGTTTGGACACAATTAAATGCTGGTTCTTTTCAAATTGACACCCTGTATATTATTACATTTTTGAATTCTACGGAAATTTTTTTTCAGATTGGACGTATGATGTCATATACCTGAGTATAAACATTTTTAAAATATTTGAATTTTCTTGTCAAAAACTACGTTTGTAGGTTTTTATTTAAATGTAAATTTTTCGTATAAGAAAACCTTTTTTGTTCAATTTGTATTGGATTTCTTGTTGAAAGGGACCTACTTCAAAAGATTTTTCACAATATTCTGATAACTATTATTACAGGGTGGCCCAAAAATAAGATCAAAAATTAAATTCAAAAAACTGCAAAAATCAATTTTTTCAAATGGGAACCCTCAATTTTTATAACTCTATCTTAATGAGCATTGAAAATAAACGTGGGTTTATATGTATAATATTGTCTATTCTAAAAATTCAAAAAAATAAATGAAAATAAGAATTTTTGAAGTGGTCAATCTTATACAACCTCACTTTTATTTTCGATGCTCAAAAAGATAAAATTATGAAAATTTTAAAAAAATGATTTTTGGCAGTTTTTTTAATCTGATTTTTGATCTTATTTTTGGGTCACCCTGTAATAATAGTTATACAAATATTGTGAAAAATCTTTTAGAGTAGGCCCCTTTCAACAAGAAATCCAATAGTTAATTTCTATTGGATTTCTTGTTGAAAGGGGCCTACTCTAAAAGATTTTTCACAATATTTTTATAACTATTATTACAGGCAAAAATCCATGCTTATACGAAAAATTTACATTTAAATAGGAACCTACACACGTCATTTTAGACATAAAAACTCAAATATTTCAATAACGCTCATACCTAGGTATAGGATATCATTCATCAAGTCTCCCTAGAATTTCACGTAGAATCCAAAAAGGTAATAATATATAGGGTGTTACAAGCGAGTTAACATCTACTTCCGGTACAACCGGAATTCGCGCAACGTCACTATTATTTTAGTTGGAAAGAGCATCACCGAACATCTCTCCCCACGAATTTTCAGAATCCCAATCGCTTTATTTCCCGAGATATTCTATAGGCCACTTACTTCGGCAAACCCTGTATTAGTACCCTCGGTAGTGCCAATATTAATTTATTTTTATTATATCAACATAACAACACTGGTGGATGAATGGTCCTGCTGGATCATGTGATCTAAATTTATAATGTATTGAATGTTAATTTCAAAAGGCTTGTTTTGGTTTTGGTGGTTGATCAAGTGAAAAACCATAATTTCACATTTTGAACGAAGCTCGACTCATTGCTATTTGGAACTAAACAAATGTGTACGTGTATGTGTATTCCTTCTCCAGGTGATGACTACTGGTTGAAGTCGACGAGGCATACTGAGAATCAAGTTTAGGATCACATTCTGGTCAATGTTACTAGTCTTGCAATAAGAACTCTTGGGAAGTCCTCGGGGCTGGTGTGTGCCTTCGAATACGTCGTCCTAATTAATCCCAAACATGTTCAATGGGATTCATGTCTGGACTAAAGGCTGGCCTCAATTCCTACCAGATCCAGATATTCTCGGATCATTCTGGCTGCATGGCGTCGAGCATTATCCCACATGGAAATGCCATGCATGTTCGCCCATAGTTACCATAATAGGCATCAAATAATCTGCGAGATGTGAAGTCATCCTATTCGATGACGAACTCTGTGCGGGCTTGTGCAGTGATTCATGCCCAAATCATAACCGAACCACCACCAAATGGAAGACCCCGTCAATACAAAATGAGGCATATCTTTCTCCGTGTCTTTCCCATACTTGTCGACGCGACGTCCGTCTGAGCCATTGAGACAAAACTCAGGAACAGTACCTTGCTTCAATCATTATCATTTCATTCCAAATGATTTTGGGCAAAAGCAATTCGATGCCGCCAGTTCATTGATAGCCATGTAGACATCATTCTACATTACAATCCGCAACCACACTAATGGTCCACTCGTTGACATCAACATTTCTATCCTCTTGAAGTTGATTTCGCAAGAAAAACGCAGGTTAGTAGTAGGCCAATTACTCTTTATGATTAATACGCGTTATTCATCTAAAATTTAAGATCTCCAGAAAATCTTCTGTCTTTCCCTATTGTTCTGTTATTATAACGTTCCCATGATATACCAAACGGAGAGCGCGCGCCACCTGTTCTCCTTCATTTCCCCGCTTCCGCTCATAAATCAGGGCTCTTTCGATGTTTCGTGATGAGCTTTTTAATTATCAATTCGAAAATGATCTGAATCGGATGCTTTTTTAATTGATCTTGCTCTTATTTCATATTTAGTGGTTAGAGAACAATGGTTAAAAGTTTCGGATCCTCAAATCAGAATCATGTAAATTTGAGCCATGCTTTTTGAGCAAGTATCTTTCATTCTTCATCACTTCCACTATTTCATCTATTCAACAAATCATATAATTTGTGAGGTTTGTATTAATAGGAGTGTTGAGTTGGTATAATATGATATTTTTTCTGATACCATTTAAGGTAAGGCGAGAACTCTTTTCCTGATATTATTTTTTTTTGAATCCGGATATCTATCTATGGTTAATGAGAAAAATAGAACATGAGTGTTCAAGATATATAGAAGTTTGATGTGATGCAAAGATAGCATAGAGACGATAGTCCTTGATACAGCGTACAAAAAAATGTTGATTACCATCAAGCTGTAAGTGCGTGAATAGCTTAACCGTGGCGAGTCCAAAAACTTCTCTAAGTGGAAAGACTTTGTACGTGTATGGAAGGTTTTTCTTCGGCGCATCGGAAAATATTTCGATTTCATGATTTTAGGTTATGTGATAACCAGCAAAGCAAAGGAATGCGTCAGTCGAGGCATAAGTAGGTGTGGTCATTCGTCAGTATAACATTGTCCGACAAAAATATTAGGTATTTCCACTTTGTGTGCTGAACCACCTGAAGATATTCAATGTTAAGATTTTTCGAAAAATATCAGTTGCACACATGTTTCGTCAATATTATTCGTGAATCTGCCCCTCGCCACTGGAACTCATAATTACCATCTAGTTAGTGCTAATTTAGCCTCTTGTTACAGTGAAAAACTCTGCGAAAATTAAACAAAATCGGCAAACTAATCTTTGAGATATTAATGATAAGTGCGTTTTTTTCTAAACTTCAACTCCCTGTATCTCAAAAACCAGACTATTTAGGACACATGTTTATAAGACCTTTTCTACTTGAATTTGGTTCAGGAATGCGCTCGGAAATGCGCATTTGGAATTACGGCTTATATCATTGAGTAACACCCTGTATATGATTATTGAATGTTCGTTGGTTTTCTTAGGATCGCAATAATGTTCTTTGGATTTAATAATTACAGGGTGTACAAGTTGTACAGAAATAATTGTGTTTTTTATTTTATTTTGAAAGCCGCCTTACAGGATTCTAATGAAATTTTAAGGATCCAAATACTACGTGGTAATGCATGTTTATGAGTATTTGAAAAAGTGATCATTGAGGGCCGAAGTTGAAGAACATGTGTGCAGTTAAAAAAAATGGTATAATTAGCATCATTTGTACAAAAAAATGATGTCTTTTTCCAAAACCTTGTTTCAATTTTTAACAAAAAAGCTCCCTACTCTTTTTTCTCGCCAATTCTCGGTTTTCGAGTAAAAAAATAAAAAACATACGAAGCTTTGATAACCGATAATTTTCAGTTTCGCGGTAATCCCACTGTTCTACTCGTTGAAAAGAAAAAACTCATAAAACACCCTTTATTTTGGAAACGGCGCATTTCCGGCCATTGGTGTCCTATCTCGAATCACTTCCCTATGGTTCGTCGATATACTCTGGAAGTATTGACCAGTTGATCTGGGACACACTGGTACAACCGAACTTGAAGAGTAAAATATTGTTCTCCCGTTTCGCACAGGACTGATTTTCGTGACATTTGACCTTCGATATTTCAAGTTGCACACGAGTGAGCATAATATGATACTTTTTGGTACTTTAGTAGAACACCAAAACAAAGGCATAAATTCAGCTTGCTTTCTTCCATTCCACCGATTCTGCCTTCATTCACTGGACTTTATTGAAAAAAGTTGACAAGAGTTGTAGAGACAAATACGGAATACGCATCAATTTCAGGAGAATTAATGTTTGAATTGCATTTTTCAACAAAAATAATATTATAGTGAAACATATTTTAGGTAATATAGTTTTTCATTTGATGATACATCATGGCAGAACGGCTTAGGTATTATTTGAACCGAAATTTGAACGTAATCTCCAACTTGAATCAATTTTTTTTTGCACACATTTTCGATGTTTGCTATCTCCTAAACGATATGAGTTCTTCGATATCGGTAAAATAAAACAAAAGATATCGATTTTAAAGATCACTCAAGAACCATACACCAAGTTGCAGTTTTGTTTGGACAGCGAGATACAATCTATAGTACCCTAATGAGAGAAAATCATCAACTAATTTTGTTTGAAATTTCCGAAACTATTTATATTCGACACAGTTCAAGTTTGAAAGTTTTTTTGCATTCTACAATAAGATGTCCTCAAATCGAGCCTCAAATGGTGCATACAACGGTAATCAGAAATAGTTTCTGAAATAGCCAACGGAATCGTCTTGGGCGATTCTCATAATTAACTTTGTATCTCGACACAGAATGAACATTTTGTGGTACACTTGATGGATCTTGAACAAAAATAACAAACGGTAACGCCCCTTAGTTTAACCGACTTTGAAAGTACCACTGGTAAATATGAATAGAGATTCAGAATAATTATTATCTTTTCAAACATTTTTGCATCCATTGCTATTCTGCATCCTCATTTCTTGATCGGGCTTCTTTTCAATTAAATGAGGAAATCATCTTACAATTAGGTATCTCAAACAAATGCAAATTTAAACAAAAAGGAAGATTTTTTGTTTGAATAGCGTTTTCTATTAGGTATTTTAAAGTCGGCAACCTCTTTGAATCTTTCTGAAAATCGCACATCTCGCAAATTCTCCATTTTCACAAGACCATGGATATTCCGCAAAAGACCAAGTCATCTCTTGTTTCTCATCATAGTTACGGTAACTACCTAAACTATCTGCTAATGGAAGATTAATCTTTTGGTTTGCGGCGCATATGTTTTTTTAATTTTCACTGATGCCAATATAAGTGAAAAAAAAAAACACTTCTTACCAGAGACAAACCACCCAAGCAAGCCAGACTGTTTTCGTACCATATTCAAATGACCCGTGAGTCCGTGGGCCAGTGAGTATCCGAATATTTATTTGGTTTTTACGCTTCGCAGCACGAGGAGCATAAGCGAGATTCCATTGATCAGGTTTAGTCCACAAATTGGTGAATCATGAAGAAGATGGTGCGTCAGACATAGTAGACGGTGCAGATAAGCAATGTTGCCGTGTTGAAAAAAGAGCAAAATTATAAAGCCAATCATCAATGACTGAAAGATTCAAGAAATTATTTTTCGTGCAATGATTCATAATCGTCTACTACACGAAGCTGGTTTACACGCTACTATCTCGTTTTTTTACTGGATTCTGGTAAACTAACTCTGTATAATAATGAATATGGTGTCGTGTAATCTATTCTTGCGAAATGCCAACTATGTAGCTAAAACTATCCGGATTTTTATTGTAGCGTGTAAACCGAGGTGTTAACTATAGCTTCGTGTAGTCGCCCCTTTATGGCTATGGAGATAAGACTTATCAAAAATCATCAAAATGAAAACTAGGTAACTATGAGGTTATTTTAAACCACTCAGGGGCTGTTAATCAAGAGCGTGCTTACTCTAACCTTGGGTTAACTCAGCCCCTGCCAAATGGACAAATAATATCAAGCATTTTGAGGTTATTCTAAGGTTATTGCTAGCGCAGGTTGACCGCCGATTGATAAAAAGGCCCTCAATCTAATAATATCGACACTATTTTTGGAATTTTAGTCAGTGAACCGTTTATACCAAAAAAAAATCACATATCACAATTTATCTAGTTGCAAACTCTGTTTCTTTTTCGATAAGACTATTTTGGGATCTACTTTCGGAACGTATGAGTAACGATCACAATAAATTAGAGGCGATATCAATGTTTTCAAATTCAAATTTCAAAACAGATTTCTGGCTTGTTTCCCCATTGACTAAGAAATATAATAAAAGTGCGTTCATTAAGCTGACCTCAGACATTACTTTTGAGAAATGTATTAATACAAAAGTTTATAGTGTGTGTAGACTTTTGTAGTTTGTAGTGTGTGTAGTTGGAATATTACTATGGCCCCTCTGGATTGACTCCCAAAAATATGAAGCACCATTAGGCAACGCAGCAGTCTACGTAACCTGAGGCTATGGGCCAAAAGTGACCTTCAAAAAATACATTACCAGTTTTAAAACAAAGAATCCACTCGCCACGCCGCTATGGAGATGCAACGCCATAGCCCTCGAGAAAAAAGAGGAGCGACGACCAAGCAACACAATCATGAAATGAAAATGCAATGACTTTTTAATGATGATTTGCAAGTCCCACGCTATTATATGCAGTTTTTGCTAACCGCTTGATTTGGTTTGATTTTTTATTGCCAAAATGATGCTGGGGGTTTGCTGGTGAATAAAGATAAAAGTGACTCGAAGTCTTGACTTTAATAATGATTTTAACAGCAAACTGAAAAAGCCATATCACTGTATGTCTCCATTTATTTGAAACAAAAATACATATGAGTGGGTACAGGGTGTTTAGAAACTCCTCTGCCAAATAGAAACCACAAATTCTGATTCGAAAATGATTCCTAAAGGGGATATAGCTCTTTAAAGATGGCAGCACGCACACCACACCGCATGTTTTTCAAAGGTACCTATTGGAACGCCTTTACAGTGAAATTATTTTGTCTAAAGAGCAGCAATCGTTAGCCATATAACATTGATTTAAATCCCAACCATAAGCGTATCAACGGAGACAGGGGTTCATCGTTTATCGTTTTACAAATCGAGGTTTTTCACGGCTTCAAGGTACTCTTGTCTCAAGTTGATTTGCGCTCCGTTTTAAAGAAGAATAATTCTTTTGTTAAATGTGGAATAATGGTGATATTGATTCAGTTGGTGTTATATTCAATAGACATGCCCGATACCCCCCAGCCATCAGTGTCACATGGCTGAGGAATGCTCCTATCTGGAGAAGTCTGCAACTTCAGTGTTTTGAAATACTTTTGAAAAACGCGTTATTTAGAGCTATAGCTCCTTTAGAGAGAACTTTCGAATAAGCTCAATCGATCAATGTCTCTAAAAGGTCTGTACAAAATCCTATCACATGTTGCCGAGGTCAAAATAAGCCGATTTAACGCAACTCACCTCAAACCGAAATGTCACCATTTCCGCGTTAGATGATCAAGTTTAAAATTACCAATTGAATTTTGTCATTATTTTGGACAGTTCTTGACATGTCGCTTTGAAAATTGGTATTCAAGGGTTTTGTTATGTGTGAAAATCGATTATGTAGTTCGTTCTACTGTGGCCGCTAGAGGGCGCTCTATACTTCACATTTTGTGGTTTTAAATGTCCGTAACTATTTTCTCAGTTATTTTTTTCAATCTTTCATTGAATTAAAAGATTCTCCGGACGATTTCAAGTGAATAAGGTACTCTTGTCAAAGTTTGCTCAAGTAAGCCGTTTTCGAGATATTTCCATTTAAAGAGTTCCATGCCACATCGCAAAATTCCTTATATTTTCCTTCTTTACAAGAGCGTCTCAAAAAGTGATTTACAAAATCATCACATATTCCTGAAGTCAAAATAAGTCGATCTAAAGCAACTTACCTTTCTTTAAAATTGCTCCGTTTTCGACTTACAACTTTATCACCCTGTATCTCGAAAACGGAGCAGTTTTGGACAAAGGCAAGTTGCTTTGAATCGGCTTATTTTGACCTCAGGAATATGAGTTAATTTTTGTAAAAATAATTTCCTGAAAAGTTCTTGTAATTCATCAAGGACTTCACATGCCAATTTTGCCAATTTTGTAGACAATCAGATAAAAAAATATTTTTTCTATGACTGTTCGATAAAAGATGTACAATTATACATTCAGTTTCTATTGGTTACTGTAACTCGTTACTCATACCAGTGATCTTTTTTTCATAACTCAATTGTTTTTAACCAATGAAACGAATCTAATGTCATAACTCCACTGTTTTAGAGCCAATCAGAACATTCTACGAAATGTCAACCTTCAAATCCATCATTTTGAAACAGCCCATTTGACCGTGCATACTTGTTTTATAGTCATTGTCACATTGTGTTAACAGCCTAACCTCACTTCTCACTTCAAGTACAGTCGTTGTCAAAATGCAACGATTATACACACAAAGGATTGCTCAGTTTGAAGAATCTGTCTGGCAAGGTCAAACTCGCTGTGACGTCACCACTGATGCTGACAGAAAGAGCGCGTATGCTTTATATGGTATTTTCTTTATGCAAATTAGATTCCAAGCAAATATAGGTATTGTACATTTAAAAATATTGTCTTTATATTGAAGAGAACAAAAACAAATAATTTTATATTAAAAATAAACTAGATTTCAAAATGAAAAAAAAAAAAACTTAATATACCTAACTATTCCAACTGGCTTTTTACAAGTCTAGGTTGAAAAAAATATCTAAACAAAACTGCCAATTAATAAGGATGCAATATTCCAATGCACAATAAAATAATTTGAAAGTATTGTTCTATAAAATTTACAATTTAGATTTGTATGTGTACCGATATGGGAATTGCAATTTTAAAAAGCTCGTCACCTAATTTCCGTATACAAAAATTTAATTTTTAGGATTTGTAATTTTGAAGCTAGTTGTAATATATAGGTACCTACTTACTCAATAACTCATGCTGTAAATCTCTTTCATAGTCATTAGCTGTGAAATGGTCGGAGCAAACTGTCGAAAAATCTATATTAAACTTGTATTTTCTTCTGCAGCGATGCACCCACTCTTTTTTTATTGTAGAAGACAATAGATCCTTGCCTTTTGGAAAAGAATGGAATACTATGCTTGAGCCTTGCTTTTTAAGAGCTAATTGCTTTTTGCACACAGCGTGTTGTTGCTGTGTATTCTGCCAGGCATCATGAACTAAAATAATGTTATGCACTGGAGTTAATTATTATTAAACAAGAAGCCTATTTGCTCAGAGAGTAGTGGCCATTTCATTTACATTCGTGTGAACAAAATACTTCTTGTGCTAAATCGAATTATTGTTACACACCGTTAACCGTTAACACAACGAAACGAAGAAAATATGTATTTGTATATCTTCGCCAACTCAAACTACATTAAAACTACTTGGAAAAAAACAAACTATTGGACAAATTCCCATTACAACACACACGATCAACGGCTGAATGAAAATAAACAAACCATTCAGAACCCATCGTGACGTCACAGCCGTTCTCCGCTTGCTGCCAAACTGCCAAACGTACGTTAAATGTAACTGCAAAGCAATCCTGTGTAGTGTATAATCGTTGGTCAAAAAGTGCCGTCCAAATAAAATTAAATATTGCAAAATTCGCTTCAATTATTGAGTAGTCATAGAAAAAGTATAGTATTCCACTCGCGGAAAATGGCTATTACACACTCAGATGATTACGCTACTCGCCTATGGCTCGCAAACTTCAACCTCGTGAGTAATATACACCATCTCCCGCTCGTTGAATAATATACTATTACTCATATTTTACAACTATTATCTTGAGTATGCAAACCTGCGTTAAACGTCGAATCAGATCTTCTTTAAATCAAATGATGAATACATATGATCGCCCAGCGTAAACTATTGAAGCTGGAAACATAAAATTTTGTAATAAGGGTACTTCTTAATGAAGACACCCACTAAGGAAGAATGTTTCAAAATGAAATAGGGGATGGAGGTTTGTAAGGATGTTCGTTATTTCTGAGAAGACAGAAGCACTTTGATTTTAGAATTTTGATTAAAAATAAATTAGCACTTACTATGAAGAAAGAAAAAAATGAAAATTTCCACGACACATCAACTGAAGCTGGTGGACTAGCCCGATGTTTAGCCCTATTTTTTGGATTAAATTGCAGCGTATGACGACAAAGGCTAAGCGAAGCAAATGGACGGAAAGCTCGCTAATTATTTCATCAAAAAACTTGTGAAGTTAAAAAAGGCGGAGTTTAGACATCAAACTTCAGTTGATGTCTTAAGGAATGTCCCTTATCAGTCTGGTTGACTGTACAAAATTTCGAACCCCGATTCTCTCAAATAGCGAAAATACAGGGGTGTATTCATCTTATCAAATCAAATCAAATCAAATCAAATATGCTTTATTGCCACAGAAAAATTTGAATAGATTTTATGGACAAAGCAAATACAAATGCAAAATGCTAAAGTAAAAACAATACAAAACATGATAATACTATACATTACGTGAACAATTACGTGTACAATAGAACAAAACTAGTACAAATATATTTTCCCAATATTTTGTCAAATTTAAATTTAATTGGAAATTGCTCATGGACAACAATAAACATTGGCACACTTCCAGTTATGTTATGATGACAAGTCAGACAGTCAGTGTTTTCTGCGATACACTGTATAATTTTTTTTTGCCGTTCACTTCTCATGTTATCCGTATATGTTTGTATAAATATTATGAAACTGTAGAGTGCTGATATTGTACAGATTTTTTTTACAAAGTCAACATTTAATCCTGGATTATATTGGATTTATTTGGGTCAAGTTTTAGTTTGTTCACGTGAAGTTTATTGACGAATTATTGGCCCTGTACAAAATAAATCGGAGATATTTAGTTATGTACTATACAGGATGTCCCACCGGAAACCAGACCGATCTGTCTATGGAAAACTCTTAATAGAAAAATTATGAAAATTTGACCATGATGTTGAGCTGACTTCTTGACTCAATGTTATAAAATAAAAGTAAATTTAATGAAGCAATGACCTACCTGAATTCTCACATAAGTCCTCTGTTACGGTCAATAAATTCAATAGAATAAATGTTTATTAGTAGGAATAGATGTTCGATTAGTGAAAAATTCAGCAATATCTCTTGTAATTACCAGAATGTATGTTTAATTATTTATGAATTACACGGATAACTTGTTTGTGAATATTTAGCTGAATAAGTATATAATGGAGAAGCATCCTCAGATCATTCACAGAACATATTTGTAGTGATTTGTATACCTACTCTATTTCAAAATGCGCCAGTTTGAGGTAAGTTCGATTTGGAAAATTATATAAAAGTATTGTTTCGGTTATCCTTCTCATTACTTCATCATGAAAATCTTTGTTAATAATTGTTTCAACAAGAACTAGGGCTTTTATAATATTTATTTTTTCATTCCATCAGAAAAGTGAGTTGGGGTCTCCCAATTGGCATGCATATGCAAATAAATAATTACCAACCTCCACCCTCAAGATCATTTTCCAAAATTTTACTATTGCTTAATGTAACGCAGAGCGACTGGAAATTTAATTTTTCTTCATTCAATATGCATATCACCTTCAAACGGAGTAGAATTAAATTATCTACATAGAATATATTCAAAATAAAATTTCGAAAAGGTTGCATCACTCTAGACAATGAAAATCAAACATGGAATACTGTACATGATACCGATTCTTATTTTGACTTAGAACTAAATAAGTCGAAATTTACACGGATTTTTGTCTTTTTCAGATCACATTAGTAGCTGCTTTCTTGATAGGTTATTGCCTATGTGACGGTAGTCTTCCAGCATTCTCCACAACGGAATCTATCAAGTTAGTCGTGATTGGAAGTGAAGATTCACCTGAAGAACACAAGCAATCCATTCTAATAGACTCAGCTAATCCTCAGTATGCTATACGAGAGCCCATCAGAGATGACCATGACACACAATACTTGGTAGAAGAAGTCGATTATCCTGAAAACGTGAAAAAGGTTGACGTTAATGTAACTGTTCATGAACCAGAATCCTTCAATGGGAAGCAATTGCCCAAGAAGATTGATGTCAATGTTGATGTAAAGAAAGATGGAATTGAGAATTTCCACGATTCCGATGACAAAAAATATAAGGTCAAGGTGAGGATTAATAAAAATGACTCCGAACATAAGTATGAGGAAGAGAATTCCGAGGGTATTTTAATCAAGTTGGTAAGAACTGCTCTGAAGTACACTGGATTTTGAAGAGGGGCCTCTCAAAACGTAGTAGAAAATACACATTTACACTTAGGAAGTGTTGAATAAAGTTCTCACAACATAGCCTTTTGTTTATTTATTTACATTCCTTTTTTATTTTAATCACCAATTTCGAAAACGGCATGTTTTGATAAGCTGACAACCTTAACAGATTTTTTTTCTTTTTCGGTAGAAAAATTCAATTACGAACACCCAGTTACATCATGAGTGATGTGGGACTCCCATGTTGCCAATGTATACCTACCCACTAAAGCCCCCCTGAAGTAGTCCGAAGGCTTGCTTTCTTATGCAAACCTACCAAGAGTCTGTTGTACTTGTTGTACTGACCTTGTTCCCGTTGTCTCTGACCATGATTGTGTACACCCATCAGTGCACCATGACTGGTGATAGTATCCAAGACTCACCAAACATTCTTTTGCAGGTCATGGAGGTCTAGCACCTTGTTATGTTCTCTATATGCCAGTGCCTGCTTTAGGGGGGTGCAGAGGTACTAACTGCATCCGGAGCAAAATTCAGGAGGTGGTAACGAGATACCTCTGCTATTGAAAAAAATTATTTATATTCGTATATGATCGGGGCAGGAAGTGATGTCTTGCAGTTGATAACTGATCTGAAAAATGTTTCCATTTTTCACTCCCCCTCAAATGGCCGTTATTTCATGAGTTAGGTATAACAAAATTATTCATAATTTATCATTTTTTTATAACTTAAAATAACGGCTATTAAAGCGGTTTGCAAATTACAAGGAAAATCCTTTACTCCGCATTTTCAAAAAACACAATAGTCTGATGCTTTGTTCTTTTTGACACTATCATAAAACTTGGAAAAATACATACACTCTGTAGAATCAAAATATACACTCACGGTCGGATAAACAGCACATGCCTAAAATTTGATAAACCTTTGATATTATAATATAATATAATATGATAATCGTTTATTAAGCTAATAAGCTTTACAAAGTCATCCCGCTTCAGTTATCAAAAAACTATTGGTGCATTAAAATGGTTCAAACAATCTGTCATTTGATCGGTCATGGCGATTTTATTCAAAATATTGTTCAGGTCTCTTTGTTCACGTTACAAAAAAAATGTGTGAGTTCTGGAAAAATTGGTTAGCACCATCCGAAAGGGAAAATTTGTGTATACCCTATGAAAATCGAAAAGAATCGCTGGTTTAGTGAACTGACAAATGGATTCAAGTTCTTTAATGCACCATTACATCTTTGATAACTGTTGCAGGATCAAAGTGTTATCAAGTTTTAGGCTGTTAATCTACTTTTGGCCACCAAACTGATGTATTAAATTTCGTTTACCTAATAATTCATAAAAAAAATGCTGACTAGCGGATTTCTCGTGGGTTGATGTTCATCCAGTGATGGGGGGGACGTCTACTGATAAGAATAAAACTCGACTATTGTGGGTTTTTGCGATAATGGTACTTTCTTAGTTTTTTATTCAAACGTGTCTATATAGCAACGATTGCTTATTAGTATACCAAGAGAAGTCCGTTTTGTGAACTATTATAAATAGAAAAAAAACCCTTTGCAAAAACACACAATTGTGGCGAATGTATCCCCCAAAAAGATCAGCTCCTCAGCAATTTTTTTTTTCAATAATGATATTTCTACTGGACGAATGTATGGATCAATGTATTTTTCACTCTCTCGAGCTTGCAATCCCTCCATGTGAGGATTTTTCAAAAACTACATATCTTGGAATTTCATTCTACATGATTCTCTTAATGCACAAACAGAAGCGAACTGGAATAGCGTTGAGTCTAATGGTAGAGTCACAAGCAGTGCACGCTGTAAGCTGCCTAGTCTAACGATCGCTCGCATCCGGATGGCGGATATACACGCGACTACGCTTCCAATGGATGACCAGCCTGAATCCAAAATCTAAAAGGAAAACAAATCTGAACGTGTTCTGGAGAGCATTTTGGAACATACTTGTTCGGCTTCAATACAAAATTTGAACGCTCTTGAAACTATATGAATTAGCTACGACATACGTTTTTTTTCAAGTAATGACGTCATCTATGACGTGAGTATGAACCCTCGTGAAACGGACTGTAGTCAAAACGACGCGACGCATACATAATGCAACGCGCAACTCGCAATCATGTTTCCAATCCTTATTCTGTTCTGCCACCATGCGTGACTTCGAACAAAAATATAATGTAGATGGTACCATTAGATACCCATTTGGCAAGCGGAAATGTCTCTCCACCCACCGCTCATCCTAAAAATAGGCTATTTTATGGCTGATTTTCAATGTTCATTTTTTTTATCAAGTACCTATGAATATGAAGATATTTTTTCATTATTAAAGGCGGTAGGCCTAGGCACCGGTGGCGGCGGTTCTACGGGTAGGGGGGTAAAGGGTGTAGTTACCCCGCAAGGTACAGGGACTGGGTTATCTATTATATTTTGACCCCCACCTACAGAGCTCTTATTATGAGTGGTAGAAAGAAACTTCAAATACAAAAGTTTTGAGTTTTTCACGTACCAATTTTTTTTTGGTAATAGCGAAAATAAAAATCGACTTTGCAGCATTCAAAAAATTGATGAAGTTAATTTTTTTTAAATGGAAAACCCTGTATATCAATGGCCAAAATTATAGATATTTTTGTCTTAATTCCAAATATATAATATTTGGTATGACGGCAGGTCGTTTTTGCGCTATTCAAGTTTAAAGTCTCATGAAAATTACATCACTTTGATCTGGATTCTAAAGTACCAGTCCAGGAGACAGTGAATTATTTTTCGACTTATCTTCCCAGTCGCTGTATTTGAATGAATCTGTTCTTTTAGTGACAAGAAACAAGAATGTTTGAGACTGGCTAGAATTTCTGGATGAATTCAATGTGATTTTGAACATGAATAGCGCACAATTGGCTGAACCAAATACCAACATAATAGGGTGTCCCAGATCAACTGGTCACTACTTATACAGAAAATAGAGAAACCATAAATAGGAAGTTTGAAATGGGGAACCCATGGCCGGAAGTGCCCCGTTTCCTGGATACAGGGTGTACAAGTTTTTCAAAAAAAAAATGAATATCTGAACTTATTTTGAAAACCGCTCAACCGATTTTGATGAAATTTTCAGGGTTCAAAGATAAATGTTATTGCATGTTTCTGAGTATTTGAAAAAAAAATACCTCTTCCAGGGCCGGAGTTGAAGAACATGTGAGCACTATTTAAAAACAATTTTCAACAAAACCGCTTTTCTGACTTGTTTCTCTCCGGCGCACCGTTTTTGAGTAAAACAATAAAGACCATAATGGTGTCCTCGAAACCGTTGATCACCGAGAATTTTCAGTCTTGGTAAAAGTAGGAAATCCTACTGTTCTACTCGTCGAAGACAAAAACTCAAAAGACCATCTTCATGGGAAATTGAATGAGTATTTTGAAAGAAAACGTAATTTTGTCTAAAAAACAGTTGCGTGTAATTTTTGTTTTCTCGAACAACAAAACACCCTGTATCTTGGTAATGGGGCACTTCCGCCATGGATTTCCCATCTCAAACTTGTTATTTCTGGTTTTTCTATATGCAGTTCAAGTATTGACCAGTTGATCTGGGACTTCTGGGACACCCTGTATATTTGGAATAAGAAAAAAAAGATCTATCATTATAGCCAATAATATACAGAGTGATCCATTTCAAAGAATACAACTTCATCAATTTTTTCAATGTTGTAGAGCCGATATCTATTTCCCCTATCACCAAAAAATACTGAGTGGAAAAAACTAAAACTTTTGTATTCGAAGTTTTTTTTTTCACCACTCATAATAAGAGCTGTAGTTGGAGGTCAAAAATATAATAGTTAACTCTGTACATACACAAAAAACAAATC
This sequence comes from Orchestes rusci, assembly GCA_958502075.1. Taxonomy (NCBI): domain Eukaryota; kingdom Metazoa; phylum Arthropoda; class Insecta; order Coleoptera; family Curculionidae; genus Orchestes; species Orchestes rusci. The sequence continues at coordinate 45,850,917 of OY293304.1, forward strand.
TATATTGTCTCTATTTCTTTGGGATGGAAAACCGAACAGCCATATCAGAAACAAAATGAACCAGAACATTATTAAAGCTAAAGCTGAGAAGTCTAGGCCTAAGAAAACAATTACATAATTTATTCATTTTTGATTGCCGAAAATTACGAGGTTTGATGAAATAGTGAATGAGCATTCCAAAATTTTCATTTTCAGGTATTTATCTAACATGATATTCCCCCCCCTCCCTCCCAAATTTTTGTCCAGAACCTCCAGTGCCGTTGGCGGTAGATACAAATTGCAACCGGCGGTAAATCAGGTGGAGACGGCGCTGCTATATGCTTCCGATATTCCGATATGTGAGTTCTAGTTTAGCTTTCGAATTATACTTGAAAAACTGGAAAAAGTGCCGAAACTTTGAGAATCTCTGCAATTTTCGTTGTGGAGCCGATGCCTGGCGAGGAAGCAGACTACAGATTCAGCACATCAAAAAACATAAAGAACCAGTGAGAACAAACTTCTACATTTTTGTCCTGCGAAAACCCTTTGCTTACTGGCAAATGAAAGATTTTTCGTAGAAAGTTCTGCATTACATCATAATCAGTAATGAGAAATCAAATTTGCAAAATATACAGGAAAAATCAAACATTTGATTGAAACTGAAGTTGAAGTGCAAATGTGATTTCAATATCTGGATAGGAATTATTGAAAATTTTTTTCTACTGGATTACTGATTAGATCATCAATTTTCTCACTGCAAATTTACTTTGATCACTTTAACTTTATTTAGCAATATTTATTATCAGAAATAGACTAATAAATTATAATTATTTAAAAATTATTTTGCAAATTTGATTCTTGATTATTGATTTATTGTGAAGCAGAACTTTTTATAAATAGGTAAGTGTATTTTTCCAGTGAAACCAATGAATATCATAACGGAATTTTTCATTATTGCCAACTTTTTCACACAGATGTAATCGAAATTTTTGATTTTCCCTGTAGATGACCTACCAACATCTTCCAAATTGGATGTCTCACTATTGATGCAGATTTTTTTTCTGTAAAACCATTAATAACGGAATTTTTCATTTGTTGTCAACTTTTTATTGTTGCTAGTTTCGTGACTGGAGCGGAACAGAATTATGCAACTTTTTAGACAACAATCGAAATTTCTGATTTTTTCTGTATGTATTGTATCAATGCTCATGCCAGACTAAAGAAGAAAACGAATATTGCATATATTTTCAAGAACACTTTGGCAACATACTTTCTAAGTTATAATTATTGAAGAATGGCTATGATACACTATTTTTTCGCCAGTATCAAGTTTCGAGGTGTATCTTCATTGAAAACTTTTGTTAATAAAATAGGACGGCGGCGGATTATTATATTATTCGCGAATGCCGATCATTCAACCGGGTTTTTTTTTTCATATCTTCAGTAGTTCTCGAAAAATCTGTTATTCTCTTTAATTAATGACCGAAAAATGACCTCTCAATAATTCATAATTATTAACCACAATACTTTTTTCACAAATCATCTTATCAAACAACAATGAATGTTGGCCGTTATAGATTCCTATCTTCATAAAGTAGACAACCAAACATTCCATCACAAGTGAACTATCTTGCAATTCTTGCATATCTAACAAATACAAATATGCAACTATCCATAGTTGCAAGTTCCACCTGAAACCTGATGTGTTTTGACAAAAAAAACGACAACACTGCACAGCTGAGCATAGTCTAAGTTTTCACCACCAATAGTATGCTCTATAATCCAAAATTCTCGGAGATCCTTTGTACATCTTTTCGGCGTCAAGGTGATTGCCTCCCCCGCACCCCTCACACCTTGCCACCCTCCAGGTGTATAATAGGCTATTATAGTCAGAGTAGTAGGAGTGGATGTTTTGTTCAGAATTTCGAAAAAAAAAGATGGATTTTCCACAATGATGTTGTTGATCTCAATAATATTTTAATCACGATTTGGGTAAATACTTTGAAGGTATTGCCGAACCTTGTTTTCCAAATTTTATAGAGTTGCTTAAATATTGTACTAAAAATGTTACCTACATTAAATTATTCTATTATCATGTGCAGATTTCTAGCTGCCCAAAACAATAGGTGATAATAATTGGTCAAAATACAATGAAAAGCGCGTATTTGAAAGAAGATGCAGTAGTGAATCCGTTTCAAAATTATTTACCTACAAGGATAGTAGTAGGAATAGTCGTGAGAGTGGAATCCTACCTATTCCCGAACTTTCAAAAATTGGAACAATCCAAAATAAAAAATTGACGTACCCGCATAAAGGTTGTAAAAATTAAGTATTTTTGGTTTCATCCACACCTACTCACTTCTGATGTGAACTTCAAGTATTGAGAAGTTGATGTTTGATTGAATCTTTTTTTTTTGTACCTATAAGAGAGACTGAATCCATCTTCATGAACATTATCTACATTAGATATGTTATTATTATGATCACTTGAATATAGAAAAAAAAACAAATAAACTCGCACACACAGCACGCCAATGAACACGAACGCATCCATCTTTCTTCCGACTTTCTTCTGCTAGCGCCAGTGCGACAAAGATAACCTGTTGTTCTATAAAATTATGATTCATTTTGAGAACTTAGAAGAAACATTAGGATCTGTATTATGATGGTGTAGATCAGGTTTTTGTATGAGATGCTTTAATGAATGGCATACTTTCTATTAGTGATAGTGATTTATCTTTTTCTTGATACCTACCTACGGAAGGTTTTTTGAATAATTTCTGACTGCGTTGATTTGTGTAATGATTGTTGATGACCATTGTATGACAAACCTGATCAAATATTTAGGTACCCTCCCACCCTTCATTGCAATTATTTTTTGTTCCTTGGAACTTAATATCGGTTGGGGTAAATCAAATTTCAATGCAGGTAATACAAATTTAAAAAAAAAGGCTCGATTTTTCACTGTTGATAGCCTCTTGAATGAATATCTCCACATATCTAACGAAAAAAAGATTTTTGATGCGAATGTGATTGATAGCTTCTTCTAGCACTTTTCATAAACGTAGCCTCTTTTCATAGATCATAAACACAGGAAGGTACCTACCAAAAAAATTATCACCATTTTAATATGTAGGTACTCAAATTAATATCTACGACCCTTCGCCCGGAATAGGCTATTGAAGAATAGATATACAGGGTGTAACAGAGTAAGTGTTACAACGTGAGACTGTAGATTCTTTATCAAAAAAGAAAAATATTTTTTCTTAGAAAAAATTTTCTGCGGACTTTCGATTTCGATATACAGGGTTCATTATAACTACGCCACTGGTTGATTTTTTCAATCGATTTTTCAATAAAATAATCCTAACTAGTGAGTTTTGACACTGTACCAAATCTGATAAAAATATTCCAAGTGGTTAAGAAGTAATTGAAGAAAAATCTTTTTTTTGTCATAACTTTGACACCCTGTATATCGAAAACGAAAGCCCGCGGAAAATTTTCGTTGAGGAAAAATCTTTTTTTTTTTTGATAACGAATCTACAGTTTCACGTTGTAACACTTACTCTGTTACACCCTGTAGTTACAGAAAATATTAAAATAATGTTGGTCATTGCAAATTGCGATATTTTTCAATGAAGTGAAATTACTGCCGTTCTTAAATCGATAGCCTAGGTATTGCTGAGGATCATTTTGATCAGTCAACCTTCTCTCAAATGCTCTTTGAACTCGTAGGTAGCAATCTAGTGGGTACCTATTTTATTGTATTTTAGGTGATGACATTTTTGACTAGCTGATCACACCAACACATCTACACCATTTCCAACAGTATTTTCGAAAGTATCATTTTGATTCCGGCAAGTATAATTTGTATTTTAGAATAAACATATGTATTTCAGAAAAATCCATTTGTATTTTGGTTTTGTCAAGTGTAGTTTAGTATTTTAAAAATGACAATTGTATTTTTGATAATGCCAGATGTATTTTAGAGAAGCCACATGTATTATTTTAGATTGTAACTATTGTATTTTAGAAAAACCAAATGAATTTTGGAAAACATCATTTGAATTTTGAAAACGATCAATTGAATTTCAGATTCCAGATTGTGTGGACGGTGCTTACAAACCTTTTCCTTGAGGTTAGCCCACATGACAAAATCGGTGTGGAATGTTAAAGTGATCGATCATTGTTTAGTATTGATTAGAAATCAATATTAAACTAATTTGTTAGTGATGCAAAACATAATGAGTAATTGAAACTTGTATTAATCTGGATAAAGCGATATTTCTCATAGACAATAAGAACATTGGCAAAACCTGATGCAAACATCCCAAATCACGTTTGTTTATCCAAGTCAAACTTGCCATCAAGCACCAAATGTCCAAAATATATAGTGAAGTTCGAACAAAAGTTCTCACAGCAGAATTCTTCAATACTTCATCCTTTTCTATTCATTATTATCAATACCATCTGTCTCCCTCCTACAAGTGTTCAAAGTAGCGAATACAGTTAGTTGCTACCCTGAAGAACGTCTTTGTTCAAGGGCAAGCGTAGAGGGTGGAAGATACTATCAGTACTGAAAAAGTGGATCCGTGGTTCCCAAAGAATTTCTGAAATGATCGGAGAAATTTAACAAGGGGTGGTCTTTATGGTATGGTGCAATACATGCAGCGGATATTACAAGTGTGCATGCAAGGACTCTTTATTACATTAGTTGTATTGCCATAACGTCTTTATAATAAAATAGGTAATTGATTAATTATATGGAGATAAATAAAAATGTGGAATCGAAATGGTGTGATAAACTTATTATATTACTTAAACAATGATACTTTATATTGTTCTGCTTTACTTTATTACTTTCGCAAGATTCCCTTGCTTTTATTTTGCTTTGCAATCTATCAAGACAAAAAAAAACTTCTTCTACCATATGTAAACCATATGTATTTTGGAAAGTATCAATTGTAGTTTAGAATTATTTTGTATGGATGTATTTCTTAGAAATCTTCTCTTAACGTATCAGTATACCTTTGTCGGCACTTTAGCATTCCACACTGATTTTGTCCTGTGGGCATCCCACAAGGAAAAGTTTGTAAGCATCGTCCTTACAAATTGGAATCTAAAATTATTCAATTGATCGTTTCTAAAATTCAAATGATGGTTTCTAAAGCTCATATGGTTTTTCTGAAGCACAATTGTTATATACAAGCTAAAATACACATGGCTTTTCTAAAATACATTTGGCATTATCGATAATACAATTGGTATTTCGAAAATAGTTTTGAATATTTCTAAAATACATTTGACAAATCGAAAATGCAAATTGATTTATCTAAAATACATATTATGTTTATTTTAGAATACAAATGATACTTTCTAAAATACTGTTGAAAATGGTGTAGATATAATAAAATCTTGAAATTGGAAAAAATGGCCCATTTTTCATGATTTCTTCAAAAATGGGCCATTTTTGCCAAGTTCAAGATTTTACAGCTAGATTATCCTTCGTTCAATTATTGTTAAAATTTCAGGAAGTACAGGGTTATTCATTATATTTTGACACCCATCTACAGCTCTTATTGCGAGTGATAGAAAAAAACTTTAAATACAAAAGTTTTGGTTTTTTTCACGTAGTATCTTCTGGTGATAGCGGAATCAACAAATCGAAATCATAACATAGAAAAAATTCATTAATTCATATTTTTTTAAATGGAACACCCTGTATATTATTGACTAAAATGAAAGATCTCTTTAATCTGATTTCAAATATATATGGTTTGTAGGCATTTGGTTCAGTCACTTTGAAACTATTTGAATTCAAAAAATATATTTTTTTAAACTACAACAAATATTCACAACACTAACTTAATCATATAAACTATCAACATTCCATTAAAAACGAAGCTACATGTTTTCTACATAACCCCCATAACCAAAACTTTTGTATTTAAAGTTTTTTTCTATCACTCGCAATAAGAGCTGTATGGGTGTCAAAATATAATAAATAACCCTGTACATGATTTTTGCCCCTCTATAATTTTTATCAAAAACTACACAGAAAAAAGTTTCGAGAAGTGTCCTTTTTTGAACGTGAATAGAGGGCACTAGAAATTTGTTTGGAAAAAATTGCTAAGACACGCATCTTTTACAAATGGATTGAAATTTTCAGATGCACCATCACTTCTTTGATAACTGATGTAGGGTGAAAGTTTTCTCAAATTTTAGGCGGTTTCTTTGTTTATTCTCAGTTACAAATGATACTTTTTAAAATACTGTTGGAAATGGAGTAGTTCAATAAATAGGGTATTTTGAAATAAGTAAACCTGGCTGGATACGAAAAAAATCTGAGAGCCAAAAAAGTTGTATTTTTGGTTGCTTAATTTGAAAAAGAAAATAAAAATAAGAATAAAGTCAGCGACGCACACATCAAATTAAAAAAAAAAAAAATTCAACCTGTGTCTTGAAAGCAAAGTGCTTCCGGACCCATTTTTATATGGACTTTTTTTCATAAAACTAGCTCAGGAATACGTCCAAGAGTTTAATGTACGCAATTAGGAAACACCCTGCGTAATGAATTTTTATTTTAATGAACAATAACTTTTAGCAAACAATTATTTTCTTCGATTGCATATTATCTTCTCACCCATTTTCTCGATTTTGCAATTGATGTTCAAAATAAATGTTTTCACGAAAAGTTTTGAAGCTGGAATTTCTGCATTTTTCAAAATTCCCATTAGCTACAGTGGATATCATAAATTGCGACACATTTTCATTTTCAACCTCAAGAGACTGTGTGAACAAAAGTTGCTCAAATTGCTCCAATCTTTAATACCTAGATCACGCCTTCAAAATAATGTTTGGATTGTTAGTACATTGGCTATTACTTGCGATTTATGAAATTGTAACCTTTCCATAATTTTATCGGTTTTTAAAGTTTGAAGTAACGTTCCGTCACCGCTATTTTATCAATAATTTTATGTTTGACGTGTCCTTTCCTGTTAATGTTACGTTCTGTCTAACCAACTATTCGTATCAAGTTTTATACAAGTTTTAATCATATCTATACATGTCACATCTCAATCGTCTATATGTAAGCCCACCTCTTATTTTTACTCTACTTTGGTAAGTTTACATTTCTCTATGTAGTAAGGGGATAATGAATCCTCGAAAGTTTGACTAATAACAAGGATCCACCTAAGGGCAACTTGTATTATTTTGACTGCATCCCCATGAAATCATCACGGATCTATGAGATTCCCAAATTAAAAACTCCCATGAAAATGATGCTAGCATTCAAAAATCCATACCTCTCTTTTCCATTTTAATCGAAAAAGAGCAGATAGAAAGGTGATTATTTTCTGACTATAAGATTCACGGTTCACCCTCCATGTGAGTGTGTTCCATGATACTAAAACACACAAGATAAGCTCACTAGCTGGACGAAAATGGAACCGAATCGCGCATGGTGACCATTTGGGTTAGTTTGGGTTAGTTACGACAATTTGGGTCACCACGCATAGGAAAGATATGGGAAAATAGGTGTTAAAAACATAACGTAGCAATGGATACCAAACGCCCTAAGCATTTTAAATGGGCGGTCACCGGGAAAGATGCTCGTGAGCTTATCTTGTTTGTTGTAGTATCATGAGATGAGTGTGATCTGTGAATAGTACCAAGCATAATCTGCAAGTATGAGTAGGGGTTCGCGAGATCGAGACCAAGACCGATAATGACGTAGTCTCGGTCTTGGTCTCGAAAAATGAATCAAGGTCTTGGTCTTGGTCTCGGTCTTGTCTCGTTTAGTCTCGGTCTCGAAATTTTAAATAGGTGTCTTCCAATATTTAGTGTCACAAATCAAAACAATTATTATATTTTTCAATGTCTGTTGTGATAACAGTGAGTATAAATGAAACAATATTTTGATAACAGATATTATTATACGAGTTGAAGTTGAAGGTGATATAAAACTCCAAGCACCTAAGTTTTGCGCGAAGTAGTGGCTCTTAGACTCAACCGAGCGAGATCAGTTTTGTTAAGTGATGTAATAATTAATTGATTTCTTTGACTCAAGTATTTTTTAGAATCAAAATGGAATAAGTATATTATGACATTTCATAGTGCGATATTTTTTTAGCATCTTGATGATACGAAATGATTAATATACAATGTTCAGTGAAGTCATAATATTTGCATTGTAGACCTTCACGATAGAAGCAGATTCAAAAAACGAATTAAAGTTGTATTTTGAGAGGTTTGCTGCAAAACAACCTCTATAGACTTTAGTGATAATTTTTTAGGCAATTCAAAGCCATTTATCTCTACTATATACAATATTTCGTTGCGCGAGTCTTGACTTTTTGTTTTCAAGAACAAAATATTATAAAGGATGTTAATTTTTAACAAAACATAATCAAAAATATCATACCTATCATGTCTACGCATTTTTTGATTTCTTATACTGAATAGCGGGTACTTTGATCCAAGAAAGATCAAAGTTTTAATAATGGATTATGGAAGTACAACGAACATAACATCTTATCATCCTATCTAGAGCACAATATAGAAAGCCTCTATGAAATTATAACACTGAATATTGGTACTCCAAATGTTATCTGTTATCATTCTTCCAGGAATCTATCTATGACTCTTTCAAGTTTCAAGAAATGCGTGGCACTCTATGTTTGTTTTGTCACTGCATGTTCAACAAGTGCGTTATTATTCATATTTCAGTACAGTTCTAAAATTTTGAGTATCCATAATTTCATTCGTCGTGAAATCAAATTTTTCGAAATTAGTTTTTTGTACAAAACATTTTCTCAACAAGTCAACAAACCAAATGTATTTCTCGAGAGGGAGATCAAGACCGAGAGTCTCGGTACCTTGGTCTCGGTATTGGTCTCGATCTCGATGTGTTAGTCTTGGTCTTGGTCTTGATTCAGTTTTGCAAGTCTCGGTCTCAAAACCGAGACATTACCGAGACCAAGACCATGGTCTCGCGAACCCCGATCCATGAGATGCGAAAGGCGGCTTTCACACCAAAGTATCACGACATGGGACTGGTTGCAAAAATGCTACTTACATTTATAACCTATGCAACCTTGGCAACTCGGTTGCCATGAACTACTAGTTACACCAGGTCAAGAGGTGTAACAAGTGTAGTGTAGTGTAGAATACGATGGGGAGCCTATTTCGTGTGTTTTTTTAAACGAAGCTTCTCTTAACCCAACTTAAAATATAAGGTGGGTTTGTTATGCTCCACCAGTGTACACTTTTCTACACTACAACACTCAGTGTGGCTTTGTTTGTGAAATGTTTGTCTGTTTTTCAGGATAGAATATCTTTACTAGTTTAGTGAAGCTATTCTATCCTAAAAAACAGACAAACATTTCACAAACAAAGCCACACTGAGTGTTGTAGTGTAGAAAAGTGTGCACTAGTGGAGCATAACAAACACACCTATAGATGAAGGAAGAAACATTTGGAGTTAAAAATCGATGTGAAAAAATCCATCGGTTTTTGTGAAATGTTCGTCTGTTTTTTAAGTTTTCATTCACTACAGATTAACAGATTCCTATATTCTCAACACCTCAATTACCTACTATTTGTTCATTCCTTTTCTGTCAAGCTATTAATCTGTTTTATTTTATTGTAATAATAGTTATATATTACGTTACGCGAACGAAAATCTGGAATGTCAAATATAAACCAAACTTTATTTACAACCAAGATACCAAAGTTAACAAACTACACGTGATCAAATAAGGGGAAACGATTGAAAGGTCATGTGAGATAAACCAACACATTTGAATCATGTGATCAGTTTAATCGTTTCGATATGCCTAATAATATTGTAGTTTGTTTACTTTTGATGTCTTTTGGTTGTGAATGAACTGTAGGTTGTTATGGGCCGGTAGCCTTGATGATAGGCCTGAGATAACGAGACCATGCCGTTTCCCAATAGTTGGCGCTTAGAGGAAAAGATCGCATTTTTTTCTCGTGGAGGAATCATCTGTGTATATTATCAAGCTTGTCACATTCAGAGTAAGCTGAATAAGATTTAAACGTCAAGTTTATAGGGTTCCTTGATTTCTCTTTTCATCTTATTCAAATAAGTAACTAAACTTTATGACAGCTACCAAACCAAACTACCTACCTTATTGTTTGACAAAACGGTAAAGTTACTTCCATATTTGCAAATTCTAAAAATTCCTATACGATCCTTATTCAAGTAACTATGAGCCGAAATATGAATTCTCAATGGCTTCAATCGATCCTAGATTGAGAACATCAAACCAACATCAATATTAATTATCATTTGAGACCGATTAAGTGTTTCCAATATACCTGATTCCTATAACTGAAAAAAAGGTGATATTGAATCTACTTGTCAGACATAAAAAAAATTACGCCCAGCTGAACCATTTCTTTATTGACAGATTTTAGATTAAGCAATTCTGACAATGACTAAAAAGATTAGAAAAAATAGAGAACAAATATTTCAAACATAAATCTCAGACAGCGGGTGGCCCTGCAGAAGGTTAAGCGGTCAGTGGTAAAAAGTTTCGCAGAAATGCGGCAAATACTAATTATACGGCGGTTTTTTTGTCGTTCGTTAGACTATGGTCAGAGAATTGATTCAAACATGATTACCATTCATATATTCCTTTCAACACCTACACATGGAGAAATATCAGTTTATGTTCTTGTTAATTGATCAACTATTATTATCGAATCTATTGATTGATTTTGTTCTGTGTATAACCACAGGAATGTTCAAGATTAGCGGTTTCAGACCATATTTTCATGATTCAAGAATGAGAAAATAATCAAATCACGGAATGATTCATTGAAAATTCAGACAAATATTTTCGTTGTTAGTTCATGATAAGAAATATAGATTAGGTGAGAAGGAATCTTCCTTCAAATTCGTGTCAGAAAACACTCCCGATTTTTCCATGATTTCTGCGATTTCGTTCACAATCAATCTCTACCTGGAGAGTATCGTCTTGGTCTTGGTCTTGAAAAGAAAAATCGACACAATAGTTAACAAAATCTGCAAATGTCTCTGCATTCAAGTCTTTTAGATAAATCAATTCTTCAAATATGTATTATTGGAATTTTCCAATTCACGGTAGATGGTATGACCAGGGCATGCTACCAGATCATTGAAACGAATATCCGTAAATTTGATCGCAATTTTTCAGTAGATTCCGTGAAAAATTAGGAGCTTCTAATTTACCATCTGAATGTGTATTTTTCTACATCACAAAATAATGATCATAATAACAGTGTTCAAAATAAAAAATGTATTGAACTCTGTGACCAGTAATAAATAAATGTAAAAGAATACTTAAATAATCAAGTAATATACTCACCTACATTCCTACGTGAAAAATTAATAATGCATGTGTTACTGAACATTAAAAATGTTCTTTATACTTGTATATTCATCATATGTTTTATGAATATACAAGTATAGAGAACCTTTCCAGGAGAAATAATTGTATACATCATTCTCTATACATAATCCGAACATGCGCTAATCCGAACATCCACTAATCCAAACCGCTCAGAACTATAGTCATGATCCGAACAAATCTCGATAATCACCTCTGTTACCTTATTCTTCAGTTTAGGGAGTGGAAAGTCTCAAAAAGTGAATATATTTTTGGTGAGAAACAGAAAAATGTTTTGTGATTAGTTTGAAACTACATTCTCCTCAAAGAATTGAAAAAAGGAGGGCGAAGTGGTACCAAAAACATAAAACAAAAAAAAACCTTTTTTTTTTCTCACGAGAACTCAAGTGTTTTTTATATCATGTATATTATTTTATCGTCACTTTATTTTTTTTGCGTTATTTAGATTGTTTTGAAGAGTTGTTTTGTTCAAGAAATTAAGCTTTTTCATTATTTAGATTTTCGATAATCCGAACGAACCGAGACTCCGAACGGTCCTTTGCAATGATAAGTTCAGATTATCGTGGCCGTACTATATTAACAAAATGTGCTTAAATCGGTTTATCGGTAGACAAAGCAGCGCTGTCAGTTACAAAACCCCGCACCTCACACAAACTTATCCAAATCTACTTGTTGTGAATAGGCAAATAAAATGCAAAATGAGCTATGTGACGCTTTTCGGAAACCTTTGTTTGGCATGGGTGTCTAGATAAGTTCTTATGGTTGAAAAATTAAGTAGAAAAGTAGATAGTAGATCCCGTATAATTTGGCCCAATAGGCAATAACACAATATGCAAACCATTACAATGAAGAAAAATGCTCGAAAAATGCAAAAGACGTACGTTTTTGATGTCGAATGCTATAAAGTTGAGTGAAAAGAGACAACTGCCATAATAATAATAGATAGGTATAATAAACAATAAGTAAGAGAAGTTGTCTCTTTATTTAAACAAAAAGACCGTATTACTATGCATGTTTTGCATATTTTATTGCGTATTAGGCCAAACTATACGGGCTAAAATAGGAATTCAACAATTTCGGAAAAACACTTATTGTGGGATTGTTATGCTGTATGTCATGTGTATTTTGAAAATTCGGTATAATTTTTTCTCAAGATCATCAAGACCAAGACCAAGACCAAGACTGGGCGAGTCCTGTCTTGGTCTTCAGATATCGAGATCTTGGTCATGCGAAGCCCTATTGTCGATAAAGGTACAACTTATGAAAACACAAATAAACATATTTTTGAGAACATCAGCTAAGGTTTTTTTAACATTTTGAAATCATACTGGTTGAATCTAGAAATTCATTCACAGCATTGCCCCCAATGCCAAGTGTTATGCCCTTCCCGATTTAGAATGATTTATCTACCTGAAAACAACAAATTCTGTTGTAACTGATTCCGTGAGTGGGTCTTCTTCCATAGATTTGCAATATTATGTCAAAAATAAGATTTGGCAATTCCACTGATTCTGATATTTTGAAAACAGTATTTTTGACAATAGTAGTGGGGTTTTCGTCCAGTATTGGTATGATTGTTGACGAAAAAAGGTTTTAGCTTTTCTTGAACAATATATTAAACATCAATATCAATAAGCCAACGTTTCGCAACTGGTCCGTTGCATCATCAGGGCCAGATAATTGAAATTGCGCAATACATATAAAATAGTAAAATTGCGAGTGCATAGATAAGAGATATGGGGCGCTCCCGCATTAGCTCCGCCGTCGATTCTCGATTCTAACAGTACTCCAGTAGAGTAGAATGGAATACTTTGGGGAAGAGATCCCAACACTCTAGGGTAGGAAAACGCGAGCCTGAGCAGGTTTTGATGTTTGCCACCCACTACAACATCAACATTATCATCAATCTACCAAGATCTTTTTGAGAGTCGAGAGTCTCTTCAAATATAGAGGCAAACGGTCTTTGTTCAATAATTGAGGCGATTCAAACGGCAATTGGTAGCGTGAATTTTTATTCAAGTTTTCATGGAATCAGTATTGTCTTATTCTGTTATGTTATTGATGCGATACTCATACACTGGCGGAATATCTGTCACAGCTGATTCGTTGCGAGCTAAATGCGTAAAGATATCTCTGCCATATTGGGCCCCATACATGGAATGAATATTTATAGAGTTCAGATACGTGAAGATTTGATTCCACAGATCCGGATCGGACAGACCAAATCTTCCTGTGTCTCCAGCAGGCGTGCCGTATCTTCAAGTATGACGACGTATCAAATCAGTTTTTCAGGATTCTACATCCTACACAAATCTGATCTGCCTGGTGGAAGATATCTTAGGTGAGCTTGAAGATTGGGCCCGTATTTTCGTTATTTTCCTGAAAACGGCGACGTTTCTGAAACGCTCAGCAATACGACTTGCACAGCGAATGTGCCGAGCGTTCCGTTTTGGTGTTTCAGTTTTAGGGTCGACTTCAATTGAAACGATTATTGGCAACAGCGATACTTCTAGCGATAAAGAAATGGAACATTTAGATTTTAGGATTTTCTGAGTGCTGCTCGTATGAGTTTTTCAAAAGTGAAGGAGAAGAGTGATGGGGAGCAGTCAGAAATGAGAGGCCTATGATATGTGAGTTCTCATGTAATGTCTAATCGAGCTTTCGGAACCGACTCGTTCCTTCTTCAGGATGACTATATTGGACAATACATGAGAACTCCCATATCGTAGGCCTCTCATTTCTGACTGCTTCCCATCACTCTTCTCCTTCTCAATTCACACCAGTCACGAAAATTTCCACGATTTTCAAAAGTAACAAAAAAGTATTTTCGATATGTATGTGAACTGCGGATACTGTGTATGTTGGTATATACGCTAAAATATCTTTTTTTCAAAAATGTAAACATATTTTCAAAGTTTTGACCAGAATCATTATACATTGGACCAGAATCGTGTAAAAAAGGAAAAGCGAAGGGTATTTTCAAAGTCCTTTTTTTGTTGGTTGTGGGATTTTGCAAAAATGGACCATGAAATAAAAGATGAAAGTGTTGAGTTTTTACAGAGTAAAGTTAAACTTACCCAACTTCAATGAACGAACGGAGTTGATACCTCGAATAATGAAGATTTAGCACCATGATGCTACAACTAATATAGTATCAAGGTCTGGCAGCGTTCTTGGTATCTGAATTAGTGGATGAGGAGGGATTTGGATCATCCCATCTGGATCTGTCGAATCAAATATGTACCGATCTGAACTGTAAAGATAATCTGTCTGCTGGGTTGTCGGACTTTATCATGAAGTTCCAAAAATTATCTACAAATATTTGCTACTTATATTGATGCAATTCAATGATTTGAGTAAATGTTTGGAAATCGATTATAAATGAAATTATTGACGAAAATTGATAAATTTATTTTCCAAAAGAAAAAAATATTATAATAATTATTGCCACCAGAAGAAAAGAATTTCGCCTGAAAACTGCCAGACCTGTTGCCATTTCCCAAAAGACTATAGACAATACATTTTTTGCCACAAACGCGGTCGGGAAATCTGTGACCCAGAGTGACTGACTGTTGGCCTCGGTGTGTATGTGTATTTGTGCGGTTTTTTTACCCGTTTGGGGGAGTTCGCAGTCCCTCAAATTAATGACTGTTGACGATTATCCGATTATAAGGTAACGAGTTTATCTTGATCGAATAAGTAATATTAGGGGATATTTTATTTATATTATATTTTATTTTATTGATTGGCGTTAGTTAAAACTTCATAGCTTGGGGATCGATACATTAGGCCATATTTATAAAAATGAAGGTATGCTTCAAAGGAAGAGGTCGA
Source organism: Orchestes rusci (assembly GCA_958502075.1). Taxonomy (NCBI): domain Eukaryota; kingdom Metazoa; phylum Arthropoda; class Insecta; order Coleoptera; family Curculionidae; genus Orchestes; species Orchestes rusci. The sequence continues at coordinate 45,866,147 of OY293304.1, forward strand.
AGTAAAAGCAGAAGCTCCGAAGGAAAAGGTAGAAGGAAAAGGTTTTACTTTTTTTTCTATTCATAATCTTTTGCTTTTCCTTGCAAGCAAAACCTCGCAAAGAAAAGGAAAGGGTTCACACGCTGGTGAATTTATTTCTTATAAGAATATATTGTATGCGACCAATTGTAATTGAGTGGTTAGAAGTAAATTGTTGAACGGCTCGGAGTTTGAGTTTTTAAACTTACTACAATCTACCAATATATTGGCTTCCACAAAATCGTTTCTTACACGGAATTATTCGAAATGCCAACAAGAAGAAAAATGTGAACAAAAAAAAGTTTAGATAAGGAGCTTGTTCATCCGAATATTGTGTAGTACGGCCAAATAGGAGCGTAAAGTGAGAAGTTTTTCTTTTACATTTAACCGGGATAATTTTGGTTCTCGATAAGTTATAATTAATGAAAAATACAGCTAATGAAATGCCCATAAGCAATTGTATCCAATCAGAAAACATTGCTTTATTTTCACAATAAAAGTAGCTGCTTAAGTATAGCTTCGCCAATTTTGAACAAATTCATCGATTTGTCTAGACTAAAAAGTGATATTTAACCCAAACAAAAATGCATTTTTTTACGAGTCCAATACTGGTGATTTGTACAGTTTGTACTATTTATACAAGTGTTAAGATGTCGAGTGACGAGGAACTGTCGGACGACCAAGTAGAATGACAAGACGCTTCCGATGAGCAATCCGACTGTAAATTCATTGCCGAAAAATTGAAACCATATCCAGAAATACTGGAGAAATCTCAACTTCCCGCAAAAAAGGCGGAGAAAAAAGATGCTATTGAGAAAGCTATCATAGATTATAAACAGCTATATGGTCGAGAAATAACCTCCAAAGTATTAATGAAAAAAGTGGGGAATATGAAGACAAGATTAAAGAAAAAAACCGACAAAAACCAAACGGGTAATAAGCGTATTCTACCGTTATTACCATGGGAAACTATAATGATGGAAGCAATACAGGTGGATGTAAACCCCACAGTCGCGAAAATTCCTGGTAAGCTCTTTCGAGACAGAATTTTATTATTTATCTAAGAATCTATTCCTTTTTGCAAAGCTCTTTGAATTGTAGTTCCCGAGAAAAAACACTTTGATAAAATTGAAGACAAAAGGGTGAATACCCAAGACATTTTTTTCTATTATCAAAATCCCAGAAAATTTCGTAACAAGAAGATTTTTTTTTTAATGTTCTTGAAAAGCATTTTTTAAGTTTTCTTAAACTTTATTTTCTTTGAACAAGTACCTATTAGTAACAAGTAAAATATGTGGAACACTGCCTTTGTTTCATATTGCTTGTTTTCTCATTTTACGTAAAAAAAAATTAATATGCGGTTTTCATTTACGATTTCATTTGCAGGAGGCCTAGAAGTAGTAGTACCCTCTGACCGTGAAGATGTTACAAAAGAACACCCACATCCACCAGACAAAAAGATTTGGCAAAAGTTGTCAGGTACGGAAATGGTAACAATGGCACCAGAAAGCGAGGCGACGAAGAGGCTAAATAACAGTCAACTTCAGCGCTTGGTCTTATTCGAACAGCTGAAAGTTGCTCGTCTCCAGCAAGAGTATTTCAGTGCCAAACTGAAAGATCGCGTTCGTCCCGCTCCAGCATTTTTCCAGAAAAATGAAAAAACTTTTGAAGTGTTGTAATAAATACTATTTTTTGTATTTATTATTTATTAAATTTAATTAAAAAACATACTTCTTTGCCTTAAATTAAGTGAGTAGGTACATACTTCCTTGAAAAATGAAGAACATCATATAATCCCTTGGAATGTCTGTGTATTACAATTTTCATACCCTTACGCCATCTTATCTTCATGAGCCTTCAGAGTCCTGTGGACAAACATTAAGATTAGAGTATGACGGAATTATTTTTCAGATTGCTTGGACAAACAAAATGGGTGTCAAGTTGGTAATAATGTAATTCAAACTGGAATGATGCTCACCTATATTATTATTGTAGATAAGCTGAGCTAATTCTGTACGACGGGCCTGACCTTCAGCTCGTAAAGCTGCATCTGTCATTTCTGGTACGTCTTGCAATTCCTCATCATTTTCCATTTCATCATCCTCGAAATCGATATCGCCCAGGTACTTTGCGATATTGTGAAGCACCGCGCACGCGACTATCACCTTCGGAATATTTCCACATTGCACCGGCAAACATATTTGAGTATAGGGAATCGCCGTTTCAACTGTCCAAACGCATGTTCTATAATAACCCTTTCTTTTTTTAATAGTCGATTAAAGGCAGCCTGCACTTCATTTTCCACAGTGAAAAAGGGCTTCATCAAATAGGGCATTATTCCATAACCACTATATCCCAACAATACCGTATTCGTCGTCCGGCGCATGATTTCGTGAGCAGAGGAATTTTTCCAAATCCGACTATCATGTACGGAACCTGGCCACCGGGCATCAATATGAGTAAAAATGTAATTTTGATCACATATGGCTTGGACGTTAATACTCGCATAATTTTTTCGGTTGATGTACTCATCCCCAAATTGATGCGGCTTTTCAATTCTAACATGTGTGCAGTCGATAGCACCTATTGCAGTTGGGATTTTTTTTTGCGCTGCCCACCTAATCTTTGCTTGCATGATCACATTTTCGGTAGATGGGAACTTGATCCACTGATTCGCCTTCTCCACAATGCGATCGTGAGTTGCATGGATGAATCTGGAGACTGTTGGTTGTGTACATCCCAGTTCCTCGGCAATACCGCTCTGAAAGCCCGGATCTGCCATATACCGTAAGAAAACTTTCATTTGTTGGAGTGGCGAAAGTGCACCTCCCCTGGTTTCCACATGCTCGCCAGAGATAAAATAGTCAGCTAACCACTGCACATTCACTTTTTCAAACCAAAAAAGTGTACGAAAGTCGGAATCACGTGGAGTACGTCTTTCTTTGTACACTTTTTGTACTCTTACGTTTACTACATCCGCCATGGGAACTTCCAATAATATCACGGACACACTCGACAACTAAATATGAACGTCGTCCCACTCAAAATTCTCCTAAACGACTGAAGAAAATGGTAGAGAAGCTGCTCTGGACTAGATGCATCATGTCTGAAGCAAATCCTTTAGTTTTGAAGCAAAAGCTCCTCTTTATAAATACCAAAAAAGTAAAACCTTTTCCTTTGAAGCAAAACCTCTTAGAACCCTTTACTTCTATTATTTTTATGAATAAAATGTGAAGTAAATGCTCCGATTTCTACAAGTAAAAGCAAATCCTTCTTTTTATAAATATGGCCTATTGTATATTTGGCACAATAAAGCATGATTTGATTTGATTTGATTTGATATTCTTTTGTGATGTTGGTTAATGTTATCGATTGTGAGACACATTTGTTGGATATTGCAAAAAGGTAGGTCCATGATATTATATTGTTTCTTCAATGATATCTATCTCTGCGTGTAGTCCAGCAACAGTGTATGGAAGCCGTATTTAATCAGATACAAACAATAATTATCCCACATAAGGAAAATAGTAGACTGTGATCGTTTCAAGTCTTTAGGGGTCCACAGACATACTAGTAGAAGAGATACCCAGCAAACATGCCATGCCGGCAATGTAACTCTATGGTAACGGCATCGCCTGCAATTCTCATTGGCAATCAAATGTCAAGGAGTGATAAAAAAACACCACCAATTCAGTGCATTATATTTATTGGCATATTTCAGTTCTGGTTCTGATATAAAAAAAATGTGGTTAGGATAACAATAACCGGGACAATATCTAAAACTAATTGCAATTTATTGTCTTTGTCTGTTTGTGCGTCCTCCTATGCGAGGCCCTTAAAGATTACGTGAAATTGTTGACTGGAAGTGGATTAGCCTTGAGTGAGTCTGCAATATGCAATAAAAAAACTGGAAATTTCATGTTTGAGTGCTTGAATGGCACATTTTAGCAATGTATGTTGAGCTGATAAACGCCTTCCTATGCTTCATTCACCATTGTTGATATAAGTACAATACTTTCATCAAGTATTAGAAAATGATAGGTACAAAATCAGTTGATGCATTTCTTAGAAATAGTTAGATATAAAACGTAAGATTCTTACCACAAATAAGTCGAACCATACCACTTAAAGCATATGAAAGGGTGGTTTTTATTCCGTCTTGCCTATTGTCCAGTTTTGATTACACCTTTAAATGTTGATAAACTGAGCCATTCGTGTCTAATGAGTTCGGACATAACCCTTTTTTTGTAGCATGTGCATATGTAGCTTGTTGTGTTCTTTCCCCAATAACTTTTAGAACGTAATCAAATGCACGAATAACCACTTGTACTGTGAATGAATTTGTTTCAATTCAATACGAACTTATTTTTGTTCCACACTCACTGCACAAATACACATGTTTTTGAACTTTGAAACGAACAAATACCCTGATCCGGGATCTGCGTCTGCGCATTTGTCAAATGTCAATTGTAAACTGAAAATATTGGCATCGTTTCAGTCTAAGAGTACAATTCATGGATTAAATATAACGTATCGTTTCCTATTTACTCCATGAATGATAAAAAAGCTTTACATGAAGATCACCAGTTAACATGTGATTGAACATTGCTGTATGCAAGGCTATTAAAAGGCATTGGCCATTGTATAAAGAAAATGTAACTTGGCATCACAGGCATATTGAAAATTGGAAATTTGCCTTTTTATGGGTAATGTGCCAGTACCTTTTCTTTATTTGACAAACAGTGCATGTTTGCAGTTGTTATTATTTTGCAAATAATGCACATCAATAATTTGCCATCATGATCCCAACGATGCCATCATTAAATATGTACCTTGCCGACCAAAGGTGTTTGCTGGGTAGTTACATTTTTCAGTGATGATTTAGTTAAGGCCTATTTTTTGAGAGAATGTTGAACGAACCCTAATTGAGTGTCATCCGAGATGGTTTGCCCTGATCGTGGTTCCAAGGGGGTGGCGAAACGCCCCCAACATGTAAAAAAATTGCATCTTTTTATCATTTAGTTGAGGCTGAATTTTTCGATTGGCCGGTGCCTTGAGGGTGGCGGATGACCCTAAACATGTCGAGAGACAGATGAACTTTTGATAATTTAGTTGAGGCTGAAATTTGGACCAGCTGTTCTTTGGTAGCCCACAATCATCCAGAAAGATTGGCGGATCGATTGGCCGGTTCCTTAAGAGTGGCGGATCAACCCCAACATGACACGGAAATATTGAACTTTTCATAATATGATTCAGTAAAGGCTGAATTTTTCACCAGTTGTTCTTTGGAAGCCTACAAACATCCAGAAAAATTGCCGCCAATTCCTTAAGGGTGGCGGATCAACCCCAACATGTCGTGGGATCAATGAACATTTCATAATATGATCCAGTTGAGGCTGAATTTTATAACAGTTGTTCTTTGGTTTCCTACAATCATCCAGAAAAATTGGCGGATCGATTGACCGGTTCCTCAAGAGAGGCGGATCAACCCTAACATGTCACGGCAATATTGAACTTTTCATAATATGATTCAGTTAAGGCTGATTTTTTCACTAGTTGTTCTTTGGTAGCCTACAATCATCAATAAAAATTGACGTGTCGATTGTCAGGCTCCTCAAGGGTGGCGGATCAAGTCGTTCCGCCAGGTTCCTACTTAGAACCACTATTTTGTCCGCCAATTGACATATACACTTGAATAGTTGACACAATAACATACTATAATATTTATCCTTTTACTGAATCATATTATTGAAAGTTTATTGTTCCCACGACATGTCGGGGGTGATCCGCTACCCTGTAGGAACTGTCCAATCAATCCGCCAAATTTTTTGGATGATTGTAGGCTACCAAAGAACAACTGGTGAGAAATTCAGCCTTGATTGAATCATATTATGAAAAGTTCAATATTTCCGTGACTTGTTGGGGTTGATCCGCCACCCTTATAAAACTGGCTAATCGATCCGCAAATTTTCCTGCATTACAATCATGCAGAAAAGGCTACCAAAGAACAACTGGTGAAAAATTCAGCCTCAACTGAATCATATTATGAAAAGTTCAATGTTCCCGTGACATTTTTTGGGTGATCCGCCACCCTCAAGGAACCGGACAATCAATCCACCAAATTTTCTGGATGATTGTTGGCTATCAAAGAACAGCTCGTCAAAGTTTCAGCCTCAACTAAATCATAAAAAGTTCATCGGTCTCACGACATGTTTAGGGTGATCCGCCACCCTTAAGGAACCGGTCAGTGGATCCTTCAACTTCTCTGGATGATTGTGGACTACCAAAGAACAATTGGTGAAAAATTCAGCCTTCTAAATGATAAGAAGAGACCAATTTTTTTACATGTTGGGGGCGTTCCGCGACCCCCTTGGAACCGCGATCAGGGCGAACCCTCTAGGATGACACTTGATCAGGGTCCGTGCAACATTGTCCCAAAAAAAAGGCCTTAACTAGATCATCACTGAAAAATGTCGCTGGCTCTTAGACTATACGTACATCTCTTGAGATATGTACGCGCGTAAAAATTTAACAGTGTCAATCAAGTCTTTATTGTTTATAAAAAAATACATTTTTATAACAATTGTGTTCTCCCCGGTTGAAAGTAACAGATTGATAGGAACGAAAGAAAATATTTTATTAAGCAGCAGAAAAATTTTGGAAAGAACTAACGATAGCATTGGAAGAGGCAAAAGGAAGAATATTTATCCTGGGAGATTTCAACAGAAGAGTAGGAAAAAAAGATGAAGCAAATAAAAACATAATTGGAATACATGGAAAAAGTGCTCTTCAAAATATACATGCACAAAATAATAAATAAATGCACAGAGCAAGGCACCAAATTAAATATCGGACACAAGAACCTACAAAGAGTGAGATATATGGATGTTTATTCGCAGATTACATAGCAATCATTACAAGAAATGGAAAAAACTTGAAAAAGAACCTTGACTTGTGGAACAAAATCATAGAAGAACACGGAATAAAAATAAATGAATAGAAAACCAAAGTGATGACAATAGAGGAAAAAAGAGAAGAATTGACAATTGCAATTGATGGAATAGGTGAATTCATTCCAATGCCTAGGAGTAAACTCAAAAAAAAAGGTACACAGGAAATCAAAATAAATAACATACAAATCAACGCATTCACTTATTGAGAATAATAACAGTGCGGTCGTATTAACTTTAACCACAATGTAGTAACTGTGTTGTATTACCTCCAGTAGTTTTATTATTATTTTTTTTTGTCTACCTGAAAATAGGTTTTGTTTTTTCTTTATCATGCACCCCCATGCCACTGCTTATGAAATCAAATCACAGTCACTCACCTGTCCTCATTTTGTATGAGTATTCTGGATACGAAGTTATCTTTCGTTGTGTTCTATCTAAACGTATATCTCAAGAGATGTGGAGGAGTCTCAAGGCTGCTTTGGGCGTAGTTCACACAGAACTAGCGCTTAGAGGTGGCGAGGGACTAGCGTCGTGCAGGCGTCGTACGGATGGGTCGAGCTCAAGATACAGGAGAAATAAACATCGGATATCTGATATTTGTCATTTGCCTTCACTTGGAGACTGAACGGCCCATTGTGTTCACCGAGATGTTCTTTTTCTTTGAGAGTTGGTACATTGGTCACTTGACCCGCAACCATTTGATTTCTTCGTTCCAACACCAGCCAATTGCTTTTGCGTAGTTCAGAATTTGCACGATTTGTATGTTTGCCGATTTTTCAAAGTCTTCAAGGAGGTTTTGTCTCATACTCATGAGGGCTTTTAGAACTGGGCAGTGGCATGTTAGGTGTTCTTCAGTTTCATCCTGCTCGATACAGTCCTTGCAGAGATCATCGATCCGATTGATCACGAAGAATTTAGACTGCTTCAGTAGGCTCCTTATTTTTTAAAAGGTTTGACTACATAACAGAGCTCTCGATTGGTTGCAGTAATTTCAATTGCTCCACATGTTGATATGCAGCTTTATTATGGTTTTATCTACTGTATTTTCAATAGTCTGTTGCCAGCTCTTAGTTTTCCATTTTGGCTCCGTCCTTTCTCAGTTCTAATTTCGCCAATCCATATGCCATTCTGTTCCGATATTGCTATGTCCAGGAACTCAGCATGGAACGACTTTCATTTGTGTTCCTTTTCCAGGAGAGCTTTGAGTCCACGATGATCTACAGGTACTTTGCTTAATCAGAAATACTAAGGGTTTGTAGTTTGTCTACTGAATGAAGGCATTGAAGTTCTAGGCACTTTGTATTTCTTTGTGAACAGTACTAAATTCATCTAATGAGGTCCAAGACCATTCTGCCCATTTAGAATTTTTTGATATTGACTTAAGTTGAACAGATCTATTAACGATTATTGCCGCAACTTTTAACTAGCGATTACGTAGGCAGTCTGACTAGTCTGCCAAATCACACGTGAGACCAACCTTGAAAAACTGTCGGCTTAAACGAAAGAACAAAGCTAAATTAAATCTTTTGTGAAGCTCTGCTGTTCGGTTGATTTGACGGTAAATGCAGTCCATCAAGCAATTTATACTTTGAAAAAAAAGATACGTTCTAATATTGTGCCAAAAGGAGTTGATCATGTTTCACTGACGTCGATGTCCTTTCACTGCTTCAATATTATTTTTCGTTTGAGTTTATTAGAATATTTTTGAATCGTTCTCTATGATATTTGTGATGTTATTGGTAATAGAATAACACGACGACAGTCAGATTTCAGAATCCAAAAATATGCGAAAAGGCAAAGCTAATACAAAAATTAACAGAAGCATATCAAAATATCATATGGACTTCAAACACCGGAAAGTAATATGCGGTGCTACGAAGAATTCTTCAAATATGTAGGCGATCAGTCAAAGCATCAAAATACGTTACTTCTATCTATTATCATTGACCTCAAAAATTACCAAAACCGTTTATTTTAACTACCCCATATTTACCTATCTCAATAATTCTACATGCACGAGCAAAAATTTCTCACGCATATTAGAGGTATACTTAGCATAGAAACTCTATTGGTGGTCAACCTAAAAAAAGCGGTGATCCACAAAGCAAGTCAAATGCTTTTATTTCCCCTAATTTGACAATACTACTACTAAATTCAGCAATAACTGAACAATCCAGTGACGATATATGAGTCAAATAGGGGTATCTTTTTTTAGGTCGAGACCGCACTTTTTTTGTATAAAATGTGCGATTTCACTTATTTTTTAAAAGCCACGTTCCACTGCCTCAATATACATTTACATAATGGCAAAATGTCAGATTAGGGGAACATTAATTCTATTTTTTCTATATCGACATTTTTATGGTCATTTTAGGGTCGAATTTAATCTGGAATAGGGAATGAGGATCGGGCAGATGGCTATTTCTTTGACAAGGTAGTTTTATTTCTTTTTGAAAGTTGCTAAAAACTTTCTTATAATATAATATAAAAACGTTATTATATTATAGAAAATGTGATATAATGAATAGTTATCTTCGTCCTTGTTGTCTTCTTTTGCAGACTTTTAACAAAAGTCACGTGTTTTTTTGAATTTTTGGCAAACAGTTGAGAATGCTTTGATTGTCGGAAGAATTCAAAGTAAGTATTGAGTAAGTGTGCTTTGACACCAAAGTAGCATGCGACGTGCGACTTTGCCTCCATTTCCATTTATCTGACTCTGTATCTGTTGTATCCTGTAAATAGGACGCGGACGTACCTTATTAGCAAAAATGTTATTATAATGAGGTTGAAAAACGGGTTTTCTTTGTAAGACCGATGGCAAATATAACATGGAGTAGAACTGATATGACGTCTTTATCACGACATGCTTTTGTGTTACTTTTTGTGAACCACCCTTTAATCCTAAATATTTCAAATAAATGATAAACAGGGTGTCCTGAAACTAACGATCATTTAAAAAAAATCTGTTTTCGTTATTGCTTCAATTTTTTGGAACGTACCCGTATAACAATGAATTCCAGATTCTCAATCTCAAAAAAAAAGTTGTGCTACTACATATGAGTTATTCCTAGCCCTAAAACTTCAGGGTTGTCATATTAAACGTTTAGACATTATATGATTAAATTAGAAATTTTAAGTGTAACTTTGAAACCCTGTAATATTAAGGAAAAAATTCTATAAGAAGTATTCACTATATTTTCATCTCCTCTGTATGTTCTATCATTTATGATCAGTAGTTTTTGGACACTCTGTGTTAAACAACCATATAGAAAAGTGGGATAAAAATCATATTTGATTTTTTTTTTTTTAGTAATGTGGACGTTTTTACAACAAATTTTACTGAAAACTAAGTAATAAAAGACTTACGCGGAAATAGTTTCCAAAAAAAAAACGATTGTAAAGTTTGGAATTAATTCAATATAGGAAACGTACAAAGTTTGATTAAAGCTACGAAAGCAACGCCAAGAAACAATTAGTTTAAAGAATATAATAATGATTAGTATTCTATAAGCGTGATAAATTCTCATTTACGATATGAACTAGGTATTCCGAAAACATTTGATCAACTTATTGACAGTTCCAAGTTTGAGAACAATATTTTAACTAGACGTTAGAATTAGTTCGGATAAACTGCTGTCTAAATTTATAGAAACAATCCATGATGCTGGCGGGGCCACTTCATACTGGAGTGGCGTCGCATGTTGCCAGGATTGTAAAGGTTTGAATGTAATTAATATGCTTCATGTTTCCAGGCAGCAAGTCGAGTGTCGCATGTTAGTGCATGGAGTGTGCCTCATTGACTAAACTGAAGAAATAGATAATCATTCTATAGGTTAGCGAATCTAAATAGAACCATTTTTTTTCCAAAATATACTAAACTTTTTTTTAGATTCGTTTAATAATCTAAGCGATGACACCATTGCAAAACTTTGAGGGCTATGGGGAAAAGTAGAGCTTGCAAGTACCAGCAGATGGTGATATTGTTTTTCAACTGCTTTTGAAGATGTGAATTATAGCTTTTGGATTTATATGGGAGAGTATTCTCAAGTGTGCCAGGTGAAAACAATTCACGTCACCGATTTTGTTTAAGCTCTAGTAGATTGTTGTTATTGTTTATAGTTACCGATATTGAAAAGGATTTTTCTCTACAAACATTTTAATTGAAATTTTGCACTAGCTTTCTTAAAATTCTTGCCTATCTCACGTCACTCTTACGATCCGTATTACCAATTAGTGACCATCATAGTATCGGAATGGGAATGGGGAATTCAAAAAAAAGATTAAACATTTTACAATGATTGAGAATTACCATAAACAATGTTTTTCTTGAAAAATGTTTGCAACAAAATTCCTCAACCAAAATTGACTATTTCTTTCGAGAGCTAGAAAGACTTTCAAAGATATCTGTGGTAAATTTATTCCACCTGAATATAGTTTTTTTCTGAAGCGGCTACTAACCACGTGAACCATGGTTCGATTTATGAACAACAATATCAATCTAAGGATGTGTTTGTTGTTTCAATATCATATTATTATTATGTGTAACGCGGAGTATAAGGGATACGAAAGATTCGTATATTCTTTTCGTTTTCCGAGTACATAATTTTAAATGATATTCAATAATTTGATAATAAGAATGATGAAATGGTTCATTTATATTCCTCCAATGCCCATCAAGAGCGTTGTTGTAGACTTCAAAATAATAATATTTGATGACCAAGTTCCAAGTTTTGTCTATAGTTTTTCTTCTCTTATGTAATGTAATGATAGTTCGATAAATTAGATTATATTATGCCCGATTTAACAAAATCACGTGGACAGTTTTGCAAATAAATAAAGTAGAATATATTTATAAAATATTTTTTTAATATAATATACAATATATCCACAGATTGGGTTTCGGTAAGGTATAAATGACAACAATTTTCCGAGTTAGACTTTGATATTCTGGGAATAGCTTCTGTTCGGTCTCAAACTAAGATGTTGAGAGAATGAACCAAATCAATTTATTGAGAAAAGTTGTTCAGAATTAAAAGCTTAAGCAGTCTCAATCTTTAGACAAATCCGCCTTCTTTGATTTTGCAAGTACCTATGTTATGAAATCAATAATTATCAATTCATTTCTGATTTTTGTCCTGTTCGTAATGGTTTTTGTCAGCAATAAACGTTTTATATTGTTAAAGTCGATTATTTACTCATTTTTGTCTCTTCGACGACGATAAAATATACTTGAAATCATAGTGGATTGATCTATCTGAAAATTGGGAGTATTATTGAGCTTTTAATTCTCAACAATTTCTCTCAATAAACTTTTCTGATATCTTTCAAAACAAAGGTACTTTACTCTTGTCAATTTTCACTTAATCAATAATTCCAAACCGCCCTGTATATCAATCAATTAATTGATTTCGCTCATTTTCTCAACATCTTAGTTTTAGAGGCAAGAGCGATTCCCAGAATACCAGAATCTAGCTCGGAATACGTTTGTCACTTTCCCTTATCGAAACCCAATTCGTAGACACACTGTATGTACATATTATTGAATAATATCATTTTATAAATAAAATACCTCTACGTCTACAACTACTTATCCACTGTAAAATAAATGCAAGGCAGTATTGTGAGAGAAAATATTTAATCGTTAATTGAAATAAATATTGGACATTTCCGTGAATAATGGAAATATTTCACCCTTTTATACGGAGTATAGAAAGTCGACGTTCTGAGGTAGAAAAGCATCAGAAAAATTCAAAGAGACGTTGTCGCCGCTATTATCGTTCAATCTCCATTGATTTTGATTCTTTGAATTTGGTTTATTGCACTCGCACAGCGAAAGTGAGATCATAATGTCATCGAATGATGAACGTGTCAAAATGACAGCAAATGGTTAGTTCTTTAATAAATGATTTTGGAGTCCCAGGAAGAATGGGACATACGGTAACAGCAGATTCCTCACACAAAAATATTGCGATCGCCCCGAACTTATCTATCCCGAAAGTTGATATGAACTGTCAAAGTTGAATTTTAATTTTTGATTTATTTGAATAACTTTCAAAATGATCAATAACAATTAATTTTGATGAAATTTGGTATATGGCATTTAAATAGTCATAACTTTGTTGTACGCACTTGAACATCTTTTTTTAATTGAAAAAATGATTTTTCCGTCATTTTCACGTAAAACTTGGTAAAAGTGGTGTAGCCGTTTTCAAGATATTTGCACTAAGGTAATTTTGACAATAAGTGTCTTGATGTTCAATGTTTCTTATGAAAAAAACTAGGAAAAAATGGAAAACATTTTTCAAACCAATTCCATTTTTTTTTTTTTTTTGGTAAGGAAATATAAAATTTGATTACATTTTTTTTAATCAAAAGAGATTGAGCAATCCAGCTAATGTCAAAATTATCATGATAACACCGTTTTCAAAGCCCCCTATGTTTATTTTTAAAATTTTCCATTTAATACCACATTGCATCGATTACTTCAAGTTCAAATATAATATTGAAAAAGGTTGGTCGTGGCCACTTCTACAAAGTATACCTTTTTCATATAAATGTGATGAAGAAATCAGTTTTTTAATTTTAAAGATATATACGGGTGCGTACAAAAAAGTTATGATTATTTGGATGAGTGAAAGGGTGTGTAAGTGGCGCCCCTTACAAATAAGAGCAATTCCGTGCTCAGATTTGAATTTTGCATATTATCAAACAACCCCCATAATAAAACAAATTTCATCAATATCACTTGATTATTTCGAAAGTTATTCAAATAAATCAAAAATGAAAATCTATCATATCGGGATAGGCAAGTTGGGTGCGATCGCAATATTTTTGTGTGAGGAATCTGCTGTTACCGCTTGTCCCATTCCTTTTGTGACACCCTGTATAATAATGATTTTTTCACACAAAATCAAGTTTTGCTAAGCATGTGGATGTGAGGTTTAGTTCATTGAATTACATACCTACATTCATTGAAAAAGGCTGGCATTATTTGTCAAATCTTTTAGGAATTCTTTTAACAATTCAACGGATATTGTTTTTTAATTCGATATTTTTGTTGTTTTAGATTTCTTGAAATTCTAATCAGCCAGAAGTGTGGTGAAAACTAATTATTCAAAATAGTTCTTTGATGGTGATTTATGACCCATTCACCAATAAAAGTAGCGCCATTCGAGAAAACGTTTAGCCCGTTGGATTTTCCCGGGTTTCGCCACCTGTTGTTTATACAGGGTGTTTCTTCTTCATGAATGAATTTTCACAACAACCATGTTTGGGCAGAAGAGAATCATCATGCTATCGTCGAAGGACATCACCAGTATACATTTTCATTTAATATTTGGGCAGGGTTTATTGGAGATGTCTTAGTTGGACCGTATTTTTTCTCAAATCGACTTACTGGTGAGGTCCATTACAACTTCCTTAGAGATGAATTACCCGAATTGATGGAAGCAGTGTCATTAAGAACGCGATCTCTAATGTGGTTCATGCATGACGGCGCTCCCCCTCACTTTGCAATAATTTGTGTTCGGAAATATTTAGATCAGCAATATCCTGATCGTTGGATCGGCAGAGGAGGACCTCACCCATGGCCACCACGTTCCCCGGATCTGAATCCATTAGATTTTTATTTTTGGGGACATCTTAAGCAACTTGTTTATAGCACTCCCATTCAATCCGAAGAAGACCTACGAATGCGTATTATTAATGGATTCAATACGATCTCCGCCAGTCCCGAAATTTTCCGTGTGGTGAGAGATAACTTAGCACGTCGTGTACATGGATGTTTACTGGCTCGTGGAGGACATTTTCAGCAGTTTATTTAACTTTTTTTTATTTATTCAGTGTTTTTGAATTCTCCATCAAAATGATTATAATTGATTGCTGTATTTGTTAGAAAATTCAACATCAGCGATAGAATTACTTTTTGCGTCAAAACTCACTCAACTAGATTTAATTTTTTATCTCAAAAATTAGGCAAGATACGATAAAAATTCAAGAGATCAAAAAGTTGCGTTTTTAGTTAAATAGCCTTAGAAAAAAATGAAAATGACACAAAAAGTCAGTGGCGTACATTTTTTTCCCAATAATATTGGTTGAAGTGCCGCTCGGGACGCCACTGTATTCGATAATTTTTATTTGTTCATGGCAAAATGAGCCCGTTATCACTATAAATACCGTCACCAAACTTCAACAAAATCGAGCAAAAGATAAATTAATTAAAAATAAAAAACTAATAAAAAAAAAAAGATAAAGATGTACGCAAATGACATTATTGTGATTTTTTTTTTTTTTTTGAAGGACTCAACCAAAAATACAACCTTTTTGTCTCATAGATCTTTTTTGTATCTGGCCTTGTTTCATTTGTTGTAGAATACTTTACCCGTGTAAAGAAAGTATAAAAATAATTTGCGAAGTTTATTTCATTTTTTTTTTGTCAACGAGACCAGATACGAAAAAGAGAGGTAAAAAAGTTGTTTAACTCCATGTCTCTTGAAAACTATGCATTTTCGGACCCACGTTTATATGAACTTTTTTTCATGAAATTAGCTCAGGAATACGCCCTCAAATTTGAAGTACGCAATTAGAACACCCTGTTCTTATAGACAAAATCAGAAATTATTATTGGAAAAAGTTGATCAGAACTAAAGACCACGTTCAAATATGCAATTAGGTACACCCATCCACAATGAAAAAAAGGTTTTTCTATTGTCACCAATTTTTCTTTTATGAATGAATATTCAGCTCTTGTGATTTTTTTATTTTGTCACACAATTTTGCAATTTAAACACGTGATGAGTGCATATTTAATATTGCCAATGAGAAAATACATACAAATAATGTTTTCAATATAAATGGGTGTAATGACTCTAATGGACAATTGGTAATTTTTACGGAAATATGAAAAATATCAGGATTTTCAAGTACTGATGCCATCAATGTTTAAAAAAACAATAGACGGTGGCCACACTTTCTACTAATGTAGTAATCAATCACCGATTAAAGACCTCCAGCCAACCTCCAATTTGCTCCAATCATCATCATCATCATCATTAATCAGCTTGTCTCGTCCACTGCTGGACATAAGCCTCTCTTAATCTAGACCATCTTGTTCGGTCTTGGGCATCTTGGATCCAGTTCGGGGAAATCCTTCTCAAATCGTCCGTCCATCGGGTCGGGGGTCGTCCTCTGTTTCTATGTGCTTCGTCTCTGGGGCGCCATTCTAGTATTCTCTTTGTCCATCTGTTGTTCGACATTTTTCCGACGTGGCCAGCCCAGTTCCATTTTAGGTAAGTGACTCTTTCAATTGCATCCGTAACTTTTGTTCTTCTGCGTAGTTCTTCATTTCTGATTTTGTCTCGCAGTGTTACTCCCAACATGGACCTCCATGGCTCGTTGAGTTATTCTTATTTTATCAACAGTTTTCTGTGTTAATGTAAGTGTTTCCGAGCCATATGTCAGTACCGGGAGAATGCACTGGTCGAACACCTTTCTTTTGAGACACATCGGTATATCTGACTTTGATACGTGTCTCAGCTTGCCAAAGGCAGCCCAAGTCAGTCCTATCCTTCTGTTTAATTCGCAGGTCTGATTATCTCTTTCCATTCGGATCTCATGTCCCAGGTATTTGTAAGATGTTACGTATTGAATCTCCTTTCCTTCTATCCTTAGGTTGCAACTTGGAACCAGGTTTGTCATAAATTGGGTCTTGGCGATGTTGATTTTCAAGCCTACTTTTTGGGAGGCCGCGGATAGTGCTGAGACCATTTCATTCGCCTCGTCCAGTCGGTCTGAGATCATTACGATATCGTCAGCGAAACGTAGGTGGTTAATCTTTTCTCCATTCACATTTATGCCCTTATTTTCCAATTTAATCTTTTTAAACATATATTCTATCAGGGTTGTAAAAAGTTTTGGGGAAATTGTGTCGCCTTGTCGGACACCCTTTTCGATCTTGAACCGATCTGTTTCCGCATGTATTTTCACTTTTGCCGTTGCGTGTTCGTATATATGTCGTAGTATGGAAATGTAGCGGTGGTCTATACGGCAGTTCGCCAGGGCCTTAAACAGTTCATGGTGGTTTATGGAATCAAATGCCTTTTCGTAGTCAACGAATGTTAGTACTACGGGCTTGTTGTATTCTATACTTTTTTCTATTACCTGATGATGGTCATTTGTTCCATATCCGGCTCGAAAACCTGCTTGCTCTCTTGGTTGATACTGGTCTAGTTTATTTGTAAGCCGTGCGGTTATGATTTTTGTGAACATTTTGTACATGTGCGTCAACAGACTTATCGGTCTGTAGTTCTGTAGGTCTGTGATACTGCCTTTCTTGTGCATTATCACAATGATGGCATTATCCCACATTTGCGGGGTTGTTCCTTCGTCTAGGCATTTATTGAAGAGTTTGGTTATTTCTTTGAGTAGTTCTCTTCCTCCCAGTTTGATGGCTTCCACAACCACACCGTCTTCACCAGGTGCTCTATTGTTCTTCATATCTGACAATGACTTCATGACCTCTTCCACAGTTACCTCGGGCATCTCTTTCGATCCTTGGTTCAGTATCTGGGGTATATTTCCTGGTGGTTCTGCTTGAGTCTGGTTTCTATATAGTTTGGTGTAGAACTCCTCGACAATCATCAGTATTTCCTCTCTGTTGTTCGTTATTTGTCCTCTCTCGTTCTCTAGTTTAGTTATTTCAGCTTTTCCCCTACTCAGTTTATTTCGTAGTACCCTCATGCTCTTATTCTCCTCTATAACTATAGTAACCCATTTACTGTTGTAGTTTCTGATATCAGTCCTTGCAGCCTTAGTTATATCCTTATTCATCTGTCTCAGCTCATCTTTGTGTTGTGGATATTTTCCCAGTAGTTTCCTTCTTTGTCTCATCAGGTTTTTAGTATTTTTGGAGAGTTTATCCTCATCTTCTGTTTGTTTCAAGCAGTGCTTCTTTTGGGCGGTTTTTATTGACTCCACTATGTTTTTATTTAGATCCTCGAGGTTATTTGTATTAGCGACATTCAGATTTTCCTCTATCGTCCTTTGGTATTCCTCAACATCGTCCACCGTTGTCCATTTCTTTTCGTTCTTCCCCTTCACAAGTTTATTTCGTTCTGTTCTAAGGTTTAGTAGTATCTTCGCTCTTACCATTCTATGGTCACTCCCTACTGATAGCCTATTCAGTACGGATACATCGGTAACCATTTGCTTTTTATCTGTGATGATAAAGTCGATTTCGTTCTTTGTTTTGCTATCCGGACTGATCCATGTCCACTTTCGATGTTCTGCCTTTTTGAAGAACGTATTCATAGCCATTAGTTGGTGGTGGAGGAGAAATTGGAGCAGTAGGTTTCCTCGTTCATTTCTTTCTCCTATGCCATGGCAGCCCAGAGGTGTTTCTTCTTCATTTTGTTTTTTGCCCAACTTGGCATTAAAGTCCCCAGCTAGTATCGTGAAATAGGTTGTGAAAGATGACATTGCTTGGGTTATATCGTCATAAAAGTTTTCGATATCTTCGTCTGGTTTTTGGGATGTGGGTGCGTAGGCTTGGATGATTTTAATACTATATCGTTGGTTTAGTTTCAGTATCACGTAACACACTCTGGAGCTTATACTGTTGATTTGTGTAATATTTTGCACATGTCGTTTATGGATTAGCAGTCCTACCCCTCCCACAGAGCTATCCTCGTTACATCTGTGGTAGTACATATTTCCTGATTTCAGTAGGAGTTGTTGTTCTTCTTTTTTGCGAATTTCGCTTATTCCAAGTACGTCCCAGTGTATTTGTTTGAGTTCTTCCTCCAATTCCAGTAGCCTTTCGTCGGTTGAAAGGGTTCTCGTATTGTATGGGGCAATATATAGTTGTAGTCTTCCTTGGCGGCCTGATCCAGCCCGGTGATTTTTAGAACCCTTAGTATGTGTTGATTTTTTTAATTCCACGTCTATTTCTCCTTGTGTCAATGTTCTGGAGTTGTATGTTGCAGTTTTTGAAGTTCTTGTTTAACTTTTCGATCTCGTACAAGATTTGGACGTCAGATTTTTGTCAGAATTTGTCCTACTCGCCTGGGGTAGTTTCGTCTTTAAATGTAACGTCATTTTGAGGGGATTTTAGCAAATAAAACGCCACGCTTGCCAGGCGGGTTGGCGAGTTGTAGATTTTTGCCGCCCAGTCTGGGTCAGACGCTGTTTGCAGCCGCCCACTCTGGGTCAGACGCTGCGTGGAAACTTTCTTAGCTTCACCTTCCGCACTTCGAGACCTTACCGGCATGGGTCGCCCTACCGGTAGCTATACTACCGCCGGCATTGCTCCCTGGCTGTAGGTTACTGGGCCCTCTCACCAACGACAAGGTGATAGTTCCCCTAGAGAGGGGAATAGTCACGCTTATATCCAAGATTACCTATTCATAAAATACTTATCTATGGTACTAGTGCATTATGTTGAAATTAAGTCAGGCGAGAGAGATTTAGGAGATGACACCTATAACTATCATGCGTTAGATAAATACTCTTTGCTGATATCACACGATCTATCAAGTATTTACCTGGCGTATAGGACTGCAATGAGAAGAAGAGAGTGAGAGAGAGGATTGCTTAGCATCGCCCCTTTTTCGATCATGTAGGGAAATTCGCGTGGTATTTTTCATTTATCTAGTTTATTTTTGGGTAGGTACGTATTTTGAAAAATTTTTTTGCTGACAAATTTTGGGCAGAATACGTATATAAAATTTCAAGTAATTTGAAAATGTATACAAATTGTCCATTGCATTGCGTATTTAAACGTGGTTCTTATTTTTGATCAACTTTTTTTGGAAACAACCTTTCATATTGTCAAAAATAAAGGTTCTTTACTCTTGAGCAAAATACATATTTTCTAATAAACCTCGTATACGACTAAAAAAAATGTTACTAAATGATTGTGTTTCAGACATGAACATGTAGAATGTAGAACTTTTAATGAAGAATAACTAGTTTTCTTTAGACTAATAATAAAAAAGTCTCCGTAACTTAACTTGGAACCATATGCCATTGGTTCCAGGTTACGGTTACGTACTGTATACCTCATCTTCATTCTTTACCTGCAAAAGAACCCAGTACCGTTTCATAATTTTCGGTAACAAATAAAGATCAAGTACCTTTACACTTCACTTTGAAACACGTTTATTAATTTCCATATATACATTAGAAAGTACCTCTACCTATATACAGGGTCTTTGATCTAAAGGGACAATCAGCCTTATATCTGAAATTAAAAGTGATACGCTTATACAAATTCACACTCTTTTTTTTTAAATAGTGGCAGTTTTCTATCACTTCCGGTTATAACGGAAGTAGATACCAACTTCCTTATTTTGAATGGGAGGCCTCATTTTTATTTCACATTTAGATTTCTTTTTGAAAATCAAAGACAGTTTATCCAATATTATCCATGGCCATCTTTGACCATTTTGGAGATATTTGCATTTTATGAAAAAAAAATTAGTTAGCGTAAGGGGGGTACTTTGAAGCTTTGTATCTCAGAGACTATCAGATGTAAAACAATAACATTTTGGAGGTTTCTATAGAAAATGCTGGTCATCCAAATAGCCTTGATCAATTTTTACAATAATCTACAGGGTCTTGACAATTTAAGAAAAACAAAAAACTTCGGGTTTTCCAAAAAAACTCAGGTTTTTCAAATGGAATACCACATTTTTCAATTCAGATATGGATTCTTGGCAAAATTTCCTTTCGATTGACACTACATTGTCACATACCTCAAATTGATAGTTTTCAAGTTATTTACATTTTAAAATTAATCCATTGAAAAAAATGCAAATAACTTGAAAACTAATAATTTTAAATAGAGTATAATGTGAACAATAGCTCTGTTTAAATATTGAGATCAGTTTATCAAATGACATCTATGGCCATCTCTCAACGATCTGGAAATATTTGTATTTTAAGAAAAAAAAATACAGTTACGTTGTAAGCAGTAACTTTGACGCATTGAATCTCGGAAACTATTGGACGTAAGACAATATGAATTTTGAGGGTATGTTCCTATAAAAAATGCTGGTTATTTAAATGATCATTATCATTTTTCACAATAATCTACTACATACCGCAAATTATTAAAAAAATTGTATTTTTTAAAAAACTCCGGTTTTTCAAACGGAATACTTCTTGTTTTAATTCAGATAATAATAATTCTAGACAAACTCTTCATTCGATAGACATGACATTGTGCTCTACATTTAAAAAAAGACTTACTGTCGAATGCCCCTTTTTCCATTTTAGATATTTCATTTCACAGCTAAAAGTGATATCATGTTATTCAAATTTTTTTCAGTAAAGTGATTTGAAAATGTGAATAACTTCAAAACTATCAATTTATCAATTATCCAGATAAGTAATTTGGTGTGAAATTTTTGATGGGATGTGGCGGAATACCCAACAAAATCTGGTGAATACAGGGTGTCCGGAAATTACGCGTCAGGATTTTGGTGGGCGATTCTACATGAAAAATTAATGCAACAAACTTCTATACAATTTTTTCAAAAACTTCAAAAATTTTTTCAAAGTACGAATTTTTAATTATTTAAGGTACGGTTAATGTTTAAAGTCGTTTTTCTCGGAAACCGTTAATTCTACGATGATGCAACACGAGCATCTTTTTAAAAAATATTTTGATGCTCTTTACTAATTTGACATCCAAATTTATAAAAAGATTGAAACAAAAAAATTCTAAGTAATTTTCCTAAGGTGAAGGACAGCTTCAGCCTTTTGTCATTGACGACTAGCGTCAAATTAATAGGGTGAATACAAAGAAACACTAGTGACATGCATGCAAAATTTGGCGAAAATCATTACACTAGAAAAAAAGTTATTAAAAAAAAAAGAAAAAAAAAATATTTTTTAACACCCTGTATCTTCCTTAATTTTGACTTTTTGAAAAAATTGTATAGAAGTTTGTTGCATTAATTTTTCATGTAGAATCGCCCACCAAAATCCTGACGCGTAATTTCCGGACACCCTGTATAGTGTAAGTAATAATGATTGTATTGAAATAATTTAGTTTAATAGTTTCCGATACATACAAAAATATACATATTATTCCAATCAGGTACCTAAGTCAATGAAAAAACGTTATGCAAAACTGGCGCTAGTACCTACCTGAAATCATCTCATTTCCATATTGCATTCCAAGAAATATTCCAGAGAATAGCATTCTGAAAAATTTGCGTCGACCCCTTACCAGTTTGATGGTTTGAATCCGAGAATAACGTACCATCATGTTGTTCTGCGACTTTCTTTTTCGACGTTATACCACGCCTCCTTAAAAAGAGATCTGTAGTATTCTGTAGGAACGAAATGCCGATTATCGTCAACAGAGGGCTTTTTCATTTTTGTATAAAAGTGCAGCTTTGCGCCACCTAACAGGCTTTAGTTGAGTTACTAAAGTTTGGAGAATTGCTTCCATAAGAAATATCCTAATATAGTCTTATTATAAAATGCTACTATACAGAAGTAGGTAGAATTTGGTTATTTTGTATAGAAGACCTTTTATTATATCATTACATTTTTGAATTCTACGTGCAATTCTAGACCGATTTGATGAATCATATCCTATACCTAAGTACTCGAGTTTTTGAAGTATTTGAGTTTTTTTGTAAAAAATGACGTTTGTAGGCTCCAATTTAAATGAGAATTCTACCTATAAAAAAGCCTTTAATATGTAATTTGTGCTGGATTCCATATGAAAGATTGTTTACAATATTTTGAAAACTATTAATACAGGGTGGTCAAAGAATAAGATCAAAGATGGAATCGAGAAAACTGCCAGGAATCAATTTTTTCAGATGAAAACACCCAAATTTTTGTCCGGATACGGGTACGGAGCGTATCTCGATAATGGTAAGTCTTGAGTTTTGGAAAAAAAAAATCTATAAGTAGAGGGGGCAAGAGAATGATCTTTTCGAGGCAGCGTGAATTGTGTGTTACTTCATAGTATTATATAAAGCATTCAAAATAAAGGTGAGCTTGTACAATAGCGATTATATTTATAGCTATTAATACAGGGTGGCGAAAAATAGGATCAAAAATTGAATAAAAAAAACCGCCAAAAATATTTTTTTTCCAAATGGAAACCACCATTTTATAATTTTTTCTTATGGAGCAAAGGACAATCTCCTTTCCAAAAAAAATTATTTTTTATCTAAATTTTGAAGTGGACAATGTTATACAAATTTACCTTTATTTCCAATGCTCCATAAGATGAAATTATAAAATGGTGGTAATATTTTTGGCAGTTTTTTTTATTCAATTTTTGATCCTATTTTTTGACCACCCTGTATTAATAGCTATATAATTATAATAGCTATTGTGAAAAAGCATTTATTCCAACAAGGAATCCAACTCAAATTCAGTAATAAAGGCTTTCTTACAGGTAAAATCAACATTCAAGTTGGAGCCAACAAATGTCATTTTTGACATAAAAACTCAAATATTTCAAAAACTCGTATACTTGGGTATGAGACATGATATATCAAATCTGCCTGGAATTTTGCGTAGAATCCAAAAATGTTATAATATAAAGGGTGTTCCATTTAAAACAAGAGAGTTGACACCCACTTCCGGTATAACCGGAAGTCGCACAACATAGCTATTATTTCAATTGAAGAGAGCATCCTTGACTATCTAGCATTAAAATTTTCAGAATTCCAATCGCTTTATTTCCCGAAATATTCCAATGGACGGCCACTGTGAGACACCCTGTACGTCCGCATATGCTTCTTCAACTTCAACACCCTGTATCTCTGAAGACGAAGCATTTGCGGACATATGTCGATAAAGCAAACTGTCATTATTTTTTCATGCCGAATTACCTACGGAAGTGTCGCATTTATTTACTTGAACCCTACATACACTTCAATCAATAGTTTCCAAAAGTGATTTTCGAATAATCACAATACTAGGAAAGAAACAAAAAGTCAAAATCGTATTTTCCAAAAGCTCCGAGTGAATTCTCAGTCCACTTCATCGCAAACGCAAACCTAGTTGTATCATTATCAAAATGGAGACGGAAAATGTGACCGACCTATTAAAAGGCAACAGCGCATCATCAGTAAATAAAGCTCATAAACTTTTTCCGACCGTGACCTACCCGAACGAGGATTCCTTCCACTTTTATCCATATCAATGGCGGGTTTACTCCGGATTCCCGGGAAAAGCAACCGCTCTTAAGAAAGGGAAAGTCGTTGGAATGCAATGGGATGAATCCCGAAGCAGAGAGCGTGGAAAATGCATTCGAAATAAACGTATAGCGGAAAGTTATTGAATGGGAAATGAGGGTATAAAAAAACTAATTTCAGTTCAATTCAGTCTCCATTCAATTGATGAAAACGTGAAAACAGACGTGATGAACCATACAAGTTCTCCCAATCAAAAATCATCTATGAATTGCTATGATATCTTTTTGTCCAAGATAGTTGTCAAAGACGTATGCAAGCGCAACAAAGTTAATGTTCCAGTATTGTTAGAAATCCGAAAAAAAATCGAAATTTGTCATTCTGAATTTTATTTTTTTCTGACTTTATTTGAAGAGATATTGATAAACTCTATAAGAAGCCGTCATCTAAATTTCAATCCTACGTTTAGTCATTCGAGGACCATCATCAAATTTGATTTTTCAAATAGGGACCTGCATTTTTCTACAACTTTTTAGAGAGCATTTGTTATAAGGAATTCAATGATATATCTCACTATAATCTTCAAAAACGTTTTGAACTAAAAAAAAAACACATTTTTAAATAACTAAAACTAAATCGATTAAATTAAAACTGAAAATATTTTTGTAGAAACAAGAACTATCATCTAAACACTAGATTTATCCTGAAACAAACCTGTTATTCATAATCCAAAACTGTATTCGCATCATTGATATCATTTATTTTGAGTTCTGTAGTTCAAAGATTTGATTATCCGACTAAAGATGGTGCAACCTTCTTAATTTTGCCGGATTACCCATACATAATTGTAATACATATCGGTTGATAAGGATTCAAAATAATCTTTTGTTTTATATGCCTTTATTTCTAATTTATTTGTGTGTGCTGTTATGAAAATGGTATTTTCTGCCTTAGAAAAGCGAGACGTGATCCGAATTTCTTATTCTATCAATAGGATTTCACGCCTTTCTGCCGAAAGGCATTTAGAAACTTATCCAGAAAGGTCCCAGCCTAGTTATCGCATTTTTGGTGAACTGGATAGGCATTTGTCATTATACGGAAGTTTTAATAAACCAAGAGTCAAGTACAGAAATCGAATTGATCCAGATCAAGAGCAACTGAAATAAAACGCAGTATCAGGGCAGGTATGTAAATACAATATATCAATATTCAATTTCTCAAGGTTAATAACTGATGGATGTAACCATTGACCAGAAACGGCCCTGGTGAAAACATATTGAGGATCGCTCTAGAAAACCCTGCTGCTCTCTATGGACATAGAAAAAACTGTACGAACAACATGTGGACCAAAACCCAGAATGGTGTAATAATTGCTTGGACCCCTGTTCACTTACAAACACATTGTATGATGGTCCACAACTTATGAAGCATAGGTACTACCGTCATCAACTAGACCGAGGTCCAAAGGATAGGACACATAATCATGACAGAACTTTGGAACTGCACTTGGACTCACTATAACCATCCCATATTCAAGATGGGTAGTGATGGTTCACTGACCGCGCTGAGCATCAGAAGGGTAAAGGAATAGAAGTGTGCAACGGCGGCAGAAAGAAAAAGAGAAATACCTCTTCCTAGGTAAGAACGCCTTTATCCTTCAGGCAGAAATCTACATAATAACTCAATGTAAGTATTACATACTTAAACATCAGTCAGCCCTCGAATGCGAAAAGGTTCTCTAGGAGATCAAGCCTAGCAGAATAGCAACAAAGTTAGACTAGTATGAGCCCCAGGCCCCAGGTGCATAGAATTGAACACTTCATCAACAACGCCGATCAGAACCACGAATGGATGTCCCAAAATTTAAGGAGTAGGCGAGGCGAAAAGAGTTCTTGAAAAAGTTACTCTATGGTCGAACAACCCAAACGGCACTACGATAGGGCCTGACTCGTCAAGACCAAGGTGTCCCTAGACGTGAGCAAAAAAGACCACTGCACAATGGAAGTTCTATTGAAACGTCACATGAACCTGATAAAGTCGGCATCGGAGAATGCAGATGACGCATGGAGAATGAGGAGACTGTAAAGCTCATGTTCTTGCGAAATGTCTAGCTCTTGACAACATCAAGATGACACAATTGAGAAAAGAAGTCACTACACTCCAATTGGGTGAGATCTACTCAAAGGACCTGCTTGACTTCGTGTGAGATGCTACAGGCCCCTTGAAATTGACAGGACCATAATATATGCTTGTTAACAGAAAAATTCTGGTTACTTTGATATACCTTAATGCTGCTATCATTCAAATTTACTATTTAAAATAACTATTTATTCAACGTTCAAAGTCTAGTAAATACGAATAATAAAGTTTTTTTTTGTATGGTGTGAACTTGCTCCAAATTTGAACATATTATCTTTATTGGATTAGGAAATATACCAAAACTCACGTTGATCAAGTTTTTCTCATCTTCAGAAGCTTTGTTAGATGAATATAACATCAAGGATAGCCCACCATCATAGCAGTCGAGCTAAAACGGTTCCGTTATATTTGATTATCCGGATGATAGTTTGTTAGGAAGATTCAAAAATGTATTCAAACTTAATCGCACGTATATCAACATCATCGATATCACAAATCAAATCTTCCCAGAGCTCATAACATACATGAAACAAAAGAGAACACCGCCAAGGTTGCAAAAATGAATTGAAAAAATTCCTATGCAAAAAACAAAGTAGATTAGCATTCGATTTGGATCAGCAGCAAGATATTTCACAAGCATAACATGCAACATGAGGAAATGTAGATGAATAATTTCGAGGATATCAGACAGTATTGCTATTCCCATGAAAAGGTCAAAATTAATAATAATAATTAAAACCGAAATATGATATCTTCAGGAATTGCATCGCTTGAAATTCTACGAAACTTACAGCCTTATAAAAAATTGTTAAAGTGTCTGATATTATAATCGTTCGCGTTTTTGATGTATGTGCCATGAAATTCTGATTTGAGGTGACTGAATGTCTAGACTGGCTTATTAGGAAATAAGTTGAAAAATTAATCTTTATCGGTTACATAACTTATCAATTGAAGGACAGCTGAGTGGCCACATAGATGTTTTTTTTTCTACAACCGTTGTTTATACTGATTCATTTTTGTAGATATAACTATTTCCTGTGAAAGTGTGATGTTTATTTTTTTTTTCGCTGCATTTTGTTTAAAAAGATACTGACATCTTATCTGCTGCGATCGAACATGTGAACAAAAGGCTATGTACAGGGTGTTTCCGTAAATTTTATTTTTGCACCCCACCTTGAGAGTTTATTTGATAAAAATATTGAAATAAGGTTGATGCATGGTTTTTCATGAACTTTTAGAATCTGTAGGCAAAAATGTCAAAAAAAGTAAGTAAATGTCAATTATAAATGGGTTGATGTTTTTTTCAAATGGAACACCCTGTATATTATTTCAAATTGTTGTCGACCTTTCTATTCTGTTTTCAAATAGATATATTTATATATTTTTCCATTTTTGTTCCATTTGAAAAAATCATCAACCTGTCAATAATTGACATTTACTTACTTTTTTTGACATTTTTGCCTATACAGATTCCACAAGTTCATGAAAAACCATGAAAGTTTCGTATTTACCTTATTTCAATATCTTTTCAAATAAACTTTCAAGGTGGGGGAGTGCAAAAATATACGAGAACACCCTGTACCTACAGGGTGTCTCATTTTGAGTACTTTTGCGAGGTATCTCCGTTATTCTTATAGATAGAAAGTGGCGGTTTTCGCGACAGTGAGCTACTTTTTCGTGAAACTGGAGATGCCATAAACAAAATTTTCATAGCCCTTTTGGTTTTTAAGATACAGGGCCAAACTGAAAATTTTGCATTTTAGATACAAGGGGATACGAGATACGAACTATCAGATAAGTTATGGAAAATGTGAAAACTGCTTCTTGTATAACTTTTCCTGCAGAACTTGATGTTAGTAATTCGTAATTAGTATACAGGGTCAGGTCAAAAAGTTATCGGACAAAAATTTATTTTTTTAAGAGAGCATACTGTTGTTTATTTTTGAAAAGGTAAAAAAAAAGACAAATCTCGTAGACTATAAATATACAGGTTGCTCTATTTGAAAAAATAAAGTTGGGTCCGATAACTTTTTGACCTGACCCTGTACACTAATTCCGAAGGCAGAATCGAGTTCTACGGGAAAAGTTATATACGAAACAGTTTTCACGTTTTCCATAAATTATCTGATAGTTTAGATACGAGAGGTACCTTAAAATGCAACATTTTCAGTTTAGCCCTGTATCTTAAAAAAAAAGGGCTATGAAAATTTTGTTAACGGCATCTTCAGTTTTACGAAAAAGTAGAACACTGTCGCGAAAACCGCAACTTTCTCTCTATAAGAATAACGGAGATACCCCGCAAAAGTACCCAAAATGGCACACCCTGTACAAATTATCAAAAAATAAATAAAAAGTTTCACGAAATGTTGGAAGTGCATACTATAGCATGATATAGTATCGACTAACTATAATGTATAAGAATCTTTATCCTATTTTGTTCTTGACAAAGAATGTTTCCTGGCCAATTGGCGAATGTATTAGACTTTAACATCGAAACATTTTCAAATCAATTTTCTCTATTTCTTGATAGTCACAATTTCTTTCATACAAAACAATCCAAAAAGACTAGTAATCAATAAAATGTAGTTTTTTAGTTTGGATAGTAACAATATTTTAGGGGATCTGTAAATCGAGTGAATATGGCTGGGTTCTATGTTGTATCGAATTACTATGATTTAATTTCTGTATCCATCATTCCGTGAAGTTCTTTACTGAATCGTTTATTCGGAATAAACATTTTAGAATGATGGATGAGGGATGAGGCATTATCATTTTTTCTGAGCCGATCATGTTATTCGGTGTTTTATTGTTAGTGGATTGATATTGAACGAACTGAAAACGCTCAAAATTAAAATGGATAATTTGTCAGTCTAAAGCGTGTTTTCTGTTTGTGCTCGTGTTCTACAATATGAGAGACATATCGTTTCATAGAATAATATAGAGCAACAGCCTCTGCTGTCAACACGACTGGGTCATTTTGATTTACAAACAAAAGAAAATCATGCAAGTTGAGCTTATCATAATAATAATTATTTATCCCAAATCATCAACGGGAAAAGACATGTTAGGTGTCTTCATGCCTTGTGGTCGACTATGTTATTAACAAGCGAAAAACTTTTTTTTTCTGGATTGTTATTATGACTGGTCTTGAATGATCATAATCAGTTCATTAACAAATCAATACCTCTCAACAGTAATTGAAAAAATCGATGTTTTCAATGTTTTGTGATAAACCTGGTTTCAGGGTTAGCCATATGTTCCAGAGCTGGCTTAAGGAGAAGCGCGATATGTAGTATCAGGGCAGGGAGTGTGTCATCATGATATTGCAATCTTTTTTTTCTGAGCATAAGGTCACACACCAAACGAACACAGATACTTTTTCATTTATTTTACACTTAAATTTTCAGGAGCATAACTTCCACCTACTGACTTCTCAACTAGGTTGGTTTGAGTTAACTGTACCTACCATACTTATCTCTTCAGACGGTTCCGTTAAAGAACTTCACAGACCAGCCCGAAACATCAACACCAAAAGATGTAGGTACCTAGGTTTATGCAATATACAGGGTGTCCACTCTGAAGTGTCCCACCCCTGTAACATTTTTGATTATTAACCGATTTTCATTTTTTTTTGTTTGTTAGGTCTCGTCAAACACTTTTTGAACATTATACCAAATCAGTTCCAGGGACGTACTTTTGAGTGATTATGGAGGTTCAAAGTGGGTCAATTTTCAGAAAATCGTATTAGGGGATTTAAAAAAAAAAAACAGACAACGGAATCTCAATCAGAATGACCGGTTTTTGATCATTCTGATTGAGATTCCTGTTCACATTTTCAAAAAAAAAAAAAATTACTATTTTGTTCATTTTTTTTTGTTAATTTGTTAATTGAATACTTATACTGCTCATTGAGTCTTCCTGTACGTTCTAATTGATAAGATGTTAATAAAATCCCAGAATGTGTGTTTTAAACAAAAAATCATCGATACCTAATACAGGGTGGGCGACTTCAGAGTGGACACACCGCATATATTATCTCTGAACTAAATTTTTGTAGAGACAAAAGTCTCTATAATATATGTTGCGAAGGCTATGACCATTTAAATAAAAATTATTTTTTGCCATGAAAAATGATACCATTACAGGATAGCTGTTTACAGGCTTGCTGGTAATATATAAAGCTAGTAGACTTTCGTAGGCAGTACTCCACTTGTGTGGCAATGAATAAAATCAAGCAAGTGACAGTAAAGGAAACTAACAAACCGGTAGAGCAGAGTATAATTATTGTTAAAGTGGGAAGGGATAGTGGATAAGTTCTTTACCACGTGTGCTTTCCAGTCTACTCTACTTTGCGCTAACTTTACTACTGTACTATCACTGGGCCAAGCTATTCATATGTTCTAGTAGCAGAATAGTACTATAAATACCAATGTAAACTTGACTTGAGGCATAATCAAGAAAATCAGATTTTTCGCCTTGAAGTGCTTATGATGGCGCCAAAATGGGGGAGAGTGGTCCGACTTTGATACTTCAGTAATAGTGCCTCAAATAAAGTGGATAAGTACGACACCTATCCCATGAGTCACATGAGTGCTGTCGTAAGTCCAGCAATACATACGATATAGCGTTGATTGATTGAACTTTAGTATAGTTAGTGCTTTGTGGGTACTTCTTTTTGAACTTGACAAATCTTATTCTCCTGTTGATAGACAAACCTAATTATTAGATGGTTGTATGGATGCTAATATTTCAGAGCCTTTACCGATTGCTTTTTTCTTAGTCTTTCCTCGATATAAGTCTTGAGAGTCCAGTGGCGGCTCGACCGTTGGAAACCAGGTGAAGTAGAGACGACAAAAAATGGCACATTCACCATTTTAGAAAATTCAAAGATATTTCATTCAAAGTGAATTGAGTAAAGTGCGATGTTCTGTTTCTTAGTCAAGCAAATGTATCGAGTATATCTTCGTAAACTCAACATCAAAGTTCCTTTTGATTCGAAATAATCGAAATATTGGCCAAAACATAAAATGAAGAGATTTTAAACGATGAGGACAAGAAAAACTTTGTTACACTAACACACTAATCGACGGAGGGTATCGATAAGCGAAAAAGTTTATTGGCCTCAATAAAAATTACTTTATTTTCACCAATTTCTTTTACTAGCTGCTGAAGAGAAGCATTTTAGAACTCTCATTGGCTAATGGATTTTGAAAAAATTGTCCAGCATAATATAACTCAAAACCGAGATCCTCGTATAATCTCCCTTTTACAACATTCGTACAAACATTCAAGCGACGCGCGATTCAGGACATTTCTTTCCAGTACTTGGCTTGTTCTTTATCAATTTACCAATTCTCGTGTTCACGAAGATGAGAACATGTCACGTCATCACAATGAACATTTCCATACCCAGTTGTTCTCTGGTTAATCTAAAGTCTGATTATCGAACACAGGTAATGGAAAACTCCGTGCGAGACAAGACAATGATGCAGTACCACAAGGTATAGTTGAGTGCTAAAGCCGGGCATTCGAGGTACGTATTCCCCGATATATTCACAGGTGTAAAGGTACGTTTTGCTCGGGACGACTCTTGCGATAATCGTTAAATAGCTGATATTTCATAGTGTCACTCATGGACCATTGCACCTGTTTTGCTACGACCGATTAAGACTCGAGTCGTGAACGACGGTCTGAATGGTCGTTCAAACGAGAGGTGAATGCTTTCGAGAACAATAATTGAAATTGGCCCCGTCTTCTTTCAATCCGGAAGGTGAAATTCTTGTGAAGGAAATAGCAGGTATCCAGCATGTTGTAGGTAGATGTCGTTATAATAATAATCAAACTACTCAGTACTCAGTAGACACACGAAACATTCTGAGAACTTCAGTTTTTCTTCATGAGGATGGTTTTTGATCAATTTCTGATAGAATCCCTTTATTTTTGAGCACAAACTCCTTGATCAAAGGTCCTCAAGTTTCAATTTTTCACGTTAACTCAACTTTGCCAAACTCATTTAACTTTTTGCTCGACAAAAAAAAAAACAAACAAAACTTCCGCAAACCAAATAAATGATGTACCTGCGGCTAATACGAGAGCTGAGAACGGCTGACGATCCGAGCAAAATAACCCAGCGATAATCGTGTACAACGATGGTCGGTGAATGATTATCGCAATTGTCGTTCCGAGCAAAACATACCTTAATAGTTGAAACGGATCGTGAATCTGCTAATACGGACGTATTTGTCACTAGAATGAGTGGCCGGCTTAAAAAACCGTTTGAAATGTCCGTATAAACCGTCGGGAATAATACGGACCAATGAATCCATTGTACGGAACACTTTCAAGAATAGAATGATTCTCAAAGTACAGCCAGACTTTCAATCTCTGTTCTGAATAAACTTAAATAAAACGAGGGACGGTCGTAATCGTGTCCGAGTCTATTTTTTGATATTGTGATTCGTTTGTCTGTGGAAGCTCGTATCCATGTTTAAAAAGTTAATCGATGTTTATTATTGAGATAAAAGGCTATTGAACATTATTATTAACGGTTCTCATTTCATGTGGATACACTATCAGATAAAAGTAGCGAATAAACCACCCAAAATTTGATAAAACTCTGATCATGATCAGTTATCAAAGAAGTACCGTAGAATGGGGTATTATGGAACACCCGGGGTTATATGAAACAAAGTTTCAAATATCTAATTTTCCGCTCTGCTGCCGTATTCTTGACTTCCAGAAAGCAGAAGTTGTGAGAAAATGACTTCTTTGACACTTTGTCGCACAATTATTAATTCCTGAAAATCAAGAATACGACAGCAGAGCGGATAATTTTTATTCCACATGAACCCTGCTATTTCATGTTTCCCCAAGTTCCCTAAGTACCGGGAACATTCATTCTAAAACGTCAATTCATTTGTCAGTTTTTGTGCTGGCAATTTTGTTACAGAAAGTGTTTCGTGCCCGAGTTCGTCTCATTTTGTCAACCACGTTAAAAAAGAAGGTTGAAACAAAATCTTTCTTCTGAGTAGTTTTTGGCAAAATGCTCAGCACCATTCGAAGGGTCACCGATTATGTACTTCCTGAAAATGTTATAATAATTACGGCACAAAGGATAGTCTAGCTATCAAAAATTGTCAAAAATGACCCATTTTCCATGATTTCTTTCTTTGGACTTATGTTTTCCAAAATTCGGTTGACCACTGTATTTTTCCAAATTTGCCAGCAAAAAAATCCGGAAAATAAAAATGGAAAAAAAAAATCTGTTTTCCTTTTTACTCGGGAACAAAAACAAAGAACATCATTTGATTGATATTTTCTTCACCCTTCGACCAAATATACAATATTATAAGATAGAGAATCGATCACTGTTTAATAAATCCGCCCTTATCGCTTTTTTTGAGTCAGTGCTAATTGCTTACATTTAATTATAAAATCTTCTCCGCTCTCATCGCCACTTAAAATGTCATTTTGATAACTTTCGTCATTGATATCCATTTGTTCATCAATCACCTTTTGACAGCTTAATCTATAATGATTTTTTAGTTTCTCTGTACATGCTAATTGCTCGTAGGATATTGTTGAAGTAACATCTACTCGTATAATTTGCTCAGTTTCAGGACTAGGAGGTTTTGAAAATGAGAATCGTATGGATTTGTTTTTGAATGTACTTTTTTTCTTTGCTTTTTCATCTTTCTTTGCATTTCTTTTGCCGTTTTTCATCATATCTTCATTATATAGCTCATCGCTAGACATGAGTTGCAGTTTTTCTATATCGGAGCTTACATAATATCGATCTAGCGCTTCATTTTCCTCGATTTCTTCAACCACACTAACTTTTTCGTCAGCATGAGATGATTCATCAAAAATATGACTGATTGCATATGTGAACTCATACTCATCATCCCACATATTCAACCGTGGAGAATAGTTTCTTGACTTTGCTGAAGTGAGCCTTGGCGTCTTATTTGACCATCTTTTCAATGAGGCACCTGTATTATACGAAGTATTATCAGGAAATACGAATGTCGTTATAGTGAGTTGCGGTGCTTGGGGGTTTTGCTCCGCACTAGTCGAATTTTGCTGGGAAGAGAATCTGCAAAATAATTTTAAATATTAAGGTTACGAGTAATTTTCGATGAACTTTCCACCCTTGATCAGATGTGCTGAATTTGAAGTCGTCTCTCTTCTCTGATGTGCATTTGATTCTACAATTATTTCTGTTTGAGAGAACGATTCTTGTGCACCTCATCCTTCAAGTTTTGAGTCGTCTAGAGGTTTCTAAAATTGAAAAAATTATTGATAGATATGTTGCAAGATGCGTACTACATAGGATAACTAAATCCTTCATAGAGATTCATCGCAGGACGAGATGATGATTTTTACTATATTCTTGGAATTTAAATTATTGCGTTTCATTCGATCGTAAAAAAAAATGATATTTTTGTTGAAATTATTCACAGAACAATGATTATTGTTATCAAAAAAATATCTAGTATATCTGAGATAGACTAAAACATAGTTTGGATACGGGAAAATGATATGTTCAAAGAATTTCCCACGTATGGAGATGATCAGATAATTTTCTGTCCTTGAGCGTTAAAAACTGAGTAACTAACAAATTTTATTCAATTCTCTACAAAACCGTCATCAGGTCTGGACTTATAATACCCTTTAGTTGGGTTTATATGAATTTTTGAAAATATTTTAGGGCAAGTTACAATATTGAAGTCTAATTTCGTATACAATGACAGACACATTGCCTGCCAACTTGAATGTATGAATAACAATTTCGTCACTTCATAAACTGCCAAAATTTGTCCACTTTTTTGTTCTACAATTATAATCACGGTTCCAGGAACCAGTTAATTAATACAATCTGCAATTATTTTAATATTTTATAACTAATAAATAATGACTTCTTCAAGGCTACAAACAGAATGTTTTACATGATTTTATTGCTTTCTGTGCTTTGAAATTAGCCGACACGATCCTAATGGTTAATTAGCATATTACAATGTGAAATATTTTGACCTATATTTTTATAAATACACAATAAAAAAGGTTTCATGTATGCAGCTAATTTTCTATTATCCAATGTTGAGAAAGGTGTGATCACAATACGAATTCCCCTCTAGAGCTATAAGTCAAATGGCGGAGAGTGAACATAAAATAACTTCTGCGACAACTTTATAGAGGCGCCACTGGGCGTCAAAAATTTCCGAAAAAACAAAAAACTGTATTATGTAGTACAGGGTGTCCCATTTTGGGTACTTTTGCGGGGTATCTCCGTTATTCTTATAGATAGAAAGTTGCGGTTTTCGCGACAGTGTGCTACTTTTTCGTGAAACTAAAGATGCCGTTAACAAAGTTTTCATAGCCCTCTTAGTTTTTAAGATACAGGGCTGAACTGAAAATGTTGCATTTTAAGGTACCCATCGTATCTAAACTATCAGATAAGTTATGGAAAATGTGAAAACTGTTTCTTATTTAACTTTTCCCGTAGAACTCGATTATGCCGGAATTAGTATACGTGGTCAGGTCAAAAAGTTATCGGACCCAACTTTATTTTTTTAAATGGAGCACCCTGTATATTTATAGTCCATAAGATTTGTCTTTTCTTTACCTTTTCAAAAATATATGAGAGTATGCACTTTAAAAAAAAAAAAATTTTTAACCTATAACTTTTTGACCTGAACCTGTATACAAATTCCGGAGGCAGAATCGAAAAATATATACTTTTCCCTTGGAACTTGATTCTGCCTTCGGAATTAGTATACGGGGTCAGGTCAAAAAGTTATAGGCTAAACATTTTTTTTTTAAAGTGCATACTCCTATATATTTTTGAAAAGGTAAAGAAAAGACAAATCTTATGGACTATAGATATACACGGTGTTCCATTTAAAAATTAAGTTGGGTCCGATAACTTTTTGACCTGACCCCGTATACTAATTCCGAAGGCAGAATCGAGTTCTACGGGAAAGGTTATATAAGAAACGGTTTTCACATTTTCCATAACTTGTCTGATAGTTTAGATACGAGGGGTACCTTAAAATGCAACATTTTCAGTTTAGCCCTGTATCTTAAAAACTAAAAGGGCTATGAAAATTTTGTTAACGGCATCTTCAGTTTCACGAAAAAGTAGCAAACTGTCGCGAAAACCGCAACTTTCTATCTATAAGAATAACGGAGATACCCCGCAAAAGTACCCAAAATGGGACACCCTGTACATTAGTTCTATGTGTAGTACCTAGATGTTCGAATTGACAGTTGTCGGCGTCATCCCCGTAGAAGCATCATGTGAGGTTCACATTGAATTTCACTTCCAAGTGGAACTGTCAAATTTCCTTGGCAAACAGGAATCATATGCTAACATTCACATTTTATTTGTGTTCTAAGTCAAGCTTACGCTCAATGCAATGTAGATGGTACCATATGATTCCCGTTTGCCAAGCGGAAATTTGACAGTTCCATTTCGAAATTTGTACTATCATATCTATTTCAATTTTCTATTCCACCATAGTCACCATAGCAATGTAACACATTGTTAATTTTAAGTAAGTAATGTTGAATTCTGTTTTTTTTTGTATTTATAGAAAGATATATCTTTGAAAGAAACAAACATCTTTAGAAATAATTTTTTTCTTTAGCAAAAAATTGTAATAAAGATAAATGAAGTAGCTTTGTTTAAAGAAAAACAACATTCAACAAGAACTCCGAATTAAAGCGAATTTGTCAATAA
Source organism: Orchestes rusci (assembly GCA_958502075.1). Taxonomy (NCBI): domain Eukaryota; kingdom Metazoa; phylum Arthropoda; class Insecta; order Coleoptera; family Curculionidae; genus Orchestes; species Orchestes rusci. The sequence goes on from OY293304.1 coordinate 45,903,163, forward strand.
TTTCGAGTGTTATCGTTGATATAGACAATATTTTAATTATAACAGATCCAGTTTCCAGATTACCTTTATAAATTTCATGTTTATGGAAAGTTGTTGCGTGAAGATTAGTTTAAATCTTAAAGTACCGTTTGTTTAAAATAACAAATCTAAAACTGTAATAGTATTATACATCAAGCGTTTTATTAAAAAAAAAAGAGCAGATTTCACAGATCTAATCAAATTTGTTACTTGATTTGAAATTGAAATTTTCAGGAAAAATCATTAAACTTTTATTTGATTACTTTTTCTGTATATCGTCAGATCAGGTTTTTGAAGGGGTAAGCTCGGCAAATAATAAGGAAGTACATATACAGGATGTACTTATTTGAAGTTGGGGTTTTCCTTTCAATACTGTATAGAATGCAAAAAAATGAGAAAATTTTCAAATGAAAATATGTCCGAAAATGCTTCGTTTTCGAGATACAGGGTGTCAAAGATTCAAGAACTAAAAATGCCTTCTCTGTCATGACTCTCCCACCACTATAGATATTTACACAAAATTTGGTACACTTCTTTTGACCATTGAATTACATTTTTTTATGTTAAAGTTTTTAAGAAATTTCTACCAGTGGCGTTCAAACATAATAGGTATTGAATTTTTTCAAACAAAAAAATAGTACACCTCTGCTTTTTCCTAAAATTAGTATATGTTTTGAAATACTCATTTACTTTGGAGTGGATTTGCTCTATTGTTATTTTTTCGTACGCCGAAACAAGAAAACCCCAACTTCAAATTCACCCTGTCAACTTTCAGAAAAATAATTACATATACTCAAATGATTTTTCAAATTTCCAGAAAATATGCTTTTTTTGTTTAGTTTTTAAACCCACGTACCAGATTTGAAAAAAATTGAACAACCTAACTTTTTTCTAACCTTACTGACAAAATGAGGTTGTTGAATCCTCACCTAATTCTAATATGAAAATGTAGAATAATTTTATTTCCCAAGCCGCTTAGTTTTCGAAATATAGGGTATTGAAAATTTACTTAATTTTTTTCTATTTAAAAAAAAAAGTCAAACAGGAGACAAAATATAGTAGGTAGACACATCTATTTTATTCTATAAAACGAAGCAAATTGGTTCAACAGTAGTTGTAATAAAAATAAAAAACCAATTTTGAATACATTTTTAACACCCTGTATTTCTAAAACTAAGCAACTTACGAAAAAAAAAATTTTTTTCCACTTTTTCATCTCAGAATTAGACAAGGGTTACCTCCTCATTTTGTCAGAAATGTTAGAAAACACCCATAAGAAAATCTCTTGAAAACAAAAATAGTTAATTCTTGAAAATTCCAAATATGTTGATAAATTATGCCATAATTGCATACATAATAATATATCCACTTGCTCTGATTCCAACGTTTGATAGGGACATAGGTATCTAAATTTTCTATTCATCAAGATCATGAAAAAAAACCAGTAGGTATGTACAGGGTTATCTATTATATTTTGACCCGCACCTTCAGCCCTATTATTATGAGTGATAGAAAGAAACATTAAATACAAAAGTTTTTGGTTTTATCACGTAAGGTATATTTTAGTAATAGAGGAAATAAAAAATCGACTCTACAACATTGAAAAAATTGATGAAGTTATATTTTTATATGGAACACCCTGTATATTGATGTCCAAAATGAAAGATATTTTTTTTTTAATTCCAAATTCATAATATATTATGTCTGTATTTGATTCAGTCGTTTTCGAGCTATTGAAGTTCAAAGTCTCATTTAGTCTTTAGTGACAAAAAACAAGAATTTTTGAGTCTGGCTAAATTTCTGGATGGATTGAATGTAAATTTGAACTTGAATTCTTGAATAGCGCAAAATCAGCTGAACCAAATACCAAAATAGTCGATTTTTGATTTCCGCTATCACTAAAAGATACTACGTGAAAAAACCTAAAACTTTTGTCTTTAAAGTTTTTTTCACCACTCATAATATGAGCTGTAGGAGGGGTTCAAAATATAATAGATAACCCTGTACCTATGTTGCTATCAAATGTTGGAATTTTGAGCAAGCAAATATGTATGCAATTATAGCATGATTTTAAAAGTTTCTAAACCTGAAAATAAAATCAGAGCTGTACAAATTTCTTCAAAAATCGGTACTTGCTTAGAAAACAGAATAAAAATACCTGAATACATTTTTCAAAATTATTGCATAATAAATTAAACCAGCATAATCGAATCAAAGAAAAAGTGAATTATCATGAGCTATTCTCTTGTAAACAACAAAGGGTTCATATAGATTGAATTAGTATAAATCAAAAATAATGCGAAAAACTACCTGTCAAGCTTAATTTAACGGCGACTTTTGAAGTAACGGTAAAAAATAACGTTGTAGCATCGCGAAAACGCCACCACTAGTTTTGCGACCAGTTTTGAGGGGGCGCAGAAACTTGTAACCATTGATATACTCAAGTAACACACAATAGTTGAATAAACGATAAAATGTCCGCCCGATAAACGTTTAGGAATGGGATATGATATCCAAACTATACACGTTTATGAGACAAGATTCCAAAAAAAAAGTGTATTGAAAGTGTAGTGTAAACGTGTATTGCACGTCTTAATAAATATACGTTGACCATATTTGTTTAAAAAATATACCAAAACCAAAAAGTTCCAAAAATATGGTTGAATACACGTATATTTAACCATAAAATCGGATCGTGTTGCTTGGGTACATGGAGCTCCCTACCCTAAAGGGTGGGATCAAGAACCTGCTCCGGGATCTGTTTGTATCGAAAACTGTTTATTATGGGAGAGAATGCCGAGAGAATCTTTGCTAGCTGGCTAGACATACTGTGTTTCCGATAACAACGATTTTTGATGAAATAGCGAGTGGGATAATCAATTGAAAAAAAAATGATAACTTTCCAAACGGTTTTTTCTGAAAAGCTTGACAGTAAGTCCATAGAAAATAAGATAATCAGATGAAATATTATGTTATATGTATCAATTGAGTGAAATATGGATGCAAAAGCAGAAGCGATTGACATGGTACCTACAGCGTGCACAGTGAACATTTCACCAATAGCATTGGTAGCCAACTTCGTGGCCAACGTCCTAACTCAAAACTTGTTTTATTTTGCTACCCAAATCAAAACGCACCATACTAGTACCCGACATCCCACGTGGGATGGTCTATATCACGACATCCATGGGACATCTCTGGGATGCTGTATGTAACTTTTACTAATATTGCATTTTGTCAATACTACTGAATCTACGTAAGAATAAAAAAAACATAAAATTTGGTTTTTTGAGATATTTTTTTTTTTGATGTTATCATCTCAAATAAAAAATGGTTTCCATCATTCAGAGTCAGCTGTTATTATAATAATGATAGAATTGTATGGGAAAAGAATATGAAAACATCATAACTTCATGGATTATATCATTCCAAATGATAGGGTTGTCCGTCATGCTTGCAGTTTTTGATTGTGATACAGTTTTCACATAACCTAGAAAATTTGATAATCTGCTGTCTACTGTGATTGTGAAAATGAAAATACTGGAAATCTTCAAATATTATTGTTAGTGTTTCAAATTCGAACATCAACTTTGGTCGGTCCTGCATGGTGTCGAACTTTGAGTTCTTGGATTAGTACAGTAAATCAGTGCTTAAAATAGGGTCATCTGAGAATTTCTGGAAATACGCAAAAATTGATTTTTAAATTGTGGAGTACCTCAGTACCTTAACTCTGAGTTTTCGGGAAAATCGGAGGTGAGCTTACCACGCCATCTTGAATAAGGGAGCCACTTCTTTTCTCCGTTCCCATTTAAGACTCACGATAAAAAATCATTGAACCAAAATTGTTCGAATTCACATTCTCAATACTTTTTCCATGATTTTTTATTTCTAAAATCAGTATCAAAAAATCTACAGGGTGGAGAGAAATCGTACAGAACGAAAGTCGCGCAGACTGAAACTTTCAGAAACCATCACAATAGATGAAAAAAGTTTCTGGGAATGTAATTTTGCACTACTTTTGTCCTATACAATTTCTTCTCAAATTCCATATTAATGAATCACCCTGTAGATTTTTAAATAATAATTTAGCACGTTGGCTACCATATGAGTCGCCGGTGATACACGAAATGTAATTGCTTGTATACCGACATGGATTCCATACAGGTTCCGCTACGGACCGGGCAAGATCCTGAGATAAAAGTAAAGAATCGACAAAACAGATGTCGCTGGGCACTTCAAATACGTTATTGAGGGCGTGTTCAAGTTGTTTGTCATCTGATCACCGGTGATTCACATGGTTCAAACGTGACCTTTAACATTATATTACACGTGCTTGCAAGTTGCTTCTTCAGCTTTTTGGATTATTATTATTATTATTATTGTTATTATTTGGAAAAAATCGCAAAGGGGAGAATATTTATAAGCCAGAAGCGATTGTATCTTATAATAGGTTTAAAATGGGTATTGACTTGTCGGATCAAATGTCTTCTCATTTTACTACTCTTCGCCGATCCATAAGATGGTACCATAAGGTGGCATTTGAATATTTATTTGGTACGTCCGTTGTTAATGCTCTTATCTTGTATCAGCTATCAAACGAAACAAAAATCCAAATAGTAGATTTTAGAGAAGCACTTGTTAAAGGCTTGCTTGGGGATATTATAGATACTGAAAAAAAAAGTAACAGACAAACAAAACACGTATTGAAACAGGTAGATGAAAAAACCAAAGATAATCGAAAAAAGAGAAAACGTTGTATTGGGTGCTATGACATAGAGTATGAACTTCATAAATCATCGAAGGTAGCAGCGAAGAAGGCTAAACTGGTTTCCACTATCTGCAACGAATGTCCAAATTCACCCGCGTTATGTCTGGAATGTTTCCAAAGAAGACATCAATTTAAATTTATCACAAATCTCATCTTACTACTCATGAATTATTTATTTTTTTAAGTTATTTTCTTTTTTAAACAGTAAGGTAGTTTTATTTTAAACTGTAAGGTATTTTCTTTCTTCAAAATGCAATGAAAATAAATACTTTTAGACAGGAAATTCGACTTTAGCTTAAATAAGCACGTATAACTTAACCAATATGTATCACGGGTGACCATTCAGCATACAAATCAGTTGGAGTATTTATATACCACTGCCGTATTCTATTTGCCTGCTTTTATATACCGGACAATTTGAAAACCCGTTAAACATTCTGGTGCATGATATCACATGTGATACATTTGGTCCAAGAATGAACTACTCGCTTTGTGCACCGGTGATCTACATGGTACGCTAGGGCAGAAGCTTCGATATAGCACTGGTAGCCAACGTGTTAGAGAAAAAAATTTGGAATAAGAGTTTTTGGAAATCTAATTCTGAACAACTTTGGTTCTATGATATTTTATCGTAAGTCTAATAAGAACGGAGCAAACACACGCGCCTCATTTTCAAGACGGCGTGGTAAGCTCACTTTCGATTTTCCCGAAAACTCAAAGTAAAGCTATTGAGGACCCCTTACACATGTTAAAAAAAAGTGTTTGCTTATTTCTCAAAATTCGCAGGAAAAGCACGAATTCACTGTATTAGATTGTCTTTGTTTATCATGAAATTTCATATTTTCCCGGGTTCTGAAGCCAGTGGGGTAGAACTGATCCACCAATTGAAAAAGCCACGATAAAAGCCGCACATAAGCAGTGTTGTCTTGCAATCGCTGTTTCCACGCCCATCAAGTATCAAGACATAGGCGTATCATTATCGGATTATTGAGTCTCTGCATTACAATAATAGTGGGTGGAATAAAAGTCTGGAATATTGATGATATTATTATTTTCTAAACCGCTGGCATTTTTTTTATAAAAATTTGCTCATCGACATAATTCTTAATGAGGAATATGATGATGATGAGTTTCGTTTTAAAAAATTACAGGGTGAGTCAAAATTAAGATCAACTTTTTTATTTAAAATGGACCATCCTGTATATTTTTACTTATTTTGATAGATCTTATTGGAAAAAAAGATGGGGTTTTATTTGTAAATGACAGATCCTTACCAATTTGATTAAGAAAAAAGCGTTTATGATTTTTCACGCAAAATTCAATAGGGAACTGTCCATGACTAAAAACACCGTATACCAAATATGACCCCTTAAATCGCACTAGTTATTTTACAATAAATAATCAAAGTTGACATCGTGGCTGAGCAAATTCAAACGAATCAAAAAGCGCGGAAAAGCTTTGACGTCATAACGCGTATCTTTGTTAACCTTTTGAAAGTTTGAAGTCCGAAGTTTATTTTATAGTTTTTGAAAAAAAGAGGTTGGTATTATGAATATAACATTATGCCGCAGTGTAGGTACTAATTCAACTTTGAAATTTCCAAACAGATTTTTATTCGCGTGCCTGATGACGATAATCGGCGAATAAAATTGCTAAGAGTATGGAGGAGAAATGTGGAGAATAACTTATTGAAAAGCCGTGCTATTTATGTGGAGATTCTAGGTACGTATTACCTCGCATATTACACATTAAAAAATAAAACCTTGGTATCTTATTTTACCAGTACCTATCCAATATTTATGATAACTATCGTTAATTTTATTTTAAAAACTACGAAATAAACTAATTCAATGTCACATCAGACTTCAAACTTTCAAAAGGTTGCCAAAGATACGTGTTATGACGTCAAAGCTTTCTCGCGCTTTTTGCTTCGTTTGAATTTTCTCCGCGTCGATGTCAACTTTGATCAATTTTTGTAAAATAACTTATGAGATGTTTTTGCTTTTACAGAGTGACCTGAAAAGTACCTATCAAGTACATAGAAAATTCAGAACAAAAAGATTACACTAAAAAGCAGCTGAACAGCCTGAACAATATTCGAAAGGAAAAAATTCCTTGTTCAAGGTTCACCTAGTCCAGGAACATTCACAAGCTGATTTACTAAGAAGAATGAGGTTTTGAAAAATTTCAATGAAGAGATGTAATACCAATCCAATTTTTTTCCATCATATCTTTTTTCGGATCACGCTACTTTCATGTTTAATGGAAATATCAACAGACAAAATTGTGGATATTGGTTTGCAGTTAATCCCCGGCGGATGGTCGAAGCTCACACTCAAAGACCACAAAAGCGTTTGGGCAGGCATTATAGATCATAATATCATCGAGCCAATTTTCATAAGAAGAAATCCCACTTCCGAATTATATTTAGAGTTGTTACGTGATCCCACAATGGACAATTTGCATACATTTTCAAATGACTTGAAATTTTATATACGTATTCTAGACATTATTTGGAAGTCATCAGCGAAGAAATTTTTCCGAAATACCCAAAAGTATACTGAATAATTGAAAAAGAAGACGCGAATTTCACTGCATGATCGCAAAAGGGGTGGGGCCATATTACTCTTCCGAGAGAGAGAGAGAGTCATCACAGTCAATACGTCAGACGGAGATAGATAGTGTATTCTGTGACATAGTGGATGTTGATTGGCGCTCTTTAATCGGTGATTACTACATTATTAGAAGTCGTTGGTTGATTTTTTAAACATCAATGGGATCAGTACTTACTAATCCTTATATTTTTCATATTTTCAAAAAATGTGCAAATTGTCCATTGGAAGTATTTCACCCAAACCGAACTGGATTATGGTTCTGCACATTTTGGCCTACATATGCTTCAGTTTTTGGAGCGAACTTTCCCGAATCGGTGGATTGGTAAAAGAGGAGTGGCTCGCTAGATCCCAGGACCTTAACCCTCTAGACTTTCATCTGTGGGGGCATTTGAGAAATTATGTTTTTGAAAATGGGCCCGTAAATATTGATTCATTCGAAATTTATACTGTTATTTATAAAATTCATTTGAATTCTTTTGATAATGTTTAGCTCATAATGGCAAACAATTTGAACATTTAATAAAATAGCCGATTTTATTTTTAATAATTCATCAATAATTTTCTCTTTATTGTGGTTCGTTAAAAGTATCTAATAATTATTATTATTGTTCAGGTTGTTTAACTGCTTTTCATTTTATTTTTTTGTTCTGAGTTGTCTATGTACTTGCTACTTTTCGAGTCACCCTGTAAAAGCTGAAACATGTTGTGTTTGTTACATTAAAATATGACTTATTTCAATTGTCTTCCGCGTCAAAAATCATAAATGCGTTTTTTTTTTAGATAAATTGGTATAACTATGTCATTTTGACAGATAAACACATAAAACCATATATTACTGAAATTGTTTCAAAAAGATCTATCGATATCCGAACAAATATACAGAGTGGTCCATTTGAAATAAAAAAGTTGATCATAATTTTGACTCACCGTGTATATTTTTGAAAATGGAATCATTTTCATCTTATTCCTCATTAAAAATTATGTGGTTGGGTGAAATTGTATTGAAAAAAATGCTAGTGGTTTGAAAGATATTAGCAATATTTCATACTTTTTTTCCACCCTGTATAGGTAATCACTAAAGACTTCGACCCAAGCGCGTACGGCTTTGACCATAGCGCAGGCTCACGACAAAAATGGGTTTGTAAGGTTGTTTTAGAGCTGGCTTCTCAAGTTAATAACTTAGCTCTATACAGTATGTCCACGGATGGGGAAGACAAGAGGTGAAATTTTAATGGACCAAAAATTAAAAGATACGATAAAAAGTTATTCTTGATAAAAGTTTTTGCTTGGTCTAAAAATAGGAGCTTCGATGAGAACATTGATTTCTTCTTCTTGAAATTTAGTCCTAACCCTGAATCCGAACTTACTGGAGGAAATTTGAATCTATGAAAATTCTAAAAAATTGAACAATTCTGCAAGTCAGAATTTTACTACTTCCAGTATGACTTTTACACCTACAATGACAACAACAGGTGATCATGTACAGGTATAAAATCAATGGTATATACGTGGTAAGATGCGGACTTACAAAACTATTTATTTTTAAAAAAAATTTACAAACTGAAATTTTCTTCAGTAAGTTTGGAATTAGGGTTTTGACTAAATTTGGAGCAAGTTTTTTATTTATCATTTCACGTTATCTTCTAACAAAAAATGACTATTTGCTTCTGTTTAATTCCATGTTTTTACATTTTTGAGACGCCCTGTATAATAAAAATCAATTTTCTAATCGAGCTCCTATTTTTAGACTAAACAAAAACTTTTATCAGATATACATTTTTGTCTATCTTTCAATTTTTGGTTCATTTCACCTCTTGTCTACCCCATCCGTGGACATACTGTATATGTAACTAGACATTAAAAAACATGGAATAATAAGAGTTATTATAGGTAACCATGTCGGTTATGTCCTGTGTCGTTGTGTATTGAATGTTCCAAGCAAACTTGGTATTGTTTGTATCATATTATGATACTAAAAACGTTGTTGTGGTATCATGGTAATTATGTTGACAAGGAATAAATATTTTTTGATACAATATTGCGTTTGATGCTTTATAGTCCCAGACGTCATATAGATATCCCAGGAGAGTTAAATGTCCTCCCAATATCCTTTGTTGATCTTCTGTACAGTGAGGACGTAAATAGTCCCCCCCCCTCTAACTTTTGAACGCATTAATATTTTTGGCTCAAATTATTATTATCAAGAGGTTCAGGGACAGCATTTTGAAAATTTATTGAGATAATTTTGCATGATTTCGTTCTTCATATTATCTTTAGTATTAGGTTTTTTTGAATTTTTTTATCAAATACTGTTGTAGAAACAATCACTTACGTTATAGGTTAGTTTTTTCATTGTTAATAAAGTTCTTTTAAGAATTAGAGATAGTATTTTGACCCAAATAATTTATTTTCGATATGGCGCCATTTCCTTAAGAAAAATGCTAAGGACTTCAAACTTTGGGGGTGAAAAGAGAATGGAAGGACCTTTCAAATAAGGTATCACATGACCCCCTTTTCCATTCAATAATTTGTTTCAAAATGGTGCCCAGCTGTCAGTATGACAGTTGAAATTTTTTTTTTGGAGGTCAAAACTCAGTAAAGCCTACCCTGAACAACACCTTCAAATTTGAGCCAAAAATATTAATGCGTTCAAAAGTTAGAGGGGGGGGGACTATTTACGTCCACACTGTATGTTTCTGTACTATCCCTGGTGACAACGGCGGCTCGTGATATATTTTCAGGGGGGTCGCAAAAATAAGATTTGAATATATTTATGACTCAACCTACCAACATCTGAATAGACAACAAATCTATCCAGTTGTTGGGCCCGCGCCCTCCGAAAATGTATCACGAGCTGCCGTTGCCTGGTGACCAATCTGGGATGATCTCATGCATTTATAGCCCACCCAGCTCAAAAAGTACATCCTAAGAATGTCTCAAAGACTTCATGGAATGTTACGGGACGTCCATGGAACTTGTTCTATTTCGAATTATATAAGATTCGAAAATTTGTTTTTGATTGATGGATGATTTCCAATGGGTTGAATCAAACTAGAATTTACGAATTTCGTTATATCATTCGTTTTGAGCTGCACTAAATTACAGAAGAACTTCACGATGTTTCTTTTTATAAATCAACCTTAAAAATATCCAATATCCAAGTTTGTTAATTTAGATAATATCTCAATAAATAATCATATTATTGTTATAATTTTTCGCTATATAAAACACATGTCCAACTTTAACTAATTCATTTACTAACAATTATTTATGTACAATCAATTATCTATCAGACCAAAAATTAACCTTCACAAGCACTAGCGCCTTTGCTCTCGATTGTGACATCTGGTTGTTTCATGATCACTGCCACTTGCCTTCTCATCTGCTCCATTTCTTCTTCACGGCTCATATCTGTGTCTTCAAATCTTGCTTCAAATCGTTTTCTCAAGGTTCTCGATTTCTTCCGCTACATGATCCTTCAGACAGTTGTAGTTGTCCGCCCATTTTTCCTTGATGTCCTTTACAATTACAAAATATTTTTCTAGCTTTTTTCTATAGCTCTCGAGGATTCTTTGAGCTTCTTTTCCATGGCTCTAGATTCTTCGAACGTTTTTTCAAACGCTCTAGAGGTCTCCTCCAATTTTCCAGAGTTCTCTTGAAGTTGGTCCTTCAGCTCATCTTTCAAGTTTTTCTTCAATTTTTCCACAGGAAGCGTTCGGATCAGGAATTACAAATCAAAACGTTTCAGGATCGATGCCTCTCTCCATCAAAGTCTTCACGAAGCCGTTGTTGTGGATCAGCTCTCTTTCCACCTGTATACAAATCACGCTTCTCCAGCTCCCTCTTCAACTCAGCAACCTTCAATCCGTTCAAAAGCACTAGTTTCGTGGCCATTATAGCGAATATTTATGTCCATTTCTATAGCACACAATGAATCCCACTTCTGACACCAATGTAATAATTTTCCGCTATAGAAAACACTTGCCCAACTCCAAGTAATTTATTTACTGACAACTATTATTTACGTAGATCCAATTATTTATGTTTTCTGTCACACTGCCCGCTCACAATTAATGCTACGATCACTAAAACACAACTAACTCCCTTCGTCAAATGGACGGACTTATATCCCCTTGCCAGGATTGGAAGAATATTTGAGTAGCACCTAGAACAGCGTAAAAGATTCGACGCCATCTAGTTTCACTAGAATGTACTAGAGGCAAATCGGTTCTACACACGGTGGTCACTGTGGTACAACGGCTTCTCCACCGACTATGGTCGGTCCGCTAAACACATGTTTCGTCAGATTATTATTATTTTGCTTCCGATTTTTGGTGACTTCTTTTATTAAATCGCAATAATATTTATCAAACAATGACAATCCAAAACATGTTGTCATTGCCATTTTTTTGTCGATGAACAGTCTGTGGGTAGTTGAACCCTTTTGCTTGTGAATTTAGAGAAATAATCAAGTATAAAAGGAACATAAACACACGTCGGCTTCCATGTGCCAAATCTTTACATTTATTTAAAATAGGTCCGTGCAATAGCTGCAAAGTAATGTTTGTTGTTTAGTTTTGCTCGTACGAAAAATATATTTTCTCAATGACAATCTGTTGAATCATTTTTCCAATATAATCTATTATAAAAATGATAATTTCCCGTAGTAGTTTATATTATCAAGAATAAAATCTCAAATCTCTTCTTCAGAACATAGTATCTAGTGACCTTCGCAAACAATAATTTATACAAGGTTATTCTGATGATCAATGCAAAAAACTTAAGGATGGTTTTCCCTGCTCAAAATAAAGATGGAAAGATGAAATAAAAACCAAACGTTCTCACACCAGGGGGTCAATTTTAGAGCCTTCGCAAATTTGAAACGTATTCGCAAACTTGCGATCGTGACGTTATTTCAAATGCTGATCGCAATTTTGCAAATACGTTTCAGATTTGCGAAGGGTCAAAAATTAGCCCCCAGTAAAGAAGTTTATAATATGAACATTGTTCGATGAAGAATGAAATTTCTCAAGATATTACAACGTGTTGATGGTTTATTCATATCCACTACTATGAATGCGTACATCATACTTCTTCAAAAATTCACACAACAGGATGTATCAAGTAGTATGTGCGAATTTCACAGAAGAAATCACCCAAAATAAATTGGCTTCACACCCGCACCCAACCATCAAAATTCATTGATCACAATTGCCAAGAAAAGCTTTGTGGGTTTCTAGGTATTCATCAGTGTATTGCGAATAATATAGCAGAAAAAGTACAAAAGGCCATGTGGTGCAGGTGTTAAAATAAAACTTCGTCACAGTTGCTTTAATTTGTTGACTATAGGGTCTTGATTGACGTGCAAACGATACAGAGTTCTTGAGGAGTTGTAGTGAAGCTCTTCTCTCTCTGTGTTTTCGAAAACGTGAATACCACAGTTAATTATTCACTTTATCTACTCAGTGAAACAACCGCCCTTTTATTCCTTTGGCATATGTAAAAAACATGCTCAAGGCAAAATTCTCCTTTTCGCTATTTTGAAACATAATAGTTAGGTATAAAGGGTGTACAATGAAGCCAGTACTGGGTAAAACTTCGCTTTCAAACAATATCCCAGTAGCCGACATTCATCATCACTACTGCATTCGTTTTCGAATGCTGCGTAGGTACAACTCCGGGTTCTTATTTCAATGGAAAGTACCACTTACTATATCCTTATATTTCATGGTTTTCGAGGTATTTGCATCCAAAACGAAACTTGAAAGACTATATTTTTATTTCTCTACCTGTCCACCTTACAGAAAAAACGTTTTGACAACAACATTTTTGTTTTTCCCGTATTATATTTTGGGAGGCAAGTTCTGTATACAGACAAAGTTCCTTTTTTTGCCACCCTATATTTTTATCACATTCACTAAACTTGCATGAATTTCTAGATTCCCAATAGCCGCCCACAGAACGGCGTTCTTTCCTGACATTCTTTTCCGTCATTCCTTCCTTTCAAAGGAAAGGGTTAGAGTTAGTGGGAAATGAGATGATAAATTCAATTCCATCTTCCCTGTCACGTTGAACCGACGTTTCAATCCGACAGGACAAACCGGTATTCTTTTCAGAGGGAGCACCAGTTAGTGGGCAATATGATAAATGCGCATTCCATCTTTCCTGTCACGATGTACCGACGTTCCAATCGGACAAGACAAACCCGCATTCTTTAAGGACAAAGTAACAGGAATACATTCCTCTCAGAAGATTAACCAACACTCTTTCCTCTCGTTAGTGTCCTCTGCGAGCGGATTATTTTCCCCGCAAAAATGAGATGACAGATCGAGAGAAATGATGACAGGAAAAAGTTCTGTGTTAGTGGGAGATGAAATTACTATCATCCCGTCAATCTTTTGAAAGGTAAAAATGACGGAAAAAAATTCAGGAAAGAACGCCGGTCTGTGGGGACCTATTATCCAAAATGTAGGCATCTAACTAGAAATTTGGGACATATGAATTTGTCCATTATCTAATAAAGCCTTCCATTTCTATTTGTTCGGCAATTTTTCGAGCAATATAAAAACCATAAGTGAAAGAAGGCAGTTTTTCTCAGTTTAGTGTTTAAATTGAGCAGTTATTAAGACTGATAACGAAAACTTTACATTAAATATTCTATACAACTGTAATGGAATAATTTTTATTTTGGCTTTATAATATTTTACAAGAATCAAATCAAAAAAACCATTCAATGGACATTTTTGGTAATAATTCTTGACAACTAGCTTGAGATAGTCTGATAATTATTGAGACACCATGTTTGCACTTGAGAATACTGTCGATTTGACATTGATTTGTATTTTGGCAAGATTTAGAAAAACCACCATGGTATCAAAATTCTTTGTTTCTTTAGATTTCGATGAAGGCAAGAAAAGTTTTTAACGGCGAGATTTATCATGTGGCTACTCCTTGAAAATATCTGACATTTTTCACTCTTGTCATTCACAAACATCCCAGCAGATATCTCTTGCATTCATACTTCCATTTTTTCAGAATCATTAGACTTGAATAATTTTCCGAGTTTGAGAATCATTGACCCTGATGAATAAAGAACCAGCAAATTCTTTTGCTGAAATTTTTTGAAATAGACCTTTAATACTACATGGAAAACTGACATAGTATTATAGTAACAGCGAATGCTTCTTTGTTCATTAGGCTCATTGTCTAATGAACGGTAAATTCCAAAAAAAAATCTCAATATATCGTAACTGAAATGTTACAGCCAAAAGCAGGAGATCCACTGAAGCCCCGATGAACCATTTTTTTTTCCCGAAACCTATATCCATAGTATAGCTCACAAACCTAATGTCTTTATCATTTGTTGCCTAGAACTTACTTGAAGGAGAAAAAACACGAACTAAAAAATCGTATAACAAAAGATGAGGTATCACTATAATACTCAACCACTCCATGCTATCTTGATCTGGGTTAGTTACCTATTATTATTTGTAAGAAAAAGATATCCTACCATACCATGATCGACTATTTTCTGGAATCTCAGATTCTTCCAAAACCGTAATAATTTATATCAATTTAGGGTTCATTCTATTCTGCTCATCTGATTACAAGAATCTTAAATAAGCTTTAGAATGCATTTATGAGAAACTTTTATAAATCTAAACGTTTACTGAGCCTTGACATGCTACATAGAATAATAGTGTGTACTGTTATCAAACAGTATAAAAAAATCAAATCTAAGTTTTCTCCATATGACAAAAGTACATTCCATGATAACAACTTGGCTAGTAGTAGGCAACGAAGACCAAGATATGCCGGATAGAATAAAAAATTGGTGTATTTGCGAATTCTGGTATGAGCGTAGGTTGAGGTCTTCTGAACAACATACTAAAAGTCCTGATTGGTGGGGGAAGAGCTAAAGTGAAGGGGGGTCTCTGTTGGTCATTTTTCTAGGTTTCTCTTGAATAACTTGAAAACGAGACCAATCAGCGAAAAAATGATGGAGTACTAAATTTTTCTTTGTAAAATTTACTACAAAAAAGGTCTCATGTATTTTTTTGCTAGATGGAGAGAATAGACTGGAGAAAATGGATTGATGTTAAAAAATAAGATTTTCATATTATGAGAATATAAATTGAGTCTTAACTGCTTTCTCTGACGTGCCACCGATGCATTTTCACTCAGTCATTGGCTCCACTCCTCAGTGTGTCAGTTGGTCTTCTAAGATTTTCCGTATACCTCCATTTATCGAGGTCTAAGCTAAACACTCAACCTTCACTAAACCCTTCCAGTTTGGTACGCCACTGATCGAAAATTCGAAATTTTGAGCTCAAATTTTGATTCTGCTCTGAGAGTTCATGCGATATATGAGATCTCATGATTTTTGTATGAACGGGTTCAGAAATATTGAGGAAGAAAAATCTTTGGGGTGCCCTATTTGAAACGGCGTAGCTCCCGTAGATAAAATTTCTCGTCAAATTTATATAGGAACTTTTTTTATAAAAATCCCTGATGAAAGTACCCTTTAAGAACAAATCACCCCACGCATTTTTTTACCAATCTCTAGGAAATACTTTGTATTATTGTATTGTTTTTCCTTCATCCATATCTCCTTACCTGTCAATCTTAGCGACAATGAGTACTGGACCTTTTTTGATGAGAATTTCATGTAGAATAATTAATCATTCTTATGTTTATTTGCTAAACTTCCTGGTTTTTCCGCTTTTCATGTAAAACCAAAAAAAAAATCTTCAGACACCCTCCACCACCTTAGCTCGCCACCCACCGATCAGGACTTTTAGTATGTTGTTCAGGACACCTCACCCTACACCCGTATCAAAATCCGCAAATACACCATTTTTTTCCTCTATTTTTCCTTCGTGACCTGGTCTAAAGATTTTTATACTTCTACAGTGATTCTAGTCTAAGAGCCAGTGACATTTTTTAGTGATGATTCAGTTAAAATGACATGTTGAAGGTGATCGCCACCCTGTAGGAACTGTACAATCGATCCCCCATTTTTTTGGATGATTGTGGGCTACCAAAAACCAACTGGTTCAAAATTCAGCCTCAACTGAATCATAAGAAGTCCATCGGTCCCACGACATGACCAGGGTGAAGAAACTTGCCAATCGATTCGCCAATTTGTTTGTATGATTTTGGACTACCAAAGAGATACTGTTGAAAAACTCAGCCTAAACTAAATAATAAAAAAAAATCAAATTTCGTTTCGTCACTCCCTAGGAACTGCGATCAGGCAAACACTTTCGGATGACATTCAATTAATGTATGTGATGTAATTTTATCAAAAAATAGGTCTCAACTGAGTCATCACTAAAGATGTCACTGAATTTCCTACTATAATATAAACGTAGTACCTATACCTATACAGTGTGTGCAAGATAAGAATGTCTATCATGGAGGTTTTGGAAACCATAAGAGATACGAAAATGGTTGAATGAGAGAAAAGTTGCGCATTTCCAAGCTCAACAATGTGCCGTTATGAAAATTTTTAAATTCCGAGTAGTTCCGGAGATATGCCTAGAAAACCGAAATTTTCTAACATTATTTAAAGAGATATGGAAAAACAGAGTACCCTTTCTCATGGCCACTTTTCAAGCTCTACAAAACAGCGTAGATAGATTTTTCGTATGACGCGACGTTTCGCTTAGGAGAAATTATCATCAAATCTATTTTTTCATATGGCGTGTGAAAAAAAGTATACCCTGTATTAAATGGCATATTTTATCACGAATAAAACGATGTGAAATAAAATATGATTCTGCAATATTATGGCTTTATTGCAAAAGAGTGTTATACTTTTACAGAGCAATTTCAACAAAGTGATTGTATAAATACTTTACTCCTAATACTATAAATACTATACTATGTACTTATACTATGACAATGACCCATATTACTTATCATTGGACGTTTGAAGCAGTTGAGTGTATATGACTAAGACTACAGATCTGGACAGTCAATCTTACCATTAATTAGCTTATTATAAATATAATGTAAGCGACGCTAATATTCTCCTATACTCTAGACTATGCAAACCAAATATATCTAACAACAGTCCATGATCAAATCCTCTCTCTGGATAGTTTCCGTCCAATTTGAAAACCAAGTATTTTAGAAATCTCCGCTGCACCGCCTACTACAATGTTTTGGTGTAGTACTACTACACAAAAACATTCGGAATTTAATAAAAACCCATCTTTTCCAATTTAAATATTGCAAAATCATATTTTGTCATACATCGTTGTATCCAAAATAAAATATGCTATTTAATACAGGCTATACTTTTTTCACGCGCAATATAAAAAAATAAAGTTGATGATGTTTTTTCCGAAATTGGCAAAATTGGTTTTTTTAGGCATATCTCCGCAACCACTCGGAATTTCAAAACTTTATTTTATGTAAAGATACATAGGTTTTGACCCTGAATAAATTGTTCGTCATATTGAAGAATATAGCAATTTTGTTAACCCATTTTGGATAAGCTTTAGCTTTTTGAAACGAATAAACAGATTTTGTCGAGTGTTTTAGAGTTCTGAAGGTCGACTTTTGCACATTGGACTCTCGCTGATTTTGTGTGAGATGAGATTTTCTATGATATAAGAGTGCGAAAGGAAGTGAGGCAATTCTTAAAATGTTTAAGTTCCTGCCATTTTACTAAAAAAAAAATCTTAACCAAACTAATAACTCAAGGATATAGCTAAGACTGGTACATAGGAATGTATTTGGTATTTTTCTGATAACTCTTCTGGGGGGTCTAGTCTAGTGATACCTCATCTTAAAAGTATTTCAACCCTTATAACACTCTGAGAGTTTGAATTCGCTGTCACTTTATAATCTTCCAGTATTTTTTCTTTCAAAATGGCGGCTAGCTGTCCTTTTGTCATTTTCTCTGTCATCTCTATGTAACGAGAACTTTATGTTAATTGAGAAAACAAAGACAAATAAATATGAAAGAAGTAGAACGATGATGCTAGGTACAGTACCGCGTACAAATCCGCACGACGCAACAATCGGTAAATTTTTCCGTCTCTTTCAGCTTATCTAAGCTAAAAGAGACGGGATATAAGATAACGCCGTAACCATAGCTACGGCGTTATTGAAGCTCTTTACCTCTGGCTTATAAGTATAACAGTGCGAGTCTCTAACTTGGAATAAATTCAGTACACAAAAGACCGTTTTTTTTTTTCGGAAATATGTTCGGACACGTCGATTAGTATTTTAAATTGCGCTCTTTTTCATGTAGAAAAATTTTATACAGTGGGTCCCAAATTTGAGATACAGTGGGTCCCAAATTTGAGATAAGATGACGTCATCGACTATTTTTTTAAATGGTAGCCCTAATTTTTTTAAGTAGCTCTTCCTGCAAGAATTCTAAATATCTTGCTCCATTGAGATTTTTTTGGAAGAAAATTGGTCCTATTACTTGATCACCAATAATCCCTGCCCAAACATTGACTTTTTGTGGACGTTGAGTATGGCCTTCCCTCATCCAGTGTGTGTTGTTGTCTGCCCAATAACGATAATTTTGTCGATTCACCTCCCCATTTAACATAAACGTTGATTCGTCAGAAAACAGGACGTTTTCTATGTTTAGAACATTTTTGTCTAGTAGGTCCATCATTTGTTCGCAAAACTGGAGTTTTCTATCCGGATCATCTTCGGTGAGTTCCTGGAGAATTGTCAATTTATAGGGATGAAATTTTTGCGCTTTAAGAGTTCTTATAACTGAAGACTGACTAATTTCGAGTTCCCTAGCTATCTGCCTAGTGGGGACATGAGGATTTTCTTGAACAGAGAGAAGTACATTAATTTTGACCTCTTCATTGAGCGCACTTTGACGATGATTATTTGTTTTTCTTAAATGTCCGTTTTCCCGAAACTGTTTTTCAATCTTGCTTATGGTACTTTGTGATATGGGTGGTAGATCAGGATACTTCTCTCTGAATAAATGAATAACTTCATTTTGTGTTCTTGTCCTATCTCCGTAGCCAATCATCATTAAAATATCAATTTTGTGGGTTTCAGTTAAGTACGGCATGTTTGTGGATTTTTCAAAAAACGGTGTTTCTCACAAAACCACAAACTAATAGGGTTCTCGCTCAACAACTCGAATACGATGCACCTGTTCTTACTTGTTTTTATTAACTTGTTTTCTTGTTTTTATAACATTGTGATAAGACATCAAACCGATTTGACAAAAAACGAAAACCTTTTGACGTGCCATTTTTAAACTGCATAAAAATTATATTGACTTGAATCAGATTTCTTCATTTTTCGAATTAGTTAATGATTTTGTTAAATATCTTTTAAATGACAAGGAATAAGAACTTGAAATTTGGTACGCATGTGTAACTCGATATACTCTTTAAGAATAGTCATAAAAAAATTAGGGCTACCATTTAAAAAAATAGTCGATGACGTCATATCTCAAATTTGGGACACACTGAATAAAATTTTTCTACATGAAAAAGAGCGCAATTTAAAATACTAATCGACGTGTCCGAGCATATTTCCGAAAAAAAAAACGGTCTTTTGTTTACTGAATTTATTCCAAGTTAGAGACTCGCACTGTATAAAAAAGAGCTTGACATATGATTGGAACACAGCTTGTTTTGATTGTTATCGGTATCATAATTAACTTTTTTTTAGTTTATTGGAAGCGTTGGGATGGTGGAAGCTCTTTTCATAAAGATTTGAATACTTGGGTGATTTAACCAAAACAAAATCATATTGGTGTAGGTTGTTTGTAAATTCCTGGAACAACCAGAGAAGTTTTTTAGCAGAAATTCTGCAAATATTTGTGTTTTTCGACCATCCCTAAGCCATTTTGTTTTCAAAACTGCATTGATGACACCAAGTGTAAGTCTTCAGTCTCAGTCAATCGTTTTCATTTTCACATCTTTCAAATGACATTTTTCATTGACCGCATGCTACGAAACACATTTCAAAAAAATGATTTTCCCTTTATTTCTACGATAAAAAAAAGGTCGAAGTTGTCAGTCTCTTCTGATGTTACATTCTTAGAACACCTCTTCACAAGTCATGATATTCAAGTTTTTAAAATACTAAGAAAATAATATAGTCCGTCTAGAGAGTATCCGAAATTTTTATTTATTTTCTTTTATCTTCATATTCTTCTTTTTTGTAACTCCAAGACAACATTAATGCGTCACGCATGTTGATGTTGTGCCGATGGTAAACTTTTGCCAAAAACTCATGAGAACACCACCGTCAATTATTGTTGATTGTAAACTGGCTTGAGATTTGTGAAAAAATTCCAAGTAGAACAAAAGAGAGAGGTGAAATATCTGTCTAAAAAAGGTTTTTGGTACGTCAAGAAACGGAAAAAGTGCAGTATATGAGACAATAATTAGGCAGATGAAAAATGGCACAGATGTTCCAGTTTCGGGAAATCTGCGCAAGGTTTGTGGTTAGTGGCCTCAGGACGACAAAATATGCGTCTAAGGTTTCGCAAATTGACTAACAGATTTGGAATCACCAAAGACTAAAAGTGTGCACAGAAACTGTCCGCATGTCACTGAAAAGGCAAGGCCGCATATCAAGGGAGACAAAAAAAAATCCACCATCACCGTCATTATGGTGCTGTTGGATTTCGGGTACACCCGAACCTAAAGTTGAGTGTTTGAAGTTGAATAAGGAAATAATATGGACTATTTGATGAAATTTTGTAATTCAAGTACTAAAATATATACCGAAAAACTATAGTTGTGCTTTCTTTTTTCCGGATACTTTCTAGACGAACTATATAATAAAGCAATTAACCAGAGATTTGTCATAAAATGTTGACTTCAGATATTTCAAACTCTCAAAGTCATTCATGATTTGATCATTTCTCTGTAGTTGACGTTTCATGGAGATAAATAATTATTTTTGATAAAATCCATTGATTTTCAAATAAAAACCCACCAACTTATTAGTGAGAGTCCTCAAGTACTACGATTGTGTACGTCTAGTCGGCCTTTTTTTATTTTACATTTTGAAATAAATAAAAATAAATATAAGCGGACATATTGAAAATGAACTATAAGAGTCTTTGTTTAGAGATAATGAATAATAATACTACATAATTCAATATTATCAGATTCAATTAATCGAAAGTAAGCACTTACAGAATGTTATCGAAATTTACTGATTCATCGCACAAAATAAAAAGGTTTTGATAAAGATAATACAGAACTAATTTTAAATTTCAATGTGTATCCAAATCAAAGATATTATAATATTTTTGGTAGTTGACTTAGCTTATCATAGTAAGCTTATTTATATTAATTATGAGTGGTTCTACATTTATCAGATGTTCAAACAACATCAAAATCATACATTTTTGAAATTTGTTCCAAAGTGCGTGACTCTTGTTATGTCAAATGATAAAAGCGAGTGGAGTGAAGCACAAGACATTAATTTTTTACCTCCATCTCAACAAGATAATTCCATCCAAACAGACACGTCTTCCAATACAATTTTAATCGCATCTAATGGAAATTGACCCCGCGAGCGCTTGATACTCCATACCCTTTTCAACTCGTCGACAAAAGTGAAGCGAAGAAAAACTGGGAAAACTTGGTCTTTAGTCAGCCTACTTCGCGCAATCCGATAATGACGTAGACGACTATAGTTTTCCTAGGCTAAAGTTATACTTTCCGTTTGTTTCTGTTTGATGTTCTTTTAAGGTGAGGTGATTTGTTCCGATGATATATTTTTCTGGCTCATGCAATGCCTAGAACGATATATTTTATAATAGTGTTTTATTTATTATAAAATGTTGCTGTCTAGTCTCATAGACTACATGCTCACCGTAGAACCGTAGGCTGCCCAGGCAACGAAGAAAAATAGAGGAAAAAAATGGTGTATTTTCGGATTTTGGTATAGGTGTAGGGTGAGGTGTCCTGAGCAACATACTAAAAGTCCTGATCGGTGGGGGGTGAGCTAAGGTGGTGGAGAGTGTCGTAATTTTTTACAAGCATTGTTTTTAATCAAAAATGAGTTTTTACCAAAAAATTCAATTTCTTATCCTTGTGCTTATCCATCTGTGCTCCGTGGACAGTCTGTATTAGGACGACATTTTATTTAATCTAAAGAGAATTTCAATTCTCTTCAATAGATTATAAGATAAATATTCTCCTATTTGGGTGACCTATGTCCCAAAGCTTACTAGTTTTGATCAGCACGGCTTTTTTGGGAATTTAAGGAAAACAACTTGTTCATGAAAAACGGTTTAAAATTTAGCAAAAATAAAACCTGTCAGCCCTAGGAATTTCAGCTTTGCGTTACAAACATCTTTTATATTTTTGCACGCAATTCTGCTTGCACCATTGCGTGTGTGCGTAGTTCATAATCAAGTCAACCCCTTTTTTGACGAATGATAAAATTTCCGGCATGAAATTGTCAAGATTTATCGTAAATTCAACAGTAACACCTGGCATGTTTATGAATCATCAACATATTCAATGATAATACGTATTATACATGGAAAAAGTTGACTGATCAAACGAAGGACGTATTTTAATGGACAAAAATCTTATGTAGTGGTGAAGTTGTGAAAGCCTTAGACTTTTTCGGGGTGATAAAAACTTGATTAAAATAAGGCTCTCTCCATTCAGTATAATAATGCACGAGATTCTTTCGCAGTGGGAAAGCTCCTGTGTAGTCTGGGATATCAAGGTCGTTCCCACAATCAAACCACTGACTACGATGAGGTTATAATATGTGCTTTACTATCATTTTGCTCTGTATCAAATTGGATAATGATATGCATAATCATTATTTGTTCTTCAAAAAAATATACCGTAGGTATACCCTGGACGCACATAACAACTTTAAAAACGATTATATCTTCAAAAATAAGTACCTATTAAAACACGCAACTCAAACCAAAATTTAGTTTATGGAAAATACATCTACATTTCTAAAATAGTACCAAGCAAAACTCAAACTATCAATTTTCGTTATTCTTCTACATAATACTATATCAAAACCGAGTGGACACTTTTTCGTAGCTCTGGTCAATTTCTATGAATTTGAAGTTTCAATTTTTTTTTTCTGGAGACAACACGTGAATCTATACTTAGATTTGAATAATTTTTAAGCATAACCTCTCACAGATGATCATGTATTGAGCTACTTACAGCTGATTATTTAACAAAATTTATGAATCGTCGGCAGTTTGTGAAGCCGCGAAATGTTATCAGCTTTTAATTGGAACTATGAAGAATGCGGCTAGCAAAAGATTTAAATGTGTGCTCGTTTGAATATATTTGGTTAATTATAGTTTTACGAGATTGTTATCGCTATAAATGCAAATAAACGGCTATTTATGAAAAAATATGGTGAAT
This sequence comes from Orchestes rusci, assembly GCA_958502075.1. Taxonomy (NCBI): domain Eukaryota; kingdom Metazoa; phylum Arthropoda; class Insecta; order Coleoptera; family Curculionidae; genus Orchestes; species Orchestes rusci. Next base: position 45,926,940 of record OY293304.1, read on the forward strand.
GACACGTTTGGACAGTCTTTTCAACAAAACATTGAAAGACGTTCAATTTTTTTTTCTCAATTGAATCGATTGTACATTTATTCACAATTCAGCTAGTATAACAAAAACTATGGCCCACGCTCTATAGTTATGTCCATTGTTCACATCTCTAATAATATAGGTAACTTTGGAAAATACATGCAGGTTTCAATGAACGAATTATCAAATTTAGAAGCTTCTTACTGAGAATTTCTCTGGATAGCAACACAATCAACATAATCTTGGAATCCTTTGCATCAGCACTTATCAAAATTTTTGTGAGTCATGCTATTCAACAAATGTCACAGCTAACATTTCAACTGCGTTGGAGCATTTTTTTTTCACACAAAATTGAATACAGCAACACAGCAAACTCGACAGCACACTGAACCCCACAGAAACTAAAAATACCAAATGGCTGATTTGGATCTCAGAAATTTTGAGGACAGTGAATCAGATCTAGTCTGGAATACAAAAGCAATGAAAGCATAATAATTCATCTGTTGTTCCATTTTCTATTGAACTCTCATAAGAGGATCAAGAGGAATTTATTGGGTTTGAAAGTCGCCACATTTTTTACATTCTGAGAAGTTTAATTGGAAACTTTCTTCTGATTCTTCAAATTCCAGTTTCTGATGAAATATTCAATCCTTTTTTCTATCAAGAATCTTGCATCAGAACTCTTTAATTTTCGGAATTATCAGCAGGAATGATTTGAGTATATACCACTATTATTGAATACAGATCGCTTGTTTAAAAAGTGCTTAAGGGTTTATATTTCATCCTTTCAAATGTTTTCAGGTTATATGACAAATATGACTTGATTTGCACTTCATGTTTCCAAAATTATTTGATTTAGAAAAATAGATTTTCCCCAAAGCTGAGGTAGATTGGACAGATACATTTTTGAGATCTTATTTTTCTCTTATTTTAATTTGATTTTAAAACATCGTCGGATATCTTTAGTATAGCTAAATGAGATAACAATGGACATTAACAAATTATCCAAGCACCCCAACATCAGAATATAACTTTGCTCTTGAAAAGTTAAAATCTTTTGATTATATTCTAAGTTCAGTATACAATCAGTTATACTTGCTAACAAATGAACTGAGCAGTATTCGGAGCCAAATTAATGTGATTTATGGCCTTCAAAGTATTCTATGGCAAGTCCTTATTAAACTACTTTTCTAGGAAATTAGGGCTAGAGAAGACTGATTAGCAGGTTAATTCGTGAACTAGTGTGTTTTTAATAGAAGACGTTGGGGAAATCGCAGGTGTTTCGACAAAACTTCGTGATAGGAATGGATAGAGGCGGGACGGGGCGCCTCGACAAGTGCACACACACCATTAATTGTCATGACTTTTTCTTGTTTGATTTTCAATTGCAAAAATGATGCTGGTGAATAGAGATAAAAGTGACTCGATGTCTTGACTTTAATAGCAATCTAAAAAAGCAATATCACTGTATGTCTTCATTTATTCAAAACAAAAATACATATGAGTAGGTACAGGGTGTTAAGAAACTCCTCTGCCAAATAGAAACCACTAATTCTGATTCGAAAATGATTGCTGAAGAAGCTATAGCTTTTTAAATATGACAGCACACCACACCGCATGTTTTTCAAAGGTATTTGAACTTTGAACGCCTTCACAGTGAATTTATTTTGTCTAAAGAGCAGCAATCGTTAGCAATATAACATTGATTTGAATTGCAACCATAAGCGTATCAACGGAGAAAGGGGTTCATCGTTAATCGTTTTAAAAATCGAGGTTTTTCACGGCTATAAGGTACTCTTGTCTCAAGTTGATTTACGCTCCGTTTCGAAGAAGAATAATTCTTTTGTTAAATGTGGAATAATGGTGATATTAATTCAGTTAGTGTTATATTCAATAGACATGCCCGATACCCCCCCAGCCATCAGTGTTACATGACTGAGGAATGCTCCTATCTGGAGAAGTCTGCAAAACTTCAGTCAAATAGATTAATGCGTTTTTGAAATACCTTTAGAGAACTTTTTCGAATAAACTCAATCGATCAATCAATATATACTTTGTTGTCAAGATTCAAAATCTGTAGAGAAAGCATTCTAGCTTGAACATTCATCTTGAAAAATGTAAACAGTGTCCGCCATAAAGTTGGGTAGTTATGTGATTTTTTTTGTTGATTCATCAAGGACTTCACATGCCAATTTTGTAGACAATCAGATAAGAAAATATTTTCACTATGACTATTCAATGAAAGAGAGAAAATCCAAAACCGAGCAATGCGGGTGATTTTAAAGTGTGACCGCTATACACCGATTAAATTGATGTTGAAAGTTTTGAATTTTATGTCTGTTGAACAGAAAATTGTACTTAGTGTGAACGTATTCATTTTTAAGATCAAGATAAAACTTCTACCCAAATACATCTGTGATAAAATAAAGATTTTTAGAGATGTTCATCAGTATAGTACAAGGAATTGTGATGACTTTATACTTACCGAAAAGTGCAACACCAGTCAATTACTTAATTCGTTACTTGTAAAAGGACTCTATGAATTCAACAAGCTACCAAACGAATTGAAACAATGTAACAACTTGAACAGATTCAAGATCCTTTTGAGAACACATGTTTTGTGTCATAATTCTTGATTTTTGTGACTTTTATGTATTTATTTTTACTTTTACACTTATACATTTTATTTTTTTAAGTTTTTAATGTTAACCTTTTTTACACTGTTTGTCTAGGTATACATACTTTACTCATAATTTTTTTTTTGTAAGCAATGATTTCATGAATGCATATGATAAACTGTAAATCTTTGTAGCTTATGCTAAATAAAGAATATTATTATTATTATTATGTATTACACATCCAGTTTCTATTGATTAATGTTACTCGTCACTCATACCAGTGACTTTTTTTTTTCATCACTCAATTGTTTTTAACCAATGAAATAATCTAATGTCATTACTGCACTGTTTAGAGCCATTGATTTCACTGCACTGGAAAAAATTGTCAAGCCGACAAAAAATGTGAAGAGTCACCAAGGCCAATCATTATCAATGAACACAGGCAGATTTTTTTTGTTAATTTTCAAGATATACGGAACTGAATCTCCAATAAATGGGATGCATTATTTCGATTTTTGTTTCGTCAATTAATTTTTATAACTTGTCGAATGAAGATGGATTTATGAACAAACAATGTGTTAGGGCCAATTCTGAAATCGAAGTATCTCCTTTGAATAATAATTATAATCATTGGTTTTACGGCATATTGCTTATTCCAAGCATATACATGAATTGTAGACCCGGCCTTTAGAGCGACAAAGGTTGTTAAATAATTTTCTAGGGTATATAATTTTCTAGGGTATATTATTTTCAATGATCGCGATAGCCCAAAGATAAAACGTCTGATTTTTAATTTGATACCCTCATCTTCTATATAGAGGAGAAAAGTGTCATTGACAAGGTGCGATTTATTTTACGCGAATTTTCAAAATGGCGTGAATATAAAAATGCGCAGCTTTGCCATGATTAAACCGACCCTTATTCTCTTATCATAACTAATGAAGATCCCCAAGCATACATCCAAACCTGTCACACCCTGTATGAGGACATGAACTACTTGTTATATTCCCATAACTTAATCTACACTAATTATAAGAATTCAAGTTTGATGCTCAAATTATTGTCAATCGTCTCAGATCTCATCCAACTTTTGAAAGGCTGGACAATTTTAAACTCTTCAAAGCAAAACCAAGCTGATCTGGCATGAAACACACAGTTCAACTTCACAGATAAATGACACCATAGTACAAATTATGTCCAGGTTTCTGCACCATGCACTACCACTACCATTATGAACCGAGTTATCATAGAACCAAGTCAACCTCAATGGTATTCACGTGGGTCTTCCTGAGAAACCAAAAGCTTCCAAAAAGACAAGCAATTATTAATAATCAACAAAAATCATCTTCAACATTCATTATTATATGCCCGACAAACTTGGAATATGCCCGAATTGTTATTGACATGATAGAAGTCCTCATTCAATTTCCAAAGAATAATGGAATCATTTTAGCATTTAATGACCATTATCTTTGATTTAAATGTCGTTTACGTTTGCTACCAAGTTGCAAATAAAAGTTCAATTCTGTAAATAAGTATCACCGTTGATAACGGACATACATTATCTCAAAACTTGGCGTACCAGCTAAGGAATAAAGGTTTGGTTATGGTAGAAGAATGAACTAAATAACATTCGGTTGAAGTGAGCATCCTTCTAAATACTTGACGAAATACAACACAAACTTAGCCAATAGGCAGAGTCACCACTACTTTCAATGTTTAGCATTGTTCCTTGATTGTAACTCGAACATTCTACATCAGACAAAGTGAATACAAGACTCGTCCTCAAAATGTTCCCATGTATGTGTTGAAATGCCATTCACGAGAGATTTAAAAATAAAACCTTTTTTTTTCTGCAGATGGAAAATTGATTTTTCGTCTGCCTAACAAACGTCCGGTCGCTAAATTTTTATTTGTTCATCCCAACAATGATATTATTTTCAGTGATTAAGATCCCAACGAAAAGACTGATGGTCTAATAGTTTGAATTGCTTCAATGTAATGATTGTTGCTTGAATTTTGAATCATATTTCTCAACCTGGGATTCTGGATTCGATGTTTTCCTGAAAGATCGCGATATTGAGATCATCGTGAATTCTCACGAACCAAGAAGAAATGGAAAACCTGTACATAACGGTTTACAGATGAGTAGCCCGTATATGAGGTGCTATATGCCACATGCATAAAGAATCTTGGGTCTTATGATCGTCTATCACAAGAGTACCTCGTTCTTGAGGCATTGGAGTTGCGATTCAATATGGGATATTGTTTTGCCAAAACTGTATTCTCTTGATATATACTTTTTCCTTTTCATGGAAGGAAAAAGACATTTGTTCATCCAATTTTACGATCAAGTTCGTCATCATAATATGATCCTCCATCAGATAAGGAGGAGTCGTTCTGCTAGAGGAATATCTATATCGATTGAAGGAATAATTCTGGTCAACAACCAAACACCAAAAACATACTGAAGAAAAGTTAATGCCAAAAGGAATACACAAAACATCAAAAAAATGAAGTATCTTTGAAAACTACTATGACATGATTTTTGAAGGGTAGTTGAAAGTGAGGCTACTATTTTACAAAAAAATGTTTTTCGAATGACTCTTCTTTTCGGAAATATTCGTACGAGATTTTTGGACTACATAGAGGACCAAATTGCGGTTTAGATCACTACCTGGTACTTGCAAGCTTTTTTATTATTCTATTGAAGGCTCAAGCAACACCAACGTACTCAACGGGGAGAGAAGGAGAATTCAGAACTTAGTACTTAGTACTTACTTCAAAAGAACAGTATCAGTGAACTATTTAAAAGGATGTTGAACAGTAAACTGAATAGCATTGCAACATCAAAGGAGATTTAGCAAAAATACAATAATCTAAAACAAATCTTGAAAAAAACCGTGAAAATGTGAAGTATCAGAAACCGTCCCGAAAAATAAACATGAGAAGGTAGTGAAATGGACTACAGAAGAGATAAAAGAACCAAGGAAAGAGACAAACAAAGCATACAAGAAATAGCTGACAACAAAACAAGTAGTGCAAATTGATCAATACAAAGACAAATACAGAAAACTAAGAAAAAAAATAGCTTTGGGGAACAAAAGTGTGGACACATAGAGAGCCTTATAGGAGGAGCACAGACTACTGAAAAAAACTGTAACAAACCTGAAAATAAATCAATCAAGTAGCCATATCCCGTCAAATGAGTGGCAAGGTCATTATGAGCAACTACTGACAGAAACTCGTGAACAATTTAAAGAACTAGTCCGGACACAGACAAAAGTAAACAAAAAAATCCAAGTCTCCGAGAAGGAAGTACGCAGAGCAATTCCTAAAATGAAAAACGGTAGATCACCTGGCCCAGGCAACGTGCCAGTTGGATTGTTAAAAGTAGGTGGATCAGTGCTCCTTCAGAGAATCAGTTGTCTGATCAACAAATGAAAACGGCTACCCTAGTATCTATCTTTAAAAAAGGAGATCGTGAAGACCCACAATGCCGCCTAGGATTGAGCATAACTCCCACATTTAGTAGAATATATGGAAAAATCATTGATGAACAGCTACGGTCCAATTTGGGTCACAAAACAAGTGAAGAGCAAAGCGGATTAATGCCAGGAAAATCTTGCTAAGATAACTTGTCTTCTTGGAAAAAATGATAGCCGTCGGAAAGGAACTACACGTGGCTTTCATAGACTTGGAATGGGCTTATGACATGGTTTCACAGAAAGGACTATGGCAAGCACTGGAATCTCTAGAAATCAATGAACATTTGCTGGCTGTAGTTCGAGAAACCCACGACAATAGTACCGCCATCATTAAAGGTGGAAACAGCTATTCCCAACCAATACCAGTTACAAAATGTTTCGAGGTCGTACTAAAGGACTGGAAGAATCACTGTGATGGGATGGGACTCCCTATCGGAGATGACATCTTGTTTTCATTAAATTTTGCAGACGATCATATGCTGCTTGCACAGGACGCGTATAACGTAGAATTCATGATGAGTAGATTATACAAAGAATATGGGGACTTTAGGTTAGTCTTAAGAAAACCGAATACTTGGTGATTAACTCGGATGCTCGATTCCGGGTAATTATAAACGTTTTTTTTTTTTTTTTTTTTGGTTTGGGGCGGCCCCCCGGGAGAAAAAATCCTTTCGGATACTCGCAGTCTCCTTACTGTGTTTGACCACAGTACGATACCGTCGCATCGCAGAGACCAACGAGTTATGTGGTGAACCACTAAAAAGTACTCCCGACGTGTGGCATTAGGTCTGTTGGGACTTTTAGCCTGCATCGCTTTTTGCATGTATCTTAGCCGGGTTGCCGTTTACCCTGGATTGCCTCTCATAGCTATGTTAGCGTGACTAACAACTGCTATCATCACGAATGGGACCTGGAAGACTGCACTCCAGGAAATGGTTAGTTTGCATGACTGCTTATCGTTCAAGAAATTTTATGCATTTCTGCATATCGTTCAAAGACTAAATCTGGTGCCTCGCCCTCTTTCGAGCTTGAGTCACAGGCGCTGTTGTGTCGTAATCGACCAGCGCCCTTAGATCGTCGTCCGGGTGATAGGATATCAGATCAAAGGTCTTCCTTGCTTTGTCGCGAAGGAAATCTCTCACTAGTTATAAACGATGATGCGAAAGACACACGAGTCGAAAAATTCAAATACTTGGGAGCCATAGTGGACAAATCAGAAATAGGAGAAACCGAAATCAGGCAAAGAATTCATCAAAGTCGAAAAATTGTGGGAGCACTAAACTCTCTCTGGTGAAATAAGAACATTTCGTATAATAAGAAGAGACGAATTGAGCAGATTATGGTTGAGTTAATCTTGCGCTATGGTTCTCAGTCCTGGACCATCAATGCTAACCGGAGAAGGAGAATAACAGCTGTGGAGATGGACTACCTTCGCAGCAGCGCCGGGATCTCCCGGACCAAAAAAAAGACCAACGATTATATCAGGGAATAAATGGATGCAAGAGAGACAATAATCGAGCACATAGAAAAACGAGCGCTTAAATGGTTTGGACATGTACTCAGGATGCCAGAAGAAAGATGGCCAAAGAAAGTATACTAGTGTAAACCACCAGGTAGAGGAAAGAGAGGAAGACCAGACGATCATGGTATGGAGGTATGGGACGAGCCATGGAGGATAGAAATCTCAAAGAGTAAGATGCGTTTGATCGAGAATTAAGAAGAAGAAGAACGGGATCACCGCTAAAATCAGTATTTATAGATTTGAATGCACTATATATAAATATACGCAGTTAGGGTTAACTATTGGGATGGCCCCAAAGATTCTTATCTTTGAATCTTTGGGGCCATCGCAATAGTTAACCCTAACTGCGTAGTTACCAGTAGCCCCGTTACTGTCCTTCAGCTATATAAATATATATATATATATATATATATATATATATATATATATATATATATATGTTACAGTGAATGTTAGAAATTCAGTGAAAGGTAGCTTTTACTAGTTGATGCTAGCGATTACTTGATCCGTTAGGAAATGTTAAATTTTGAAGAATATCGTACACTTTCACTAGTGAATGTTGGAGAAACTTTATCAAATCAACTTTTACTGAAAGCAGTTAGGAATAGTACTTTTCAAAACTTATTTCCGCCTTTAAACTAACCCAAAGTGCACGGGGCACTAAATGATGTCGCTCACGCGACATCAACATTTTTGCCAAACCCAAACTAACCCAAACTAACCCAGACTAACCCCTACTGAGAATACTTAAGTATTTTCTATAATACGGTATATGAACAATGTTCACATTGTACACCTGCGATTCACAACTCACGTATTTTCCAGAGCGTCTAATCTGTGGGCGAATTCCAACCCGGACCATAAAGGATATTTAAAATTACGATAATAATTTTCAGTGTAGCAGCTTTCACTAGAAAAGTTACGTGAATGCTAACAATTACTAGTAAAAGTATGATGAAGTCGATCGAATTCACCTTTCACTAGCTAAATGTTTCCAAATCAGGAAAAGCTCACTTTTCCTAGTAACAGTTAGCTTTTACTGATTATCAGGTTTTACTGTGACATATATATATATATATATATACACTGTGGGCCAAATCAAGGTAGAACATAATTTGACGCTTGATAACTTTCTTGTTTATTCATGTATTCTGATGATTTTTGGCTATGATATGTCAATATGTTCTGACTATTACCCTGAAATTGAGCTTTCGAATTTTAACCAGGACCGGACTTGGAGCGTTTTTAAGAAATTGGTGCATTTAAGCTCATTGCAAGAACAAACTGCGCTACTCACAGAACAACTGATATATTTTTTGAGAAGGGAAAGGGCAAAAGGTATCCCGAAAATATCAATATTCTAGAACCATAACCTAAGGAACGATGTTTTTTTCTGTATGATGGTGCTTGTCGGCATAAAAACTATTTCACTTCATTTTGATCAAAGTTTCTTGAGATTTCATAGCAACGTGGATTGATTGTTAGAGCTTTGTCGATTTTTTCACTTTTCAGAATTTTTCATTTGGAAAAAAAAAATGATGAATGAAGTGGGGGTCCTCAGTAGGTTGCGGTGGAGGAGTTGACTATAGTTCGTCATCATCATGGCTTAGCCTGCTCCGAATGTGAATCATACAGTTATTGTTGCTGCAAATGTGTTTCGCGCATACCATCTAAAAGTCATATTGAAACAACCATCAATGCAGTTCGTATCAATGGTAATTTGCGATGGATTGTGAAACGTTACTGTCACTCTACAAAATCAAACATAGGTGAATTTATCTGCGATAAAAATCCAATGATTCATCCAGGGATGTTGAGCACCACCACCAAAGTGGGGGACAGGCGGATCAGTTGTGTTCGAGACGATGGACAAAACAGATGCAGAAAAAATTGCAAAATTCTGTAGACGATTGGAACAGCTAAGGAATGACATTACATTCTATGAACAAAAAAAGTTCATGATTCAAGCCTTGAAGATATTGAGTATTGTGGGTAAGTGTTATCATCATCATCATCATTGTGGTTTTGACACCAACCACAACAGTTCTAAATTTAGGTTGAATGTGGTTTTCTTATCACCAGTAGACAGGATGTGGTTTTCACATCACACTCTTATCAACAGTTCTAAATTTAGCCCAAATGTGGTTTTCTTATCACCAGTAAACAGGATGTGGTTTTCACGTCACACTCCTCTTATCAACACTTCTAAATTTAGCTCGAATGTGGTTTTCTTATCACCAGTAGACAGGATGTGGTTTTCACGTCACACACTCTTATCAACAGTTCTGAATTAAGGTTGAATGTGGTGTCTTCTTATCACCAGTAGATAGGATGTGGTTTTCACGTCACACACTCTCATCAACAGTTCTAGATTTAGCTCGAATGTGGTTTTCTTATCACCAGTAGATAGTATGTGGAGCCGTCAATCACAAATAGCCTTCAATCTAGTCATTTTTTTTCTGAGAACATGTGTATTACAATTGCTTGACCAATTTTGTTAAAGGATTATAGCTAAATAATTTATCATGTGAAATCAGACGATATACTGATGTATCCTTTTTGTGTAGAAGTGTTTCTTTCTGATGAGGACAATCAATGTGTGTGATTGGACACTTATTTTAAAGTTTTGAGGGTTGAAAAATTGTGAATACCTACCTGTAAATATTTATAAAAAGGTGTTTGAAATAAAATAAAAAATGTAATCAAAAATGTGATTTATTCAATCATTAAACATGTTTCATACAAATTATAAACATTAGTAAGTGCACACATTGCAGGTGATGATAAATGTTATAGAAAATGTGGTTTTTTCATAGCTAAAGTATCTCTACGTATATCCTTTTTTATTTTTGAATATGGCTACATTTCATCTAAATCTGTTTGTTGGTTTGTGTAGCTCATTCACCACATCTTCTTTGATAGTATTCATTATTGAACTGTTTTATCTTCAATCAATACAGGACATTTTATTTGTAATTCGCCATAAAATTCTGTTATTTTACTACCAGTTTCACGTCTTAACGCTATCAAGTCATTTTTTTTAAGACTTCTGTTTTCTAATGTTCCCCCTTTACCATTAATTAACAATGAGACATCTTTCTTTAAATATTCTCCATACAAAATGTTCCCCTGTTCGAAAAGAAATCTATATGATTGTTTTCCATCCGGCATTAAAACAAAAATTGTCTCGCCTTCTATATATCGACCAAAAAATGGTAAAACCATTACATAAGATAAATTATCCTCAAAAAGATTAAATAACTTGATATTGTTTTCTGCTTCATCTCTCTTGAATAAATGAGAACCGAACTTGTTGAGTGACATTTTCGGACTGATTCGTTTCACGTATTTGAGGATGTATTTATGCAATTACTTTAGCTTCACGAAACTCTCCGATTATTGATAGTATTTCATTATTATGACCAGTATGACCAGCTCTCATGGAAGCTGTTATTAGTCTCAATCTATCAACAAGTTCGTTGATATTATCCCAATAAACATAATCTATATCGATTTTATCAATATTCCTCAACCCCTTTCCCGTTCGCATTCTAGTTATTGGAGGTTTCAGTTTCTTTAAAAAACGGTTTGATGTGTCGTGTTTTGGTTATACCATGTTTTTGTAGGTATGGTTGTATTATAGTTATATATTTTGAAGATCCATTTTCCTGCACACGTTCATTTGGATCATAATTTCTTCGACATGCATTGGTTTTAGCTAAAATATCCATATAATTATCCAAATCCTCATTTTCATAGTCTTCAAGATATTTTTTAAATAGTAATTCGTACAATCCTTTTGTACCATCATAAATTCTTCCATCTACTTTTACATTTTTTCCAATAATTTCTACAAATTTAAGTGTGGTCCCCAAATAGAATTTATCAGTATCTATATCATGTACTATTCCATAATGATGATCAAAATTATGTTCAGTATCCTTCACACTAGCATCAATATAATCTCTTGGTAGTGGATCAAAACTTTGTAACCATATTTCATATGGTTGCGTGTCCATTAAATTTTGAACCGATTGCCTTGACTGTTCCAATATATCTGAAAGATTTGGATTTTTCGAGCTTTCGAAGGGGTTGGTTTGAGCTATAACACTAGTTTCTAGTATAGTTGGTAACTGACTACGTTCTTGTATAGTATAAGGTAACTGGATAGGTTCTTGCATAGATGGTAACTGGCTAACAGATGCAAGGCTTGTATCAAAAAATGATGGTATTTCCATCGGTAGAATAGGAGTTCTACCAGTTCTTGTAGGTCTTGTAGGTGTTGATGTCTCATAAAATAATCTTGAAAAACTTGGTTTAGGTTTTAATGGTGTTGTGTGAATCATAGAAGTCTCAGGTTGTTCTTCTTCTTCTTTGAATTCCTCCTTTATGTTGAAAGGTTCATTTATTTCAGAAATAAGTTGTTGTAGCGGTTGAGTTATTGGTTTGTAAGCTTGCTCTAGTTGTGATTGTGTAGTGGTCATAGCTAATTTTAGACTACTATATTTATCCTTGACAGCTTTTCTTGACTTTATCAATTCCTCAGCCAACCGCTTATCCATTTTATAGATATATGAATTCATCAAAATTTTTCCTATACCTTCCGCAATTCAGTTCACAATCTTTATCAATAACCAGAAAATTATAAGGGTCTTTCCAACAGTGTGCGCAGAGTTGCTTCAATTGCTCAAATGACATATCCAGCATACAATGATCATTATATATATGATTCAAATTCATAGAATCCTGCTTGAATAAAATTAGCAAATTTGCGTTCTCACGTATAAGTCTTTTCTGAATTGATGAATAACCTTGAAAAATAAAAAAGCAGTCTGTATTTTTATGCCTCCCCTGCGTGAAATAGTCCCTTATTATAGTTTGTGTTCCACATGGTATATCATCAAATAGGATGACCGAATTTGGTGCTATTTCATTAGGAGGAATGATATTTTCATCGCTTTCATACTCGAAATATCCAATCTCTTTCATGGGTACCAATAGTTGTCTTGAATATTCATACTTTGGCTGTTGTGATGATTTGGGATAAAGGTACACGTTTGCAAATCTTATTCCATTTGGATGCTCAAGTAAAGCCAACATCAAATTGGTTTTACCTGAAGCAGATTGTCCAACAATGAGACATCTTTTCGATTCCCCACCAAATAAATCACCATGTTTTTGGATTGGTTTCGTAAAATCCTTCACATCATGGTTTGGAATGGGTAAGGAAAACGATTGTTTTTCTATCCGCATTGTAGATATCAATAAACAAATTGTTTTTTGCAAAAGTATTTATACATTAATCAGATGGACATATTGATCAGATAGCAATACATCGATAGACAATCGTGTTGCAAAATTTTAAACTAAAAATAGTATTGAAATGATACACACAAACCTCTATAGGTATAAAATGATTGTACACGCTACACGAAAGTACATTACGTGATCGGGTAAAACCGGCGGTAGTAGGTCACCAATTGAGCTTGGTGGGGTTCATCCCCCCCTGAATAACCTCTTCTGTCCCTTAAAAAGCGCGACACGCACATCCATCCGGCCTCTTCAAGGCACTAGCCCTTAAGACAATGGATGCTAAAGCATTAGCGAAAGAGTTGAAAAAACTCACTAAATCTCATGAACAGCTCCGTCAGAGCCATGAGAAGCTTGACGCCCTCTTTGTACAACGTCGCGACGAGTACCAAGAGGAGCGCGAAAGGAAAGATAGCATTATCAAATGCTTTGGTTCCTCGAGTGAAAAGCTCCAATCTGAGATTGCGCAACTCAAGGTCCAGCTCTAGAAAAGGGCTCCCTCTGCTCCGCGACCTTCTTCAAAGGTGGCGGTACAGAGGGAGGTCACTGAGCTGAAAACTGAGATTGAGCGTCTCAGAAACGAGCTACGACAAAAACTGCTGTTGGAGACTGAGATCAAAAGCCTCAGATCTCAGCTCGAAAAGAAGGCTCCCCCTGTACCTCCTTCTTCTTCAAAGGTGGAGGTCCAGGGGGAGACTGTGAGGGACGACGTAAGGATCATTCCAGCTTCACTGGATGGTCACAAAAACATCCAGACCGTTCTGGATGAGATGGCAGCGAACTACCACACCTTCTCTCGACCAGAGGAGCGTTCGTTGCAGGTAGTCATTCGTGGACTACCTGCCAACGCAGACCTAGAAACACTCAGGTCAGAGCTCGCCACTCGCTTTGGCATCGATACTGTGCCACTCCGCATGACTAGCCGGAAGACCCGGCAAGTCATGCCCCTAGTGTTGGTGAAAACCAACGCTAGGCGGATCTTTGAGATCAAAGAGCTGCTCGGCGTTGATGTCAAAGTTAAACACAAAAAGAAGTCACCGGAACCACGGCAGTGTTTCCGGTGCCAGCGATGGGGTCACACCCAAAGCAGGTGTCGTCATGCACATCGCTGCGTAAAGTGTGCCGGTGCACACAGCAGCAGAGACTGCACGCTCGAGAGACTCGCTAGCGGTGAACGCAACGCGAGCTGCGTGGTTTTCGGGGTGAAAGGCCACCCCGCGTGGCTGCCCATCGTATATGGGCAGAACGAAACCCAAAAAAGGGGAAGAGAAGACAAAAGCATACGCTTTTTGGTCAAAGAGAGCCCAAGCTTCGTTTGAGTCTCGCGTCGACGCAGAAGTCAAGAAAAGAGTGCAAGCCTTTAAGGCTGCTCAAAACAACTAGACAGCGGTCTAGAATTCACCGCAGCGAGAGCGGAGTTAGGACAAACGCGTCGCAACCGTGTATTCACCTCTGGTAGTGGCTCCAGATTTTTACCCCTTTTTATTTTATTTTCTTTTCTTTTTCGTAACCACTAGTGCGGAGACACACGGGTAGGACGAGTTTTGCCGCGATCCTACCCTGTGACCAAGAGGCCTTCGGAAGGTAACCCGGTACCAAAGAGCTAAAAATTAAGTGAGAGATTGGGACACTAAAGGGCTTATCCCTGACGTCCTAATGCGTGGGTGGAGTTTAGTGGGCAAACCCCACACTACCCTATGGTCTCGGATCATAGGGTGTCTGGTTTCAGATTCTCCACCCTTGGGCCGGATCCCATAAAAAAAAAAAAAAAAAAAAAAAAACGAAAGTACACTTCCTCCAAACACTCCAAGAGGGAAGGTCGAGGCTCAATAAACACTCTAATTAATAGACTACCTGTTGAGCTTCATATTCCTGGCTATCAATTTTGTGGTTCTGGTACAAATTGAGAAAAAAGATTGAATAGGGGAGAGTCTGGTATCAAATCATTGGATGCTGCGTGTCGAGAACACGATATCGCATACTCACAACCAACTGATTTACCTCAACGACATCGAGCGGATAAAGCTCTAGCAGATAAAGCTTGGCAGAGAGTTGGAGCAAAAGATTCCTCGGTAGGAGAAAGAATTGCTGCTCTAACAGTAAGTGGAATTATGAAAGGTAAACGGAAACTTGGAATGGGGATCAAAAGAACCGAAAGAAAAAAGAAAACACGAGTTATCAAACCCCCTAAAAAAATTGGTGGATTTCTTCCATTATTACTTCCAATTTTGGGTGCACTAGGAGCCTTAGGCGGTGGTGCAGCTGGAATTGCTAAGGCCGTTAATGATATTAAAGTATCAAAGGAGCAACTCGAAGAATTACATCGACACAATAAAGAAATGGAAAAACTTTCCAAGTAGGGCGGTGGATTATACATTAAACTCTACAAAGGAGGCACTATCAAGAAAAAAACCATAAAAAAAATCAAATAAAATTTTCGCAGAGATCCCTTTCAAATAACGATATACTAAAATGTATGAAAATATTGAATATCTCACATTAAAGAGGTGTATTTATGCGTGAGAACCTCCCCAAAAAATGTAAAGTGAAGGAATGTGGTATTTTGAATCTAGAAAGTTAACAAAATCATGGAACTCATTGTACTGCATACATAAATGAAGCGTTTTATTTTGATAGTTATGGAAACTTGAGACCACCTATCAAACTCGTTAGTTATTTGAAATCTAATGACAAAATTCAAATCTGGTATTCGTATGAAACAGTAGAAAAATCCAATACAAATAATTGTGGACAATTGTCAATCGAATTTCTATATAATAATATGACATGATCGAGAACCAACAGTAACGTTGAGAGTGTCATCATGACTAGAACTATAACAATAACGGGAAATACTTCTGTGTTGAAAGCAGAATTTAATCCACCTATCTTTTTGGATGAAAATAAAGAATATTTTCTTGGGTTAGCTGATTTTGAATCGTTTATGAGTATACCTAACATACAACCGGGTAGCAATAAAATATATGTAGCGGATAAAGTTATCACAATTCCAGAAGGAACTTACGATTTAAAAGATATTGAAACATATATTAATTATTTAATTGATGACATTTTTGGAGAAAAAGTTGGGTTTAAGATGAAAGCAAACCCCAATACATTAAAATGTCAGCTTTATTGCAAAGGAAATAGATTTCACACTGAATGACTCCATAGCGAAAATATTGGGTCTTAAGAAACGAAAAATTTCATCAAATGAATTATCTAAATCGGATGAAGTTGTTAATATATCTAAAGTTAATGTAATTTGTGTTGATTGCGACATTTGCATTGGATCATCATATAATTCATCAGTTTTTTCCATCTGTTCCTCCAGGGTATAAAATAGTGGAATCACCATTACCAATACTTTATTTCCCCATCAGTGTCAAGACAATCAACAACATCACTGTTAAAATAGTGGATCAAGAAGGTGATTTGAATAATTTCCAAAACGAGACCATAACAGTTCGATTACATCTTAAAAATTAAAAAATATTATGGTTATTAAATACAACTATCGCTATTTCAAGCAATCGCCATATAAAAAGGAGAAGCTGTCTATAGAAACCAGTCCAAGACGAGACTCCAACAAGTTAACATCACAAAATCACCAATTTCTTATATCTCTGGGGTTACAAGTACTGAAATAATGTACATATTAATCGTTGATGAAAAATTATATGTAGATAATTCAATAATAAGCTCTGAGCTTCATTCATATCAACCGTTTGTCTCTTCAAAATTTGAATACAATGATGAAATTCGCATACCTGTTCAAGAACTTGATATATACACACAACCTTCAGGGAGTCATTTTTACATTGAAGGTACCTTGACCAACAATAAGGGTGCCTATTCTAAAAAATTACAATTTGTCAACAATGATATAGCTTATTTGTTTCGAGAAATTCGCTATGAACTTGATGGAGTTACTATAGATTCTGTAAGAAATGTTGGTTTAGCTTCAACCTTGAAGGGTTATCTTTCGTATAATACAAATGAAAGCTTGAAGCTGCAAAATGCTGGATGGTTTCCAAATAGAGATGAAAAGAAAAACATTTTAGTTGATGATAAAGGAAAATGGAATGTTGATGGGATTTTTTGAAGACCCTAAAAAAATAATCTTGTATATGAAACAAGAACTGGTTTTGATCCGAGCCAGCGATTATGTTGATGGAGTTTCATATGTTGAAGATGCGCAAAATCCATCACCCGAAGCGGAAAATCCAAAAGGTACATTTGACAAGATCTATTGGAAAGTACCTCATATTCAAGTTGATATACCACAACAACTAGCTTTAACACAAATTCTTGAAACTAATAAAGATCTGTTACTTGGATTTCGTGGTTGAGAAATTGTTGAATATTCCTCGCTACCTGAAGCGACCCGTCATGTTAAAACAAGTAGTAAGCTTGAAGCACCTCGCCATATAATGATTGGTTTTCAAGAAAATAGAAGAGGACGCATCATGAAAGATGCTAGTCAATTCGATAATATAAATCTCACAAATATTAGAGTGATTTTGAATTCTGAAAGATATCCATATCATGATTTGTATTTGAATTTCAATGATAACAAGTTTTCAGCTCTCTATGAAATGTTTGCAAACTTTGAAAATTCCTACTATGATATACCAAGCGAACCAATTTTCAACCCTCAAAACTTTAAAAATAAGTGTCCAATCGCACATATTGATTGTTCCCACCAGAAAGAAACACTTCAAACAGGCACTGTTGTTTTGAGAGTTGAATTTGAGACAAATAATAATACAAAAAAGGATACATCAGTATATTGTCTGATTTTACATGATAAATTATTTAGCTACAATCCTTTAACAAAAATAGTCAAGCAATTGTAATACGCATGTTCTCAAATAACTAAATAAACCATTTTATTTCTCTAAATGATGTTCAGTATGTCTCCAGAATTGAAGCTTTACTTATCTTACCATTTAAAGAGATCGAAAGAATCAAAAAACAAATTCAAGATTATAGTGGTAAAAAGCAGATGATGGTGAAATTCTCACAATTGTAAATATGAAACTACTCGTTTTGGATGTACAAGGATTTATAATTCAAAACAAAAAATTTATTCCTAAAGAACTGGCTGCCTATGATGGAAAAAAAATATGCCGTTATATACTTAGATCCTCCTTTTCTATGGAACACTTGCCTCCAGAACTGCGTAAACAAGCAAACTGGTTGATGAAAAATCATCATTGTATTTCATGGAATGAAGGATTCACGCAATCACATAAGTTTTCCGACATTGTAAAAAATATAACAAGAAACGTGGATCATGTGTACGCGAAAGGAAAAGAAAAGGCGCAATACATTGGGAAATATTCATCGAAGCCCGTTATCGAACTTGATGACAATCCACCTTTATCGTTGGAAAAACCACATTATCTATACCATGTATCATCACCTGCAATGTGTGCACTTACTAATGTTTATAATTTGTGTAAAACATGTTTAATGATTGAATAAATCACATCTTTGATTACATTTTTTATTTTATTTCAAACACCTTTTTATAAATATTTTCAACCCTCAAAACTTTAAAATAAGTGTCCAGTCACACACAGTGATTGTTCTCATCACAAAACAACACTTCAAGCAGGCACTGTTTTGTTTTGAGAGTTGAATTCGAAACAAATAATAATACAAAAAGGATTCATCAGTATGTTGTCTGATTTTTACATGATAAATTATTTAGCTATAATCCTTTGACAAAATTAGTCAAGCAGTTGTAATTCGCATGTTCTCAAATAATTATATAAACCATTTATTTCTCTGAATGATGCTCACTATGTCTCCAGAATTGAAGCTTCGCTTATCTAACCATTTAGTATGAGAATTTTATGGTGACTTACAAATAAAATGTCCTGTATTGATTGAAAATAAAACAGTTCAATAATGAATACTATCAAAGAAGATGTGGTGAATGAGCTACACAAACCAGCCAGAAGATTTTTTAAAAGAAGAGCAGTAATTGTAAAGGGTATCAATGATCGTTTTCAAGCAGATTTAGTTGAAATGCAACCATATTCGAAAATAAACAAAGGATATAGATATATTTTGGTCATAATTGATGTGTTTTCAAAATTTGTTTGGGCAATTCCTGTCAAAACAAAGACTGCTAAAGATGTAACCACAGCCATGAAATTAATTTTAAACAGTGTAAAAACACCTCCTAAAAATTTGCAAACAGATCATGGAAAGGAATTTTTTAATACAGAGTTCCAAGATTTGATGAAAAAACTCAACATCAATCACTACTCATCATTTTCCAATATGAAAGCTAGCATCGTAGAAAGGGTGAACAGAACATTGAAAAACAGAAAGTGGAAAAAATTCAGTTTGCAGGGAAACTATAAATGGTTAAAAATATTACCTGAGATAGTATCAGAATACAATAAAACCAAACATTCTGTTATTGGAATGAAACCTATACATGTATCTAAAAAACATGAAAAGCACCTACTATCAAAAGTTTATGATCGTATAAAAACAGTGAATCCTTCAAAATATGAAAAGGGTGAGTATGTGCAAATAAGTAAGTTTCGTGAGATGTTTTCAAAAGGGTATACACCTAACTGCTCAAATGAAATCTTTGTGATTAAAAAAATAAAAACCACAAATTCAACAACCTACATATTGGAGGATCATAGAGGTGAAGAAATACAGGGTGCATTTTATAAGGAGAAGTTGCAAAAAGTTAAACATCCTGACGTGTATTCTGAGACGGAAGGGAAATAAAGTTTATGTAAAATGGTTGGGCATGAATAATTCACATAATTCATGGGTTATGAAAAATAATGTATTGTAATATCTTGTAATCCAATAAAAACCTTGCTAGTGAATGATTCTTTTATTTCTATACAAATATACTCCTAGAATAAGTAGCATGATACAAAAAATGAATGCAAAGATTGATATAATAGCGAATTTCATATGATTTTTACATTCAAACGAATCAATTAGTACATTCCAGTTTGTTGGTTAAAAATTTTCACCTACAAAATAAAGTCTTAACTTAAAAGCTGATTATGACAAATTTTTGATTGACTCATCAATTTTTTAGCCAATCAATCCATTATTAACAATTAATTTTTCTCAGTTTGATGGTCAAGAGTCATTATGATTGGTTGATAATATGCAAATAAACATTTCTTGTATATTTGAATCCACTTGTATATACAAGGTATTGTTAAAAAAGGCGCTCAGAAACAATACTACTGCTGGAAGTCCTGTTGTCATTGTTGATTTTTATACTAATGGATATATTGTGGCAATATTTATCTACTTCACCCAACAGGTATTATTTTTTTAATTCAGCTACTTTTCAATGTGAATCATCTTTATGTGATTGAATTAAACAGAACCTGTCTTGTTGAAAACCACAAAGCAAACCGATCCTGAATTTATACCTGGAATTTTATAATCAGTGAACTAATACTGCAGGCTACATTTGTTCATTTCATTTCCATATAACCACAATTGCTTATGAGATGTTTTTGTTAATGTTTTGTGTTGTTTTCTTGTTTTCTTGTGTTCTTGTTCTCTTGTTTTCTTGTTTTCTTGTTTTCTTGTTTTCTTGTTTTCTTGTTTTCTTGTTTTCTTGTTTTCTTGTGTTCTTGTTTTCTTGTTTTCTTGTTTTCTTTTTTCTTGTTTTCTTGTCATCTTGTTTTCTTGTTTTCTTGTTTTCTTGTTTTCTTGTTTTCTTGTTTTCTTGTTGTCTTGTTTTCTTGTTTTGTTGCTGTTGTAGTTACTGAGACTTGTTATTGATAAGAAAACCACATTCAACCTAAATTTAGAACTGTTGATAAGAGGAGTGTGACATTGATAAGGCTGTGGTTGGTGTGATAAGAAACCCACATCCTGTTTACTGTTGATAAGAAAACCGCATTCAACCTAAATTTAGAACTGTTGTGGTGTTGTCCATCGTCTCGCACACAACTGATCCGCCTGCCCCCCACTTTGGTGGTGCTCAACATCTCTGGATGTATCATTGGATTTTTAAACTTGGGGTGATAAAACATTTTTTCTCACAACAGAAATAATGTAACATCTTGGATGTCTAACTATAGTCAACTCCTCCACCGCAACCTACTGAGGACCCCCACTCCCCACTCTCCACCTCCCACTCAAGACCCTCACTCAAGACCCCCACTCAAGACCTCCACTCAAGACCCCCACCGAAGACACCTCTCCTCTCTCTGGTTCAACCAGAAACTTTCACTCTTTTCCACATTTACCCAATACCAATTTTTGATAGTAAAACCAGATTTTATTATATAATTCCAACAACTCAGAGATATCTAGCTCGAGATGATGATTCGATATCTTTTGTACCCTTCTTCAATCTGGAGGGCTGCAAGCAACTGACACACAACCAGAAGATCTGCTCAGACGCACTCCCGTATCCGATAGACAGCAATGCCATATGCGAAGCGCAACTTCTAAGAAATCCAATAAAGTTTCCAAAAACATTTCAAGTGACCATCCTCGTAGCTGCTGGATATAACGTCAAACAGATCAACACCAACTACTGGCTCATAACGGTCTCAGAACAACTTCCCGTCACCATAAAATGTGAAGGACAGGAAGCCAAGACCAAATTGATCCATACTAACAGTCTACTCAAACTACAACCTCACAACGCATTTGTTGGACGCACAAGAATCCAAGCCAAGAGGATCATCGACAACCCAATCTCCATCAAATACGATTGTTGCGAATACCTTCCCGAAAAGTCACACATTCCCGATTTGAAACCGCTGAAGCTAAATAGGATCGACATAGAAAAACTCGGCATAGCCCAACATAAATTGGACCAGTATTCAGAAAGTTTGGACAAACTCTTGAATGAGTCATTCATCACAAAGAATTCTTATTGGTTCACAATCTTCACCATCGTCTGCATAGCAGTCCTCTTTGCCTTATACGTCTTCCTGAAATGCCGAAGAAGAAGAAGAAGATTACCAAGTCTCATGGCTACCGCAGGGAATCAAGATAATAGGGAGTTTTTGAAGCACTTATTTGACCCGTTATTAACGTTGCCGGTTATTCTGAGCTTGCGCAGATGTCTGGAAATAACCGAATCGGTTATTAACCGATAACGTGTTACGTTATCTACGGAGCCTTAACGTTCGCTTAATAACCGTCGGTTATTTTCTCATGTTGTCATATTGATATACAGTATTATTTAATTATCACATAGAAATCGTGAAACATACAAAGTTCAATTTAAATTGTTAAAAATGACTACAGTTACACTGGAATTGTATGATTCTTGTCTTTTTATTAAATATCCAACAGAAACTGATCCTATGTTTTACAGCTTGGCAACAGTGTAATTGATGTTGATGGAGATCAGCTGTTTATCATTCTAGTCGGCAATCGGTGTTTTGCCCATGATGCTCGTAGATTCTGTGCTCGTAGTTTTGCTTGAGTTACATTTAATTTAACTTCGAAGTGAAAGTGAAAGATTTTCGCTTGTCAAACGGGAATTATGTACTACCATCCACATTGAATTTGGCGTAAAAGTAACTTTGAACACATATTCAATGTAGATGGTAGCATATTATTATGATTCATGTTTGCCAAGCGGACGTGAAATAAGATGTAAACCTTACATTTGGTAGTCTGAATCTTCATTTCTATCTTCAGTCATATTTCATAATTCGTGCTGCTCTGCTAGGAATTTGGCAAAAATATCACAAAATCAAAACATCAAAACCAAAAACACAACAAATCTGATCACTATGATGACAGATGACATGGTGATGACAACGTCAAACGTAAAACACGAGTTTCAAAATTAGGGAGTTTTTGAACCTCTTATTAATTTCAACGTTATTAACGTATCACGCTATAAAATTCCTAGCAGAGCAGCACGAATTATGAAATATGGAAGATATTTTGGTCCAAATTGGACCAGATTCAAACTACCAAATGTAAGGTTTACATCTTATTTCACGTCCGCTTGGCAAACGGGAATCATAATAATATGCTACCATCTACATGGAATTTGTGTTCAAAGTTACTTTCACGCCAAATTCAATGTGGATGGTAGTACATAATTCCCGTTTGACAAGCGGAAATCTGTCTTTTTCACTTCGAAGCTAAATTGAATGTAACTCAGGCAAAACCACGAGTATGGGCAAAACACCGACTGGAATGATAAACAGCTGATCCTCATCAACATCAATTACACTGTTCCCAAGCTGTAGAACATAGGATCAGTTTCTGTTGGATATTTAATAAAAAGACAAGAATCTTACAATTCCAGTGTAACTGTAGTCATTTTTAACAATTTAAATTGTACTTTGTATGTTTCACGATTTCTATGTAATAAATTAATAATACTGTATATCAATACGACAACATGAGAAAATAACCGACGGTTATTAAGTGAACGTTGAGGCTCCGTAGATAACGTAACACGTTATCGGTTAATAACCGATTCGGTTATTTCAAGACATCTGCGCAAGCTCAGAAGAACCGGCCTTCTTCCGGACAACTCCCAAGGCATTACCTTTTAGTAAAAGAGGGGAGTTGTTATATCAAAAATTCAACCTTTCTTTTACCGTTCATTCACCTGGTTTCGCAATCCATCTTTTGTTGTAAAGCTACGTCAGCAGAACATGCACTATGTCCCAATCTGCTGACTTTGCTAATCATTTTCATATAAATAGAAAATGTAAGTTACAATAAGGTTCCATATTATTTTAGTCAATAGAATGTCATGACGAATAAATGTTTCATTTTCAATCAATAAAATAAGTTTTTAAAAATAAAGTTTTAAAAGTGAAAATATAACATATATACAGGGTGGTCCTGAAGTAATCGGACATACGGTAACACTAGATTCCTCACACAAAAATATTGCGATAGACCTCAACTTGTCAAATCCGAAAGTTGATATTAACAGAGATACAGGGTGTCAAAGTTGAATTTTGATATTTGATTTTTCCAAATAACTTTTGAAATAATCATGTTATTTTGATGAAATTTGATGGGTAGGGGTTGTTTGACATGCAAAATTCATATCTGTCCTTGGTATTGGACTTACATGTAAGGGGCGCCACTTACACATCTTTCCACACATTCAGACAGTTATTACGTTTTTGTACGCACTCGAACATTTTTTTTAATTAAAAAATTAATTTTTCCGTCATTTTTACGTAAAAAGGTACGACTTGTAAAAGTCGATAGGAATGACCATATTCAAGATATCTGCCCTTGAAGTGATCCATACAATATTGTTTCTGATGGAAAATTTTGAAAATTAACATAGGGGGCATCGAAAATGCCGTTGTCACGGTAATTTTGACAAGCGTCTTGATGCTCAATGTATTTCATAAAAAAAAAACAAAAAAAATTATAAATTTTTTTTAGGAAAAAAAAATTTTTTTTTGTAAAAAAATATAAAATTGGATAATTTTTTTTAAATCAAAAAACATTGAGCATTCAAGCTCATGTCAAAATTACCATGATAACGCCGTTTTCAAAGCCTCCTATGTTCATTTTCAAAATTTCCCATTCAAAACCACATTGCATGGATCACTTCAAGTTCAAATAACTTTAAAAAGGTTACTCCTAGGCACTTCTACACTTCTGAAGTTGAAGTTAAATACGGAAAAATACAATACATCCAAGGACTTTCTAATTCACTCATTGGTTTATTCAAAGAGTTCAATTTAAAAATTGCTAAATATAATCTAAAGAAACTTACTTCCTTCTAGTCAAACCTGAAAGATCGTACAGTTGCTAACAGTAAATCTGATGTGATATATGGCATTGAATGTCAATGTGACAAAGTCTACATAGGACAAACTTCGCAAAAACTGTCCAGACGACTGGCGTTACATAAAAGTGATTGCCACGCTTTTATTTGGTTGGTGAAATCTGAATTAAGGTTTGGTACCTACTTCAGTCCCAAAAGTAGCGTCAGCTGAAATGAAGTTGTTGAGTGAGCGTGCAAATATGCCCAAGCTCAAAACACCCGGAGAGCTGGGAGGGTTAGCGCCAGTGACTTGTAACGGACCAAGTCAGAAATCCCCAAAAGGTCCTTGGAAACTAGATTTCAGCATCACTATATTGAAAAACAGAAACATGAAGGAAAAAAATTTCCACTTGTGACTCCACCCAAATAAAACAAAATATGTGACGTTGAATGTCCAGTTTATCAGAATCCCAAAGTCAAATCAAATTTCGTCGCAAATCAATAATAGTTATATGATGAATGGCCTCAAGTGATCACTTTCAAAACAATAAAACTAAAGATTGTAAACTACTCATCATTGTACGTTACCACATTACTAGTTAGGTAGGTTCAGTGAATTCAGTTGAACGAGAACTAGGTTGATGATTGGCTACATGAACCAATACATACAGTGGTTGGCCAATGTTGACTTCAGCAACCGGTGGTCATTCACAAAGATTCACTCAGCATATAGCGTCGAATTGTTTTGACATGGAACGTACGTCGAATTGAGCCACGTACATAAAAAACACCCAACAGGAGTAAAGACTGATATAACTCCCTGTAGTACTGTAGTTTATATAAAATGAATAAAATAAATTCCATAACAGTCACCAGATTATCAAGAAAATGACATTATCACAATAATTAATGACATTGCAACGTTAACAGCTACTTGTTTCCTAAATGATTTTCACAGTCAACACTTAAAACTGTGCTGGAAATTTGATATCAACTGTGTAGGTTATGAATTGAAACAGCATAAAATATTGATAGTGAAGCGTTACAACGTAAATTAATTACAAAAAGTTTACTCATTAGCCGAAATTGAATTTGGAAAAAAAACAGTGCGAAACGTACTTGAAAATTTGTCACTTTAAAAATAGAACGTGGATTGTTATGGCATGAGAGAAAAACGATAAGGAGTACAATGAGTTTAACTTATAAACAATGAGGGTTTTTTCTTAAGTTATTTCCCGCAGAAGTATCCTGACTGCAGGTACGTCGGTCCACCTCGATGTTGACCCAACAATTGAATCTACTCCCAAGAAATAGCCATTTAGTCATGCATGGTCACATGCAAAAAGAGCAATCCGACTCACCTCTAGTCAAAAATCCCCAAAAAGGCACAACTCTGGAGTAACGGCAAAACGGTAACTAAATCCACACAACTAAACACTCCAGGGTTAAAATAAGGTGTCTAACAACAAGATCCATCAAAAGGTGACTAGAATTTCTTCCGATTGAATTTGTTAGCCCCTTTGACTGTGAGAGATTCAATATCAGAATGGCCTTTGACAGATGACCATGACAATGACGTGACCAAGACAATATGACATGAGTGAAGGTAGGTCAGTTGACACGGATTACCATCATGCTCGTTTGCCCCCGGGTGTAAAAAATCGTAGAAAGACAATTTTCCACATGCAAGAAACCAACAAAACTACACATTACTGGGTCTTATTGCAGTTGTTGTGGGTACGAGAACGATAATAAAAGAATTCCTATAGCCAAATAAATCATCCCAAGTCCGGCAACACTGTCACGTAGAAATGAAAACCTGTTGAATGACATTCGGATTGTTGAAGATGAAAAATGATGATAGCAATGATCCATGGACAAAACAGGCTAACCAAACTTATTGACAAGGGATGAGAATGGAACTAGAATCAAAGGTGAACAATGACTATATATGGATGAAAATCAACTGCTTAAACGAACAAAATATCCAATAAAACCATAGAAACTCGTAGTGAAAATTTCACCCGTGACAACTCCCCCTCTCCTTCGATAGGAGGGAAAATTCCTAAAAGAATTGACCGACGATAAGTAGTGATAAGCGTCACTAACCCATAAGTGTAAACAAAGAATACAAACTATAGGAAAAGAAGATGATATGAGAGATGAAGAAAACTGAAAAAAATCGCGCAAAATATTGTTCAAGGGCAACACAACAAAAATGACAGTCCTCACTGATCCAGACCTACCAAACCTAGAGAATTGCATGATCCAACCATTGCAGGGTGAAATTTCGTCATGTGGAATCCTTAACCGGCATTGCGTAACCTCACTGAGACTAAGGAAACCTCGTGTAATTTCATTTGAAGAGATCATCATTGGAAATTTCACCATAAACATTTTCAGAATCCCAATCGCTTTATTTCCCGAGATATTTTAATAGGCCACTTACCTTGGCGCACCCTCTTTATACATATAGCTGAAGGACAGTATATGGCTAATTTCCGACTGCATCCCCACTATATTAAGACTGTTCGTTCTTAACTGGTCATTCAAGACTACCCGTCCAATCTATACAGGGTGACAATTTAAAAAGGACCAGCATTTGATTGTGTCCAAACCAAAGGTATGAAGGTTTGGCAAGACACATCATTTTAGATACCAAGGGGGAAAACTTTTGAGGTATCTATTGTTTTTTTGGAATCAACACTCTCACGCCCAGGGTAGCTACCCCTGAAGTTTCAAATAACAACCCCTACTTATTCTGTGATTCTTGAAATCTTCACGCTATTCTCCATACGCTACATCACTTTTTTTTCAAAATCCTAACCTCACAAAATTTTTCAAACGAACAGAATTAATTGTTCCTTGAACTGATGATAGTATGAACATTTGGTGAGACACATCAATCTAGATATCGAGGGAGACAACTTTTGAGGTATCTATTAATGTTCTGGATTCAGCCCCCTCACTCCCAGGGTAACTACCACTGAAGTTTCAAATAGCAGCCTCCACTTAATCCGCGATTTTTGAAATCTTCATGTAATTCTCAATAAGCTACATCACTTTTTTTTTTCAAAAATAAAGTATATAACCTCACAAACTACTGTTTGTGAAATAAGGAATTCCAATAAAAAAAATAATTTATCTAGAGATACATAAGGAACTCAAAAATGACAAAAGAAATGGGGGTTTTCCTTCAAAATTTTGAGGTAGGCGCAATGGAGATTAGGTTCAAAAGTTGTCTCCCTCGATATTTCAATTGACGTGTCTCACCAAATTTTCATACTATCATCAGTTCAAGGAATAATTAATTTTGTTCGTCTGAAAATTTTTGAGAGGTTAGGAAGTTCAATTTTGGAAAAAAAAAGTGATGTAGCCTATGGAGAATAACGTGAAGATTTCAAAAATCGCAAAATAAGTTGGGGTTGCTATTTGAAATTTCAGTGGTAGCGTGAACCCTACCCTGGGCGTGAGGGGGTTGATTCCAGAAAAACAACAGATACCTCAAAAGTTGTCCTCGATATATAAATCGACGTGTTTCGCCAAATTTTCATACTATCATTGGTTCGGACACAATCAATTGCTGGTCCTTTTTAAATTGTTACCCTGTATATATTTATATATATTTCGATATTTTCCGTGATAGCTCTGTAACGGTAGAATTAATTTTGATGATTCTTGGCTAATATTTCCAATACCTGATAATTTGAACTTATGGCACTATTTCAATCTCGTTTTCCAAGCCTGGGACGGACCACTACCAACAACATAAAAATACTTCAAGCTAAAGAATACTCCAGATTCACAATGAGAAAATCAACCGTTGTCACGAAAAACACATAATATTTTTAAAAAAATATATAGGAGTGATGCTGTACCGGAAGTAAGTATTGTAATCACTTATTTTTTAATCAAGAAAAGCAATACTTTCGTGATTTGTCATTCAAGAAAATGTGTACATGTTAACGGTGCTCACATAGATTATGCGAGTGGGACAAGTGGCATACATCTGATTCACTATCTATCATTTTCAATGATTTGCGTTTTTCTCAGGAAGGGTTCACTTTTCCGTTGTGAATAAGAAGTACCTTTTCTATCCTAAATTAGGCGTTGAACTAAAATAAATAGTTGCAACTTGAAAACAAGAAGGCGTATCAAAGATTAAAACCATTTTAAACTAAGATGAACACCCTTGTCACCCACCTTAGTTTGTGTTTGGTAAAAAATGGATGTATGTCACCTTATTGTAAAAAACTAGAGCAAAAAGAAAAAAAATGACAGTGACAAGTCATAACATGCACGTCCACACGTCATTCCGACGACGATTGCTAGATTCAAGTGGTGAGAACACTGAGAACTGACTTGAATCTAGTCGCCAGTATGAAGAGCAAACGTTAATGTTATGTCTTGTCGCTCTCATTTTTTTTTCTTTTTGCTTTAATCCTTTATAATAAGGATGTCGCTCGAGTGAAATTCATTTCTTATTAAACAAAAACTAGCCCAACCTAACCCAAACTCACAACTAGCTTTGTATAGTTTCAACGCACGTCACTCCGGTGACGATTAGTAGACACTTTTCGAGAACTGTCACACTACTGGATAACCCCGAAGATATTTTTTTTCTGTTATGTCAGGTTCCATTATACTTGAAGAAGTATATTTAATTGTTAGCTCAGGTCAATTTATATTATAATATGAATCTTCCGACTTTCCGAAACTCTTTTTGGAAAGTATATTCTTTGTTTGATAACTACCTCTAAGGAGCGTCCAGATATCCTGACCGAGTAATGAACGATCCAATATGACAACAAGATAAGGGACACAAAGAGGTTTTCGACTCCCCAATTCACGTTGTCTTCATTCACGTACCTACAATTATAATTATAGCCTTTGATCTATTGTTTCAGGTGATCTTCGATATTTAGATACACAAGGCGTGCTTTCGCAACTATAAATACCACCTGTCCATGATTTATGACAACCTGATCTAATTATCACACAACCACACCAAAGATAGAGCTTATAAGATATCTCATGTGGAAAATGATTATCTAGTCTACGTATGATCAAGGCAACCAAAAAAACTATTATTAATTGTAAAAAATACATCCCTGGGTTCAATTTACGTACCTATGTTTTTCCCGTTAAAGCTCGTGATCCAATTGATTGCTGTTTCGGAAAAGCAAGTGATGAATATCCAAACTATCGAACAATATCTGGGAATAATTCATGTCAATCGGAATTATCTGCTCCTCACCAATATAAAATACAACATATTTCCTATTGGAGCAGAGCAGATCAACCTAACTAGATCATATAATATGAATTGTATAAGTTCCCTTATGTATTTCTATGATTAGTTTAATGATATTTGGACATATCATGCGAATGAAAGATAATATACTCTCTACCAAATCAATATATTATTTTCTTGAAAAAATTGTTTGTACCAAATTTGTAAAGTGTTCATTATTCTCTGAAATATACACCAGAACTGATCTTCTTCTCAGCATTGACTATTTCTAATCATTCTGCTGGGGTACATGGCGAATCAAATTTTCCTACGTCAAATCCTTAAAGCGCGCAGGAGAATATGCAAACTCGACCGATTCGCCTCACCCTTCTACCCCTTCAGAATGACCAGTGGCCGAAGTAGGCCTAGGAAAGGACGGGTGAGGGGACAAAGGGGGTGGCTTCGCAAGCAAAGGGGCTGTAAACTTTCCCTTCTCAAAGATCAATACCTCGGCACGCTGGCACCGTGCTTTCTCCTCTCATCATGGTCAGCTACGCAGAGGGTCCTGTAGCTGGACTTTAAAGTTTAAGACAATGAGGGTGTGTATATGTATGTGCGTTACGCAATAGGGGTTGATCGGAACAATCGGAAAAGAATTTCTACTCGTTTTTATTTTTGACATGATTGAGATGAAAATGTTATGCTCATGAATTTTATAAACATGTTGAGTGTACATATGTGGTAAACCATTTTTCTGGTGACGATTTTGAGTGCTTTCTGATCATTTTTCTCTACTTTGATTATCATTTTTGACAGTGGTCGAAGTGATAATTGAGAGCTAAATTCCTTTTGATGGTATTTTGAGTGCAGAAGATGGACTCTTATGCTACCAATGTGTTTTGTAATGATGAGCCAGATACCTATTTTACTGATATGGTAAGTGGTCTCACAGAGTTGCCTTACTTAATTCAATATTGCGCGTTTCAAGTTATTTAAGAGAAATGTAATTGTAATTTCTATTTTGCGGTGTCTTCCAGCAATTAAAGTGTGAGACATCATACCGGTGGTTTAAGAGTTTGATTAGCTATCAAGAATTAGGTTGAAATCTTGCCACGGCTCCTTTTTCCAGCGATTTTGATTTTAAATATCTTACCAATGGTCTATAGAGTTTGACGCTTGTCAAATGATCTCCCAGCGCTCTTTGTTTCCTATAGCGTTGAGGTATGAAGTATAATCATACTTGTGGTATGGGAGTCTGGTTCTTGTGAATGTAGTGATCTCGATTTATGAGTTTGTTAAATATCATTCATAAGACTATATCGACTTGCCACGGCTGATTGATGAAGTTATAGAATGACTATAACGGTGGGTTTTAGGCATGTGGCTTGATACATTTAGCGGTGAGTTGATTTGAACCAAATTAAGAGGAAAGCTATTTGTGTCGGGATGTATGACCGGCCTACGTGGGGGACGCCTAGGGGACGCCCAATCTTTGTTATTTTGTTCAAAGTGTAGAATACTACACTGGTGTTATGTGGTGGTCAACTATTGGACCAATATTTTGTATGACTATACATTTGCAATGTATTCAAGGTTGATTATCATATTTACACGTGTTTAAGGTACGAGCTTTCGTACCCGGTAGAATCGATTTAACAATTACAGAGTTTCTCTTGATACCCCCTTTCAATTTGAACACCTCAAGAACTTAAGCTTGTCAAAATCTTCATTGTATGTTAACCTCTATAAAGAAGGTGACTCAGCCTAATTTTTATTCCAGGTGCGTTTGTTCTTGCCAATAGTGAAGCAGAGCTCGGTGAACCAGTCAATTATTCATTTGTTATTGTTACAAATAAATCCTGACAATCGTTGGATGTGGATTTTATTAAACACATTGTTGATTTTGCTGTGTTATTGTTTTACTGACTTGTCATCATAACATAACTGGAAGTGTGCCAATGTTTATTGTTGTCCGTGAGCAATTTCCAATTGAATTTAAATTTGACAAAATATTGGGAAAATATATTTGTACTAGTTTTGTGGTATTGTTCACGTAAATGTTCACGTAATGTATACTTTTATCATGTTTTGTATTGTTTTTACTCTTGCATTTTGTATTTGCTTTGTCCATAAAATTTATTTAAATTTTTCTGTGGCAATAAAGCATATTTGATTGATTAACATATAACTAAAATTACTCATCCAATATTCACATTGCAAATAAATCCGGAAAAAAAGAGATTAAAATAAAGCAAGATTTTTTTTTATGAAGAAACAACATTTGAAAGGTGTACGATCAATCAAGGATTTTATTCATGATGTTTTGCATAATTCAAGTATATTATAGCATTATCGGGAATACACGTATGAGGTGCAAGAGCGTAAAGAGTACCATCGCTTTTCCATTCTCGTTATATTTTTGAGAATTTGATCTAAATCTAATTGTTACACGAGGTACTTCCCGCGCAGGATTTTTCTCATAAAAAATAGCTCGGTTACTTACAATTTTGTTTATTGGGAACACATTTTTGTCGTGTTCTCACCCCCTATAGGTTTGAAGGTGTTGAAGTTTCAAGTCGCCATATTTGCAATATCAAGCCAGTAGTTATCTTTTTTTTCAGAATGACGCCCAATAGGGTTGTTTATCTCGCTGAAAGCGTAAGGCGCATGCGTTCTAACTAGGACAAGTGACAAACAGTGCCACGTTCACGAGCGTGCTTCTATCCTTGTCTAGCTGAAAATAGAACAAGGATAGAGCATAACGTCTTCAGTGCAATGTGGACGCGGAAGAGATGTCAAAATATGACTTTTGCTTAAACTGAAATGGCGAATCATGACCTATAGATTGAGTTCATGTACTCACGTTTTATTTGTGTATCACTGTATCAGCAAATATGTTACTCTTCATGAAACTCAATAAAAACTCACTCAAACTTGACACTGACACTGACCGTATTTTGGAGGTTAAAAAATATTGTCACACGTCATAACTCGAGATCAAAACTGTCAAGAACTTGACATTTCTAGTCTGTTGCCCTGACATATGCGCATGCGCGGCCCGAGACAAACAACCCCATTGCCGTTTTGACATTGTCATTAATCCCAGCTGTCACTTTTGAGAGATGCAAAACGTTCTTGCATAATATGACTTGATCAAATCTGATTCTGATATATCTAACGGTTTAAGAGTTCGAAGGTGGATAGGTACATCAGAGAATTGCCTATGTGAGAACGTTCTGCATTTCTCAACTCACTGGTGACAGTTGAGGATGTCAAAACGGCCCTTGGGCATCATTTAAAAAAATAAAATACTGGCTCTAAATTGAAACTTTAAACTTTCAGGGTGTAATAAGGATGAAAAGCCCTTCAAAATGAGGTTCCTCTCGACTCCTTTATCCATTTGATTTTTTGCTTCAAATGGCGCAATTTTGACAAAATTAACTGTCACTATGTCAAAAAATAAGAACCTCCTCACATATGGGATGTCCAAATTTCGTTCTAATATGTATATCAAACGGTTCATGAGTTAATGTAGGCTATCATACAGGGTGTCCACGATAAACCCTCAAGCAATGAACAGGGTGATCCTACATTATAACGAAACATGTTTTTTTGTCTTCATTATACAGGGTGTCCCGGATAAAGTTACATTTATCGGGCACCATATGGGGATATTAGAGACGGTGAGAAATAGAAGAGTGGCGATGTGTATCCCCAAAAATATTCTACCCCTGTTTTATTTTGAATCGATAACGTAATCTTGAAACAGGGTAAAAAAGGAAAATATACATATTTAAAAGACCACAATATTTTGCTTATAATTAGATTGTGAGCCTACCATGTTGCGTTCGACAATAGAGTCTGTTTTTCTTGTGGAAGACATATTTTTAAAAAGCACTAATCTCAATGTGGATTTCTAAAATGGAGAAATTCGATATGGCGCTCATGGGAAGAACAAAAGTTGACCTCGGCCAGGCGCACATTTATTATTGTTTGTCTTTGTCAAGTATAAATACTCTTTCAAATTTTTAACTCTACTACCTATACAAACTCAGTTTATTATAATATATTCTGCAATATTCTAGTATAAGTAGAAAGCTTTATTGTTTCATATTTTATCTTTACATACATGGGTAGTAGCGATTTGCTCAATAAAGATTATCATTGATACATAGTAGGCCTACAATTTTTTTGACGCCGTTCTTAGAATGGTCCCCGAATTTTGAAAATTTTAGCTGTTATTATATTATATTTGTCAATTATTCTCATGATGCTCACTTAACTTTTTTTCAATAATTCACTGACGGACACTGTAATATTCAATTTTTGTATACTTGATATAATAAAGGATGACTAATCAATTACCAAATGGGATATACATTGATAACTTCCCACTAATCATCCATCGATTCAATATTGAACCTACTTTTCTATTTTGCGGCAAAAATTTAATTTCCGCTTGTACATCAAAGCGTTCAAAGTTGAAATGCCTAACACGGCTTGGTACTATAAATCTGAATCGTCCCAATTAGAAGGCCTTAGACATCTAATTTGCTAGTTTGTTCAAAATTATGTTCCATCATATTTTCTTCTCTTGACAATCATAAAACGCGAAGATTCCGTGTGACATCCTTATTAGCGGACAAAACCGTCAAATATTTGGTTATTATTCAGGAAAGTTAATGAGAGAGTAGATTATGGGCGATATTAATTGTATCAGTAGATTTCATTGTTAACGATAATGACATGTTTACTGTAATTTCTGGGTCCGTGTCTACTCTATTCTATTTATAGTCTATCAACAGCAGGATCAATGATCGACTTTGAATCTCTATGTTAGTTTACGAAATGTAAGACATTTAAATAGCTTGACACTAAGACATCAAACATCTAATGGTTCTGTTTTTAATACACTTAAATGATAATAATGCATGCGTTTCTGTCAAACTCCAAGAAATTTCTGATTCAACCACGAATTATTTGACCTTTTTCTGATTACTGATAAGGCACAATTCGAAAAAAATTGACTAAACATGAATGCGCATATTGGCTTTTTGTATTTGAAAGAATTCATCCGGTCTGAATTTTTTCTCAATGCACGGATTTTTTCTGGAATGTGCCATTTTCTTTATCACATCACCTGGAACAATTATTCAAGTTTTATGAGGTAAGTAAGATATCAAACTAGGCAACCCAATATCTATTTTTGCAAAAAACGGTAACAAATACGGTATCTCATTGGTCAAGAGATACGAAAAATCTACATTTTCCGCCCTTTTGTGAAAGACATATAATCCGTTAAATCAGAAAAATCGATAGTGTATTAACTAAATTGAACCTTTCTGAGATCATTCCTGACAATCTCCGTTTGATATAATCAAACATAAATCAGTGATACCTTCCACAAAATCTCATGTCATTCACAATAAATTGCCACCGTCTTCGAACAAAATCTATACCCACCTCTTTTGCGGCGTAATGTTCACTTAGATTGGTTGCCGGCGTGATGAATACCTACTGTTTGATTTAATTTCGTCAGCCCGCGGGCTGACGTGGTGAAAACTTATTTTGCCAGCAGTGCTTTTTCTAGCGGATGAATCCCCTTAAACATGATCCGCAAATACCTCGTTTGTTTTTAGAGGTTGTTCAAAAATTTTGATGTTGGTTATATTATGTGAAACATTTTGACGTCACATTGCGAAAATTGAGCTCACATTTTGATATAAATTTCTCAGCAGTACAACAGATTAACTAACCGCCTAAATATTTTTGAATAATTATCATACATCTTACGTGCACTACAGAAAGTTACCAGAATCATGTCTCTGGGATGAACATCACTTACCGTTTCATTGTCCCTTAAATGAAATTATCATTTTATGAACAACAGCAATATACAGTATGTCCACGGATAGAGTACCCTATAGGCTTATGGACCAAAATTTTTATTTTTCGACCAAAAGACGCTCTACATAAAAGGTCCTACTTGTTTTGAAAAGTCTTTTGCTCAACTTTTAATTTGAGAATATTATACAGAGTGGTCGAAAATGCAAAGACTAATTCTAAAATTCAAGTCAGTATACCAAATTTTATTTTTCTGTCTCAAAATGTTGCTTCTAATATTTCAAGATAAACTTTAAATCAAATTTAGGGTGAACAAATATCGGATTCATTTAAAAATACCTCTGCCGTCATAGATAGGTGGGTTAGTTTGGGTTAGGATATGCCCTCGGTCCGCAGTTTCCTGCTTCGCATCGCTTTCACTCGGAGAACACATGACACATTGTGTTCCCTTGTTTGAAGAGGTGTCCTCTTGGTCTTAACCTGCAGCCTTTCTCTTCATCGTGCTTAACCATCCCATGGTTTTTACGAAGTTCAAAATCAGCACGTTGTCTACATTTGCCTCTTTCACATATTCCTGAGACGTCCTTCTTTCAGATTTGGGCAGTCGCACAGTAGATGGTCGATCGTTTCATAATCCTCGATGCAGTCTTGGGAGAGATCATCAGTTCCTAGGCCCCATTTTCGGATCATGGTTCCGATTTCACAGTGTCCTGTGACTACTCCCACAAGGGTGCTCACAATGGATTTGCTCTGCTTTTCCTTGTTTTTTTCATATACATGTCTAGCCACAGAATTTTCGATGTGTTGCAGTCGTTTCGATTGCTCTACCTGTCGCTGTGTAGCTTTACCATGTTTTTATCTACTGTATTTTTCAATATTTTGATCGTTGGTAGCGATGTGTCTCCCATTTTGGCCTCGTCCTTTCATAGTCCCAATTTCGCCAGTCCATTTGCAATCGTGTTTCCTTCGATATTGCCATATCCAGGAACCCAGCATAGAACTAGCTTCTTGTTCCTCATCCAGGACAATGCCTCACGTCAACTCATCACTAACTTTGACCTTACTGTATCTGATTCTTGTAGGCTCAACGCTGCTTTGCTGTCTTCATAGATTGTGACGTCTTTTGTTGTGTTGTCCAGTCTTTGCAGCAGGTTGGCTGCTTCTTTAATGGCAATGATTTCTGCATGCAAATGCCACATCTTTTCTCAAGCTTGATAGACTCTTGGATTTTTAGTTCCTTTGAGTATATCCCTGCTCCTGTGCCCATATTTGTCTTTGCTGCGTCTGTAAAGGTGGATATCTCTTCTTCCCTCATAATTGAGTCTTGGATCGAGCCTTTTCGAGAAGGTATTTCAACCACTATCTTATTCTCAAATGAGCTCTTGATCACCATGTGGTCTGTTGTCGTTTGTAGCAGCTTCGCCTCTTGGTTATCATTGCTTTTGAGAATTCCCTTATCACCGTTGAGTGTCCACTTGTGTCCACTGTTTCCACAATTTGGCCTCCCTCAGTCTGCACTGCCGCAAAGGGAGCTCTTTGCGGCAGTGGTTTTTATGAGCAAGTCAATAAGCAGGAGTTTTAGAATGACCTCTAAAGCTGCCTGTGGTGTGCTGTTCTCTCCTTCCGTTGTACTCAGTGTTGCCAGCCATTGTACTTTCGTGAGCACCTTAACGTTCGAGCTCGTAACAGTGGCTTTTCACCATACCGCGGCTCTGTGGGTGATTATGGGTCTCACGATCACTGTATACATCTAGTGGATATGTGCGGCTTTGGTATAACATTTTTTTACCAATCATTCTCCGGCATATTCAGTGCGGCTCTAAAAGGTCCCCCCCCCTTCTTTTTTTAATGTGTGCACCAAAAATTTTGAAACTTGACATACTTCAATTGCTGTTGAAATACTACTTTTTGATGTTACTGACGTACTTTTAGTATTCAAGATGGCGGCTGGGCGCCATTTTGAAACATTTTTTTAAATGAAAAAAGGGGAATTGTGATACCTCATTTTGAAGATCCTGATGAGTACTTTATAACCTGTGAATATTGAGTCGATATCTTCAAGTACTACAAAATGGCGGTACATTTAATTACTACATTGATACATACACTAAAAAAAAAAAAAATCGTCAAATTCAATTCAAAAGATGCTGGAAATATTCTTGACATAAAGTTTGAGTTAGGAATAGATGACAAAAACGCATCTTTTGAATTGAACTTGACGAATTTTTTCAAAAAGTGTATGTATCAATGTAGAAATTAAATGTACCGCCATTTTGTAGTACTTGAAGATATCGACTCAATATTCTAGGGTTATAAAGTACTCATCAGGATCTTCAAAATGAGGTGCACACGATCTCCCTTTCCATTTAAAAAAATGTTTCAAAATGGCGCCCAGCAGCCATCTTGAATACTCAAAGTACGTCAGTAACATCTAAAAGTCGTATTTCGACAGCAAATAAAGTATGCCAAGTTTCAAATTTTTGGTGCACACATTTTAAAAAAAGGGGAGGGGGAACCTTTTAGAGCCGCACTGTATATAATGCATTGAGGCCTCTCTTGATTCTTTCCTCTGTGTTTTCTTTCCAGGAGAGCTTTGAGTCTAGGATGATCTCTGGGTACTTTGCCTCATTGGAAAGCCTAGGAGTTTGTCTCCCGTATGTGGGCACTTTACTGTTGGGCACCTTGTATGCCCTTGTGAACAGTACTAGATTTGTCTTATCAGGGTTTACTCCAAGACCGTTCTGTCCTGCCATTAGGAAAGTTCCTTCAATGCAGATCCCATGATTTTACTGATAGTTGACAAAAAGATAGGAAAGGATACGTGAGGAGTGACATCAGAATGCGTTTGGTTCAAAATCGGGAAAAAATTACTTTGATGTAGTTTTGCTAACATGAAGACGTAATGCATACGTACCAATCCACAGAATGCAGCAAATCAACTTTGATCCCATAGTAATTCAAATACAAAGTCGACCAGTCACATCAGAACGCTTAGCGGCGCTGATATAGTTCCGAAAACAGGTGTCTATTTAGTCTTATAACATCAATTTCCCAATAATTCAGAGAATTTTTTCATTTTACAGACTTTTATTAATATCTACATAATTACTATTTTTCAATTTTTTTACATTTGGAACCCCTAGTGAGTTTCATTTTATCTCATTCTTAAGTATAAACGTGAATACTTTCCATTATCTTTCAAGATATTGAAAATTTCAAAGCACAAAATCCATAAAAAACAATTTTCTCCAATATGTTGCAGCAAAACGCATTCAGTCCAGGACTTTTCAGTCTTTTTATGCGACCTCAAGATACTTTTAATTTGAACCAGACTATTTTCCATATCCATGCATGAATATACATCGATTCTACCCATAAATTTTCCTAAACCACTCTGTGTTTAGACGCAAACAGTTTTTGGTCATTATTGGAAATCTGGTTTTGGGTGACATAATGCGTTTTGATAAGTCACTCCTCACGTGAAATATTTTTTGAAAGAATAAATTGAAAACAACATTTTAGAAAAACGAAAGTTATTGAGTTGAAATTTTGGAATTAGTCTTTGGATAGGATTATTTTTTATCTGCCTCCAAAACAAAAAAATTAAGGTAGTTAACTCTTGATAGTATTTCACGTTTTCTTATTTTTCGACCCCTTGTATACTATTTTCAAATTTAGAGTATGGCAATAGACTTTTCAAACCAAGCAGAACTTTTTATGAACTACTTTTGATCAAAAAATGATATTTTGGTTCACCTTACCTATGGGGTCCTCTATCCGTGGACATACTGTGGAGTACCCAACATCGTAATGTTATGACCACAGGGCACAGGGTCACCAAAACCATTGTACTTGTTTTGAAGCACACATATTAACTCAAGTTGTTCCTGGGATCTTGACCATTACAAAAATAAAACCTATGAGATTTGGAATGTGACTTATTGAAGTCAAACATTATTTGCACGAGTTTAACTCTTCACTCGAATTTTTTTGAGTAATTCGCTGCAGTGCAAACATGTGGTTTCTTTGATTTGGGAAGGACAAAATACGTTTGGGTCGAGTTAATTTACATTCCACATATTGTACCTGTAACCGGTAACCTGTACTTCAAAAATTATTAATCAACAGTAGAGAAAATATCAAAACAACAACTTCTTGATATCTAAAGTTTGCTCCATATGAGAAACTTTTAATCATTGGTTTTACGAAAAAAATGATATTTCTTATGAAAAGTTCTGCATGGTATGAAAGCAGAAAGGCAATCATCAGATTTTAGTTTTTCTCAGTCGTATTATAGATCAGACAATATTTCCTTAGGACATTAATTGGTGTTTTTTTTTGGTGACATATTCGTGATTCATGACAAGGGATGTGACACAGAAATGGATTCAGCTGATACAAAAATCATAAAGTAAAACGATAAAACCTGGAATGAAGAGTGAAAGCGAATTTAGCA
The DNA here is from genome assembly GCA_958502075.1 of Orchestes rusci. NCBI lineage: Eukaryota > Metazoa > Arthropoda > Insecta > Coleoptera > Curculionidae > Orchestes > Orchestes rusci. Next base: position 45,967,163 of record OY293304.1, read on the forward strand.
TCAGTATGGAGTACGATCGAAATTGTCAGTGTTACACACTCGAAGAAATCTTGAGAATTCAAGATGGAGGAAAACGGTCTTGACTTTCTAGCCTTAACTTTTCAAGAACTATCAAACGGTATCAAATAAATTATTTTAAAAAAATGTTGAAATGTGTCGAAGAAAGTTGACACCCTGTATAGCTTGTCAAAGATACAAAAATGTCATTGATAAAACGCGATTACTCGAGAACGGCTAGATTCAGCAACCCATCACAATTTCTGCTCAAAATTAAAGGAGGGATTTAAATTGATTCAATATTATATAGGAGGTTTCATTTAAAAAAATGCAATTTTGTTGTCCCATGAGTCTATGACCGATCGTGTATAATTCTAGTTTTCACCAACAAATAGATAATTCAAAAACCCTTCAACTTTTGTGTTTAATATTTTCCAGTAGCTCGTATAGTTTAACCAATGATCGACCGTTTCCATACATATCAGTGACCCTGTATATTTTCTGTTTATTTTTTTGGCCAGCAATTTTTTTTTCATAATATACACAATTTTCTACCCCTCCAACATATAAGGTGATATCTCGAATCACAACATAAAGAATAAACTCGACCTTTTGATTACGGGCTTCCTCTGTCAGAAAAGATTAATTCTTCGGACCCTCTTAAACATCGGTCAAGTAATTCCACCCCTATCAATAAAAGGATGTTTTTCTTTATATGGCTCGAGCCACAAGAGAAACGTCCATTTAGATGGATTGTGAATAAAAAGAGTCCAATAGGTGTCCATTCTGGTTACCGAATTGAGTATTTTGATATTCAGAGGGATAGTTATGAGTGTATATAGGAAATATTAACAGAGAAGATCAGCCAAGCTTAGCCCCCTGTATTGAAAGGTGTATGATTTGTATGATTAGTATATCAACCTTGAAATATTATACAGAAATATTACGTAAACAAATAGTTGTACTTATACCTTTATCTTTCAGCAAAAATATCATCAGGATGTCCTCCTGGTGCTAAGTAAAGCATGTCCTTGTATCTCCCACTCTAATGCAAAACATAAAAAAACACGAGTTTTAAATCTCTACTTTCCATTGATTAAATGTCTTGAGGAAAATATATTTTTGATATCATTCCTTGTAAAGGTCCTACTTAAGATAGATCAAGTCAATATCTTGGTTGTGTCGTCCCACTCGCAAATTATGTTGTTTTTTTGAAAACCCTTCCCTCTCAATAAATTGATCAAGGTGTCTTGGCGAATGTTACAAAACTCTCTATTTTTGCAATAACGAGGGTGGTAATTTTTGTATGATTCTTGACTGATTAAGAATATTGTTGCTTGGTTGCAAAGTCAAAGTTTCACTCTTTCTTGAAGTTCAATGTGTTTTTGAAGTATCTTGAATTTTTGATTTAGTATAATAGACTGTATCTTTGCTCAACTGGTCAAAGTTTCTAGAGTACTTATGTTCATTGAAAAACCATAGATAAGTGGTTTGAGATGTGACAACGATGGCCCCAAGTGTATCGTTTCCGAACGACAACTTGTGTGTAATATTTTTAAGAAAAAAAAACCGTGGCTTTCAAGACAGAAATGTATAGATTTCTTGAAATACTCATTCAATTTCCAATGAAAAGAAGTTTTTTCTCTGAGATGAGAAAAGAAAAATGTTCCCAAAACTGGAAATTTCCGGTAATGGAGGGACGCTTATATATGTTTTTTATTTTTGTACTCGAAAACCGTGCATCGAATAGAAAAAACTCGAAAGACCTGTTATGCTAAAATTGAATGAGTGATTCGAGAAAATAATACTTTTTGCGAAAAAACTATGTCGTAGCTTTTTTTCGTTAAAAATGCAACACACATATTTTCCAAGTCCACCACTGGATAAGTTGAATTCAATTGCTCAAAAAGTTTCATCATAATAAACGAATCTCCACATAGAAGGAAAACCCTAGATTTTTCTTCAAATTTCAACATCCTGTATTTTGAATACAGCGAACTTGCGGCTATCGGTATCACATCTCAAACCACTTCTCTATGATTCCGAACTTTTGGCCAGTTGAGCAGTGCCAACCTGTATTTGAAGAGGATACCGCGGTTTTCTTTTGTTTATTTCCGTTCATACTGTTTATTATTAGAGTCAATCTCATAAATAGATAAACACCCAATCAATTTGCGGAGTTTATATTGTCACATTTTCTCGGGATTATTCTTGACTCTAGGGAGTGGTCCACATTCACTGTGATGGATTTTTATTCTGGATAATTTGCGAAATTAATAGAAGATTCATAATTTTATCATCAAAATCATCACTATCTCACAAGATAAGAACAGTGAAGATGATAAAATTGTTTGTCACGTTGATAAATTAATGTACTATCAAAGTAATATAAATGAAAGTATCTGAATTTCGTGGACGTCTCAAGGATATAATGACTGACGGAAAGTGGATGTTGTAGAGCTGTAAAGTTACCGGAAAACCGCAAAAGAATTGATCGGTAGGTCAACATCAGGAAAAGTTAGCAAGTAGAATCTCAACTCTCTGATATAAGTGACTCTTCGAAGTTCATGGATAGAAGGATGAATCAAATGAATACTATCCACCTCACATAATCTGGTATGACACAAATGACAGATGACGACCACTCAATGACACCTTTTATCTTCTCATCCGTTTTAAATATCTCGTCATGAGAAAATGCTCTGGTAATCCTCAGCAAAAAACGTAGGAAGGCTGGGCACACTCCGGAAAGCTCCATCACGGACATTCCCAAGTCCAATCACACTGGGTTTCTGGCCCATGCGGAGGACACCAACATCACTGGACATTCAGGTATAGGATACTCATCCAGACAAGACTCCAGGGGGAAAACTGGAGCCCTGAATTGGACTTCTGGCACTTGACAATCAATCCAGAGTTGACTGAGACCATAATCTTCGGTAGAAACACGAAGCGACAACCCAGTGCAAAAAAAGACCTTCTCTGGAAAGGTTTGTACGCCATGATCAACGACAAAGCTCTAAGAAGCACATCAAGCAACTCCTTGGTGCAGGAAGCAAACTTCCTCCAGTGCAAAGTTGACGATTCAAAAGTTGTACATCCAATCATGGCACGGGCGGGCACAAACCGTTCTGCAGCCCTCAGATTCATCCTGCTTTTGGAGAACAAATTTCTTCGACAGATGACCGGAGCCGGTCGGGTCGTCGGCACATCGACGTGATGTATTCATAATAATGGAAAGCTTTTAATTTTCTTTTATAAAGTCAGTTAACACCACAATACGCTTGCAAGTGTGAGAAATAAAAAAGAGTTTCCCCCAAGATCATGGTACCAGAAAAAAAATTGAAGATTGGACAGTAAGGCAGATTCACGTTATTAAAATGTGAGAAAAATTCCAAATGGCAACAATGAACTGAACAAAGTACCTAGTTATCATGAACATAGGCCTTCAAGATGATGCAATTATACTCTATTTCATACTGTACTCGAATGTATTATTCAACGAACTCAAAAGCAGTCATCTGGTAATCGGCACATTACATCATCATGCAGTGCCGTTAAAATTGGATTAGAGGAATATATTACAATTCAACGGATTTTGTATTTTCATCATCATGATTCAAGATGAATCTTTGAAGAGATCAGTTGATTTGAAGCCACTGCAATGTCACTCATAAATTATGTATTAATAATAATAATATAAATATATCTTTAATTCAATAGCAAGGGTACGTACACAAAAAGAAATATAATATACAATGAAATATAATGAAAAGAAACTAACAATATTATATTCTCACTTGCTATAGAAAAAGGATCTAAATTTGCAACTCCCAGTACTTGAAAGTACTACTAGTGTAGGACTTTATGGAAGACTGAAATTCCATAATAAAGTCCCCCTACTCCCTGCAACGCAGTAAACAATGTAACTGAAAAGAGCACAATTCCCATCTACATACCTTACTATGGTGCAGTCCAAGGTAAGCATTTACAAAACGGTTTTTTGATATTTTGGCATTATAATATGTAATATTTTTTGCAAAGATATGGTTTGTTGCCAAAAATTCGCTTTTTTCATCATTTTTGAGAATAAAAAACAAATAATTCACGGCATTTGGGACAAAGAGGTTTGTTTTTTAAGGTGAGTTTTGAGTTAGGATTAGATTGGGTCTGTTTTGGTTAGTTTGGGTTAGCTTTGGTCTGGTGAGAATGTGTCTTTGTGTCAAGCAAGGGCCGTAAACGACATCCGCAAAGTTGAAGTGTGAAAGGACAAGTGAATCACATAACCTTTTCTTGGCTATGGTATTTAGAATTCCTCTACTATCAAAAATCAACTTGAGATTGCTAAAGGATCTTTCAACCATGCTGGTCACGTGCGCTACAAATCTCAAATCCGGATCCAAGTTCAAGCCGAGGTTTCTTGCCAAACCAGTCAGTGAAAGTGCTGTGTTATTTAGTCTCAAATTAGTAAATAGTTTCACACGTTCTCTAGCTCATCGGGGTCCAAAAACCATGACCTGTGATTTCTCTGGATTCATGCTCAAGCAGTACTCTTTGGATAGCTGGAACAAATTGCCCAAATCTGAATTTAGCTTCTCCATAGCGATTTCAGCATCCGCTTTTCGGTAGAAGATGTGAAGTTGTGTATCGTCTGCATATAAATGTATTTCGCAATATTTCACACAGTCCTTAAGAGAAGACACATAAATTGTGTTTGACAATTTGATATCTCTTGTTAGGATAGCGCTCGATTAGGTTCTCAGCATCTTCGAGATCTGCCTAAATGTGTTGCGGAAATCTACAATACAAAATTACCCAGTATAGTTTACATTATTAGTCTGATTCACATTCACTGCATTCCGTGGCGCATTGTTACGTGAAATTTTATGTGTCTTCTAAACCACATGTATTAGGTGGTACCTGCGTCCATTGGAACCCTATGTATTTGAATCCTGCTCCTCTCATTCGTGCCATTGAAAATTGTATTGGTTCCACTGATAAAATAAAATAACATAACGTAGAATGGGGCTATTTGAGTACCTTGAGGTTATTTGGGCCTTGTCGAGAAAAAAAGATATTTAATAAAGCGGACGCAACAGATGAACCCGTAGCCAAATTGTGCGTACGGCTCCGCGTTGTAGCATGTTCAAAGCGAGCGTTATGATGCGATTCAGACTGCAGTATTAAATCTTGGAAGTGTGGGATGGATTGCGAAAAAGTGTGAAAATCGAAGTAAAAAACTATAGTGTCCAACTTTCCGTTCTTGGAACTGGATAGTGATGAGGTAAGTTTAATAGTTGTTACTCATTGTCAGATAACTGTGGACGATTAAAAAAAATGTTAAATGTCACATTTTTAACAAGCTATTTGCTTGAGTGGGGTAACTAGAACATAAGTGGGGGTAAATTGGGTCAGCGAAAAACATGAAATATGGGACCGGTGTCAATGATTATTTTGTGTCCAGGCTAAGAAAATGGTGCCTAATCTTCTGTTATGTTTGGTCTCAGGCACAGAACACATATACAAAGTTTGGAAGACAAACTGACGTATAAAATTTTAAGGAACAATGCGCCACGGAATGAAGTGGATGCGAATCCAACTATCAGACTTGGATAATGCATTATTGAAGATTTCTGTAATATATTATTATTATACAGTTCCCTTTACATAAAAGCACTGACATTGACTTTGACGTTGAAATTGTCTTTATTTATCAAATAAAGACAAAAACTTTGAATAAATGTAGTTTTTTCGGTTTTCTCTTGAATGCCCAGGACCATCTGGGGATGGGGTCAGTGTGGGCTTCCCTAGTTGATGTGTTCTGCGCTGCGGTGCGCTGACCCTGTGTGAAGGTGACTATGAGAAAATGCCACTCACTCCGCAGGTCTCGGAAAGCGATGCATAGCTCCATGTGGCGTAGGACGGCTGGGCTGTACGAAACTCCTCGAGGAACACTTCTTCTGTTTTTCCCCCTTTGTTCGACCTTTTCAGGATGGGTGACTGGGCAAAATCCCATTTGTTCTTCTGGCAGAAAGTTTTTTGCCATCGTGACTTTCCTTATTTTGTGGAGGATGCATTTCTCCGGAACTTTTCCGATGGCGGCTGGAACATTGATGAGCCTCTAGTATTCCGGGTTGTAATCTGCGTTCTTATAGGTTTTCTGATGAGGATTACCAGGGAATTTTTTTACTTAGAGTGGAATCAAAGCATGAAAGACAACATGAAGGTAAAGGGTGACGTTCAAATGACTTCATCTATCATCATGACAAGCTAATAAGCTGTCATGTGGCATTCCACATACCGCCATCTTCTCGAGATCTAACGAACTTCAGGCACATCAGCGCCTCTCCGTGAATGCGAATCAAAGCTTTCACTAAGGCCCCACCCTCCATTTACGTTTTTGTTCTAAACTTTGTATATTATGTGTTCTGTGGTCTCAGGATTTTTTGTTTTTATAAGCAAACTTTTGTTGCAACCTATAAAATATATATTTTTTTCAGGTCTTCCAAAAGCCTCGAAAATCAATATTATCAAAATTTAAACGCAATTTGCTATCAACCCCAAATACCCCCACACAAAGGAGTAATTTGAAATTAGGCCTCAAAAAACATATATCCTCTACTACCAGGAAAGGGGGACTAGTACTCTAGGCAAATGTAGTGCTTAAGTTGTTCATAAGAATGTTGAAATACAGTTCTTACTCACCTCCCACAAAAGAGAATAATATAATTGCTTGAATTAAAACGGGGATAGCTTGTTTGTCCTACGAGAAAATAGAAAAAATGTCCAGTGTCATTCTAAATAGGGATTGATTAAGTAGAAAGGCATAAAACAGTAGTTTGAGGCTACCTACTCTTTTATTTATTATATTCAAAAACCTCGCTGAAAACACAACATCTTCCTGAACTTTCGAAAGCAACAAGCAAAACGTGTAACAAATTAACTCATCATTTATTTCTAAATGAAAATGACACTGAGCTTTTTGGATATAATTTATAATATTATTGTGGTGTAATTGAAGGAGTCAGTGACTATTTTTCTACTGGTTGATTTGAAAGAATTCACTGGCTACTGGCTTGTGGAAAAGGATATCAGCTCTATACAGGGTGTTACTTAATGGTATGTCATAATTTTAAGGGGAGTTCCTGGATAAATTTCAAGTCGAAAAGGTCATATAAACTTGGGTCTAAAAATGCTTGGTTTTTAAGATACAGGGTGTTAAAGATTTATTTTATTTTCAGTTTTTATTACATTTTCCGAAGAGGGTTTGAGATATTGAACTGAATTTTGCCACAGGATATTATGGTATAAAAACACACTTTTCTCTATTTTTATTTTATTTTATTTTATTTGATTTTATTAATTTTGTTTTCTATTTTTTCTTTTAGACCCAAGTTCATAGGACCTTTTTGACTCAAATTTTATCCAGGAACATCCCCTTAAAATTATGACATACCATCAAGTAACACCCTGTATACTCGTCAGACAGTGAGGCCATAGATCTCTCTGGAAAAAATCGATACAAGACTATTACTGTACAGATCTATATTTTTTGTTTGATATGAGTGGAATATATTCGCAAAAGTTGTACAAATTCAAAAAATTCCCTAAAAATATCAACATAATACTCAAAATCGAATACTTATTATAATACACAGTAACATCAGATTGCTGCACATAAATAACTGTTCTGTATTTTATTAAATGCAAAATCACAATAGAATAGTGACTCGCTGTATCATCATGAGAAACGTTTTCAACAGTCTCATCCGCGACCTCTGAACATCTCGTAATATGTAAAAGAGCTTAAATTTTATTCAAGTTTTTTTTTTCTTCTCAGATTTATGGCTCGAAATCCAATCTGCAAATCAGTCTTTGTTTTTCACGCTGTAGACAATAGTTTCTAGAAGAAAACACAGCACAAACACAATGAAGCAGTTTGAAGCAGAAGAAAAACATGAATTCATAAAAAAAAGCAGACTAACACGAAGCAACCAAAAATACAGGATATTTTTTGCCATACTGAAGATATGCATGATCAAAGTCTAACATCACTAAATTAACATGTTTTTCGTATGTTCTTCATTTGTCTTGAAAAGACTTGAACTTTGAGGATACAATTTTGAACTGTTATACAAACAGAAAAGGTACATTCCATGTTGAATATTTCCCATAGTCAAGAGTTGCTCCAGCTTAACAATAACGAACCCAGACATGTGTATTTCTTACTTTCTTACTAAAAAATAATTTTCTCATATTCAAATATTAAGATTCAATGTATTCCAGAGCTGCTTGTAATCACCATTTCAAAAAATAACCTTTCTCAGTTATGAGTAATTTGGCCAGTTCTCTTCACTCTTAGTTGGTTGAAACCGTGAAATTTGATACTTGATTTTTCGATTTTTGTCCATGACGCACTGTGCGTCATCTTAATTTGATTTTCCTTGAGAAGACAACAGAGATATGCAATGTCTGTGATGCTGTGTGTCTAACAGGAATGATAAGCTGAGTCCCCGTCGCATCTTGTTTCTCCAAGAAACGATATGAAAAAATATTAAATCACTTCACTTCACTTCAATCAATCGTTTATCTTTGTCTGGCGTATTAGTTTGTAATAAGAAAGAGGGATATAGGGAATTGCTATTGGGATCACCCCGTTTTCGGTCGTATCTTTGTCTGGCGTATAAGTTGGTAATGAGAAAAAGGGAGATGAGGAATTGCTATTGGAATCACCCCGTTTTCGGTCGTGTAGCGAACTCTGCGCTTTCGCACGATTAAGGGCCGATATTTTAATGTCACCTTTGGGTACAGAAAAGCTCAAGGTACCCTTGAAGGTTTTGGTGGATCTCAGAATATTTTGCCGTAAGTGGGGTATTTCGACTGAGCCATTCATATTAGATCCTTAGCTAAGTGGAAAGAGTGACGTGATTGAATGGGCATGTAATAATTTATCAACATGTAAGCGCAAATCAGCGAAGTTTCATTTTGGGGCTCAAAATCAGCCGATATCTCAGTGCTTCAAAAAAAATGATCGGGTACAATAATTGTCTGATTTCGTAAAATACTCAGTGAAATTAACTCAACAAAAACAATTTTATTCACGGAGCACTTGCACAATACTTATTTTTGAACTTGCGGGTGGCAATTTTTGGAAAATATTAAAATAGCTGGCTGTGGAACTTTGACCTATCAAACTCATAATTTGCCTTTGAAGATTGTTCACGAGAGGAAATCAATTTATCTGTTAGAACCAGATCTAGTTAACACATGATTTTTGACAAATAATCATGGAGAGACTATTCTACTCATTATATGTAGATCACAATATGAATTATCACGTTGAGTGCTGAAGACTGATACAATATCATTTTAGTCCACCGTAAAACCACCATTTTTAGAGGTATCCAAAAAGTATGGAAAATATATCATAAATCTTATCAAACTTTGAATTCAAAGTAAAGTAAAAGTCACTCCTTACCTAGAACCTCATCGCTAAAAAGCGAAAGTCCACGCGAAGGAGAGTGAAAGTCCTGCGAGAAGTGTAAAGTGTGGGCGGCATCGGCAAGTGGGGTGTATTGATCCTGCTGCGAGAATTCCTCACCCCACTCGCCCCTTGCAGGACACTCACCGAAGGTGACGGACGCAGGAGCCGCTACTGCTGCTTTGCCTGGACGTATGCAAATGATCTCATAATGATATTGTAGAGCAAGCGGTCTCGATGGGCCAATTGACAACAGCTAATCATATACCGAATGATTATGATGATATCTTACAATAACAAGATAACCATATCCAAACCACTTTCTACAGAGATGTGTGTCTTTGTAGTAGACCTTTCTTGATGATTGTATAACGATCGTTCATTATTTCTTGTTTTACAATCAGAAAACGCATAAAGCGCATGTTTTTTGTTTTCTGGTTGGGGATATCTTATGAGAATTATTCTCAATATGATGATGATCGGCATGTATCGGATCTAATTCTAATGTACGTACTTCAAAACCAGTTTTAAAAGTTCAACAGCTTAGTCAAGTCATTTGAGTCAGTGCAAAGTTGTTATCAATGTATTTAATAAGATTCTTTCGATAAAATAAATTGTTGGCGCAGAATACAAAATATATAATCTGTATTATTTTTGACTGTTCGCCTATTGTGAGTTATAGATTGACAAACAATAATTTTGTCTGTCTGGGCATGGCGGAGAACTTAAACATTTCCAGACTGGAGCACAGAAGAAAGCGCTCCACAGTCTTCATAAATGCGCAGATAAAGACAATTGGTAAGTACCTGATGTACATATTGTAACAAAAAATGTTCAAAGTTGATGTCGTATCCAGAACAAATATAAAGGATGAGAGCTAAGAACAATACCTGTGACAATAGTAGTTTTCTGCAGCTTATCGATATTGAATAAAACAGATCAATACTAGGAAGAATCCAAAATATTATTCTAGGTTTTGATACACAATAACTTGCATTCTCTATGAAACAGAAAGAAAAAGCAAAGCAAAAAAAAAGTTGTGATTGTACTCTCACGACAAAATATTTTCATGTTATTTTTGGCGACCACCGGCTACGGTATCCCAACTAAGATATTATACCTTTATTAATATTCTCCGCAAGTATCTCCATAGGTAAGGTCTCCTATCTTGAAATATCTTATATTTTGGTTGACGTGATCAATAATCTCTACAACAATTTTGCCATAAAAAAAAAACATAAGCGGTCCAAGAGGAGCAAGCTTAAATTGCCCCTTTAATTGGGCCTCACAGGGCCGTTCTGCAGGGCAAAATAATGTTCTTTGCGAAAGGCTCTCTAACTTAGAGCCGATGGGCCGATGGGAATTACGAAGCTTTATCACTGAGGAATACAGAGCTTGAGGATTAAGCGTAGACCGATAATTGATAACTGATTTGTGAAAAATTACTCGGTACAACGTAGCTTGAACTATGACAAGGTTGCGCTGTTCAGAAGTCAATAAAATGCCGTTTAGGATTTGAATAAAATAAATTATATTGGTACTTCAGGAGATATCCGGGAGAAGGAAATTTTTGTATGATGGGTTTTCTCAGGTTTAGTTAACCAAATATTCCAAAATAAATGTCAAAACTTCACAAGCACTGAATCTAGGAACTATCCGGAATTTTTATGAATACCAAAGTCGAATTTTTGCCTTGATTCAAACTTCACTGTGTCTCCTACCATTTCCAAGATATCAACGGTGTACATTGTACAAACAGGATGCAAAAAAAGTCTGGTATACTCGTAATACCTTGAAAACGGCTGAATATCTTTTTGACTAAAATTGGTATGCTTCTGGATAACTACAAATCATTCAGGATTTAAATCGCTCATGTTATAGAGTGAGTCAAAAAGAACGCGAACTTTCTTATTTTGAATAAGATAGATCTAAATATTTGCAAGCCGAATTCACCAATATGGGAATCATCTGTTAAAATGACGGAACAAGTGAACAAATTAATTTGAACTGATTATTGTAATTGGAAACAGTAACAAGAAATATTCGAAATGAGCTGCATTATTAGCTAGACAATAACATTATTTGTCCTTAAACTCCTGGATAACATTGCCTAAGATTTGACGAGGCATTTTACACCTGGAAGGTAAGATCTTGCATGTGCTCTATATAGTTTCACGGATTTTTGTTTTAAAGAATGTGAGGCGGTGAATTTCACTTTATCGTCCGGCCTTGTCATCATTTTGAAATATTTCAAACATCTGTTGTGATTAATGACTAAAGTGGATGAAGGGCGTATATGCAAAAATAGACTTTCGAAATATTTGAGCCTAAAGATTTGTTCAAAACATTTTTGTTTGAGATGAGATGGAAGAATGAAAATGTTTGTGATTATTCAATATTTCCTCCTTGATTTGGATAATGATAAAAAAAATAGAAAAATATACAGAAGGTTTACAATTAGTTATGGTTCATAGGTCCTCCATTCACTGCTGCATCGGAAGAGGAAATGTTAGACCTTCTACACCGGATTGAGACCGAAAGCAATAAATGTGGTTTGAAAATAAACGCAGAAAAAACAAAAATTATGATTGTCGACCGTTAAAACGCTTAACAGTTGACAGATGCTTCACGAAGGTTCCAGACCGTAGACTATTTTGTGTATCTGGGTTCCTGTGTATGCAACACGGGTTCAAGCGAGGGGGACATTCGAAGAGGATGTCACGGGCCGTTTTTGACTCTACGTTTTTTTTGTTCAATTATTCTTGAGATTGGGTAATTTTAGTTCTACCGTACCTATCAGGTTGTTGCACTTTTTATAAACTCAGGCAGTATGAAGAGTGACTGCTACTCACTTGGTCGCCACACATCGTAATAGTAACTTTCCTCCTAATAACTTTTCTCTAAACTTCATCTATCCCTGTTATGAGTTTGACTGGCAAGAAATGGCCCTGTATTTACACACACACACTTTCAGGACATGCCAACGGTTCTAAATAACTCGTGTGCCATTTTAGTCACTGTTCTCATGTTGTTTTATGAGGAAAACAGTTCTTTTTAAGGGAAATTACGTTTGTTTATGTTTTTAAACCAAGTCCCTTGAAGTCAGCTGTTGGTTTGAGGTTATGGAGTTTTGTTTTGTGACACCGTTGCCAGACGTGTTTTAGATTACGTGATGGGTGTATTTTCACTGTCGATCTCCGTTGAATCTATGGCACGTATGTCGTTCTTTTTTTCCGATTGGGGACTGTTAGTGAGAATGAAGTCACTTTCCTTGGTTCCGTCCGTGTTTTCTTGATTAGTGGAGGATTGTTTGTGCAATCTACCTCCAGCCCTTTACGATGTTGCCGGTGTTCTTGTTGCTATTTTACCTTTGCTGCTCTTCTGGTACTGGTCGTAACCTCACTCTGTCATGAGAATTTGACCATGATTTTCGATTTACTTTCCGACGAGTCTTTGTGAAGCTTGGATGTTTCCTAAGCATTTTTAACCTTATCTAGGGATTTTTGGGAAATTAATCCACTTTTATATATTGCATCGTGTTGAGTTTTGTGTGCTTTGTGTACCTACCTACCTTGTTGGCGATGCAATAACCGTTTTATACGGATATTTTGGTTTCACGACCGTTGGGTAAGTTGGAAGGCGTGATTGTTGATTTTATCTTTTACCGGGTGGCGTTGGAAAGTACCTGGATGAATTCTATCGTGCTCCTTCTTTTCACGTAGAAAGGAAAAGGTGACCAGCAGCCTATTTTATTCAAGAAATTGCCGATTCTGTTGGAAACGCAAGGGTGGACTGCAATCTACCAGTTCTAATACATTACCACGCAGTTTGATGAACAGGACCACCAGAGCGAAACACAGGAAAACACCACCGTGTCTACAAACCCAGAAACCCTGCAGAACTCAGGTATTTTACTGATTTCTTGACATGTTTTTTTTTATCAAGTGATATTTGAAGTGGCAATTGATTTTCATGATTTATCTGATCATTTGATTTTATTTTTCTCGCCACCAAGAGTAATGATTTGTCGAGGTTTAAATCAAATATAAATTCTTTTTCTTCTTCAATCCATCAAATTTATTGTTGTCAAAATTTATAATCGTAATTTTCATTCGAGTTTTTTCTAATAAGAAGACAATGTTACAACCGTATTTCTTCTTAGGGTTTTTCTTTTGGGGTTATCAATCACAATTCTGGCGGATAGCTTGTTGGTCTGATTAGCAGCCCTACAAGAGCTGAGACTGCTACATCATTGTTCAGCCACTTTCCACTGAAGAAAGGCTGTGTGACCGTGATTGACTTATTGGTATCGTTATTAGATTTAAGTTTTTTTATTATCTATTTTTGTTTAAAAGAGTGATCACTTAGGGACTTTACTTTAGAGATAAAGAAATAGATTTTTATCCATTGAACTTCTAGTATTTTGATTTGGTTATATGTACCCTCATTGTTGTTTTAAAATATTTTTTTTCCCTTTTGATAATTTCTGTGAATGGGAAGGTGCCCGGAACATCGGGAGAATTCCGACTTATTCAGCCTTGAGTCGGTGGCGCTTAACCTACTTTCCTCTCCAGCATTAAGCTAGGGCCTAATTTGCTCACGCAGTAAACCACCCTCTCATTCCAGAAATCAAGTAACTTTCTCTATCCTTTGTAACCTCATTTTTTTTTCCCTTAACTCTTAAGAGTAACAAAGAGCGTGGCAAATTTTTGGCGCCCAACGTGGGGCCTGCTTTCAAAAACTAGCAGGCGAAAATTTCACTGTCATTTTCTGATAAAAGCTTTGAGGTACATAGAGCCAAATTTATAACTTCTTTTTCAGGGCGATATATTTTTTTCTGAACTTATTTATTGCTCGATTTATTTATTGTATATTTGCGCTAACCCATTGATTTATCGATTATCACTTTAGCATTATTGAATTATTGATTTTTATCCTGCCATTATCACCCTTGATCACTGTCTTGCCCACAATTGACTAGTTCATTATCACTTTTATTTTCTTAGAAATTCAACCCTGGTAAATTATCTTTAATCTCTGTTTTCTTGACTTGCAAATTTTTCTTTTCTTCCTTTGTTGTTTCTGGTTCTGGTTTGTCGTCACGATGGATTACAAAATGGATATTTTGTATCTCAAAAAGGAAATGTTGTCTTATGAGATTGTTCTTCGGGGTGTTCAAGTTGATGACAAAAAGACCGTCGACCAAATGAGGAAAATTCTTCGTCCACTCCTCAGACTCGAGAAGACCAAATCACATGTACCACCTCCATATCCATTCAAGTTTGCGGATGAAAAGCTGCAGATTAGGACATTTCTGGATGAGGCTATCGACACAATCCCTACCATATCCGGCGACCAGGCCCAAAATAAATATCTAAATACCCAATCCAGGTTGTTTCACTTGCTCGACCGTGTAAAGCGAATACCGGATGATATAATGTCCCCTGACGAACAGACAGAGCGTACTGAGTTACTGGTCGATGTTTTGACCGCATTGGATTCATTAGAGACAGCCGCGAAGGGTGATCCTGAAATCAGCCGTTTCCTGGAACCTGATGATCTCAACGCATCTACTTCATCCAACAGAGACACACCACCAACTATCCTCCATCATGACTCAAAACCACCTAATTCGGACAAATGGAACCTCAAATTTTCCGGAGACTCGAAGTTGTCAGTTCATAATTTTCTAGAACGAGTGACTGAATTGAGTAGGTCTCGTGGAGTTCGTGAACACCAACTTTTTGAGTGTGCCATCGACTTGTTTTCCGGAAAAGCGTTAAATTGGTACAGGGCAAATCGAGACAGGTTTCATAATTGGCAGACTTTGTGTGACTTACTCCGTAGACATTTTGAACCACCAGATTATCGATCCAGGTTATTTAAAGAAATTTTGGAAAGAACGCAAGACACATCAGAGAGCATCGTTGACTATCTCTCCTGCATGCAAGCACTGTTTAGGCGTTATGGCGAATTATCTGCAGACACTCAATTGGACATTTTGACCCGGAACCTATCTCCATTTTACACTACCCAACTTCCCGTAGTAGAATCCGTCGAAGAATTGGAGCAGGAGTGCCTGAAACTGGAAACGAAAAAGGATAGAGTGGACTATTCATCCCCTTCAACTTCTGGAAATAGACCTCCAGGACCTCAACAACAATCCAGTTTGGTTTGTTGGAACTGTAAAAATACTGGTCATCTGAATCGAGAGTGTCCCAATCCAAGAAAAACCCATTGCTATCGATGTGGAAATCCCAATGTCACCGTTAGAAGCTGTCCAAAGTGTAACAGTTCGGGAAACGCTCCCCGTGGGAATCGATAGGTCGCGCGACTTCCACCTCAAGTATCTTGACGACTAACAACAGCAACAACTCTGAAGATGTGAAGAACCAATACCTCCTAGTCTACATAGTTTCACATGCACATGGTGACCAACGGCCATATCTCGACATAAAAATACTAGGCTACCCTATGTTAGGCTTGTTGGACTCTGGTGCTAGCCGTACTCTTGTTGGATTGCCTGGTTTTGAGATTCTCAAAAGTTTGGGTTTAAAATTGATCAAACAACAGAATAATTGTACTGTGGCGAATGGTCAAAGTTGTACCAGTATAGGGTATATTCAGACACCCATAACCTTGATGGACAAGACCCACATCATTGATGTTGTAGTGCTCCCTGAACTTTCACACAAGATCATACTGGGAATAGACTTTTGGAAGACCATGAAAATCATCCCTGACCTTAGGCAGGACGTCTGGCATTTTTCGGAACTGGCTGGTGAAGAATTGGAAATATCTTCTATACAGGACTTTGACAACTTGACTCCCTCAGAGAGAGACGCTTTGGATGCATTGGTAAAACTTAAAACTACAGAGATGGGTACCGGACTTGATTGCTGCAAGGTAGCAGAACATGAAATCGTCTTAGAACCTGGAACAAGACCCATCAAACAAAGATACTACCCTGTCTCCCCATTCAAGCAGAAATTTATTGATGATGAGGTTGAGAATATGTTGGAATTAGGAGTGATCGAGCGATCTTCCAGTCCATGGTCCAGTCCAGTTTGCCTCGCTCGTAAGAAGGACGAATCGTTCCGATTTTGTATCGATTTCAGACAACTCAATAAGCACACTAAGAAAGATGCATATCCCATTCCATACATCTCTAATATTTTGGATCAGCTGAGAAACACTCGATATATCAATTCCATCGACATCAAGTCCGCGTTCTGGCAGGTGCCTTTGAGCAAAGCATCAAGGGAATACACCGCATTCACCGTCCCTGGTAGAGGCCTCTTTCATTTTTGCCGCATGCCCTTTGGTTTATCCAATGCACCTGGAACTTGGCAGCGAATCGTTGACACCATCCTTGGACCTGAATTGGAGCCCTATGTTATGTGCTATCTGGACGATGTTATACTGATAAGTGAGACGTCCGACGAACATATACGCCTTGTGGAAATTGTTTTTGATCGTTTACGTCAGGCTGGTTTAATAGTCTCTATAGAGAAGTGTCATTTCTGCAAGCCGGAACTGAAGTACCTGGGCTACCTGGTCGACAAGAAAGGTCTACGTCCCGATCCCGAAAAGGTCGAGGCTATAGTAATTATACCACTAAAATGGTCCAGAAGATTGAGAAAAACCCTTTGAAATTTCCTCTTTGGCGTGCAAATAATGGCAACCTGTATAAGTTCCTCAAGCCATCAATCCCAGAACTGTCAACTCCATCTGATGACTGGAAACTTGTGGTTCCCAAATTCCAACGAAAAAGTATTCTGCAACGTTGTCATGACATTCCAACTTCAGGACATGTGGGAATTTACAAAACTTTCGGAAAACTCATGCAAAGTTACTACTGGCCAAAGATGAAAGCTGATGTTGTGAGATACGTTAAAGCTTGCAAGTCCTGTGCTCAGAACAAAATCGAGCAGAAAGCCCCAGCTGGTTTGATGGGTGATAGACCGGACATCACAGCACCATTTCAAGCCATCAGTTTGGATTATATTGGACCACTACCTCGTTCTAAGAAGGGCTATTGTTACATCTTAGTTATTTCGGATTACTTCAGTAAAGCAGCCTTTCTATTTCCGTGTAGATCAGCCAAAGCAAAGTCTCTTGTTGAAGTTGTCGAGAACTTTTTCCTTTTATATGGTACACCCATGTACCTGACTTGTGATAATGGAGTTCAAATGAAATCTAAGGAGTTTCAACTTTCGTGCCAACGCTATAATTCCAGAATTTTCTACACATCGAATTACAACCCTCGAGCCAATCCAACCGAGCGCCACAACCGTACAATCAAGACCATGTTAAGGACATATGTTAGCCAGGACAATCATCGAACGTGGGATGAAAATCTCAGTCAGATTGGATGTGCCATCAGAACGTCACCTAGCGAGACAACTAAACATAGTCCATATTTTATCCTGTATGGCAGGGAACATAAACTTTATGGCAGCGATCATCGAGCCAAACTTCCCTCTCAACCAGTTGATATAGACCAGTACGAGAAAAGCCGACAAGATGGGTTTGTGAAGTTGTATCAGAAGGTCCAGGCAAGAATAAAATCCACGAGAACGCAGAACGCCCAACGTTACAACCTACGTCGTCGACCCCTTGTTTTCAAACCAGGTGACAAAGTCTGGCGTAAAAACAAAGTTCTATCTGATGCCGCTAACTACTACACTGCCAAGCTGGCACCAACCTATCTTGGTCCATTCATCATCGGGCGGAAGTGTGGAAATTGGTCATATGAGCTTGAGGATGATTCTGGCAAGTCGAAGGGTATCTGGCATGTTCAGGAGCTGAAACCTCACTGTGATCATTCGTCTTTTGATCCTGTGGTTGATATTGGAGATCCAACTAAACCTTGATTTTCTGTTCTTTTTCTTTTTACGCTCTACAGAGCGGGCGACTAGTAAAGTGTCTATTTTTCTGGCTTGGCGCGAAACTGGCTAGTTAAATGGGTACTTGCATCCAGCAAGCAAGAATAGTTCTGTGCAGACACCTGGCTGTGGTAAAAGTCCACAAAGTGGGTAACGAGGTCGAAACCTTCAGTTATTCTTCGTTGTTGGACCTTCAGTCACATTTTTCTCATTTTCAGTAACTTTTCTTTAAAATTTTCAATAACATTTTTTTTTAAATTTCCAGTAACTTTCTTCTTCCCTTTTGTGATTTTCAGACAGTTAAACAGTTTTCTTGGTTTACCTTGTACCTTGATTTACCTTGTATCTTACCTTACCTTGATTTTGTCTTTTCTTTTTTTTCTTTGGATTGTCTGACTGTCTGATATCACATTATTTTCATATTTTTCTCACTTCTCTTCACTTTTTTTTTTACCCATAAGTTGAATCTTCCTATATCTATTATTTTACCGATTTTGACTTTTAACCTACGCGGTTATTTTCCCGATTATGACTTTTTGGTTTTTGACGGTTATTCCGTCGTGTTTTCTTGCACTTTTTGCTGATATCAAGAGTTTCTTTTGCTTATCAGATGCGGGAGGATGGGCGTTGGGAGGCTATCGCTGGGGTGGTACTCCTAGTGGTGTGGGTTAGGGGTATTGAACCGTTTGAAGCTCCTCCACGACATGGACTCCACGAGGCATAGCTACTGCGTTTCATCTCAGCCCCGAGAGCTTATACAACCCGTCATTTTCTCGAGGCCACCTGGTGTTTTCTACTTGGAACACTCATGAGCGTAGTACGCTATAGTACAACCCGGTTAATGAGTTCGGTCAAGCTCATTCCCTGTAGTTTGGTGAGTCTAAGGGGTTAAACGGGTGAGAGTTGGTATAGTCTTCTGTCCTATACTAGATTCCCTCGGTCTACTCACTCTTTGCTGGTTTGGATTGGTCAGACTTTGGTGAATGCGCGTGGTCAACTTTTGTGAGGCCGGTACACGAGGTATCCTCAGTCTCATTGAGGTTACGCAATGCCGGTTAAGAATTCCACAAAACACCTACGGAATTTCACTCTGCAAAAGTAAGATCATGTGGTTCTTTGGGTCTGGTGAGTCTGAATTAGTGAGGCTCGTTGTTTTTTTTTGGTGTTGTCCTTGGACAGTAGGGGGGGTTTCTTATTCTTCATTATTTACTATCTTTAAACTTTTCTTAACCTTCATTTTCATCAACTTTTGGTGGTTCAATAGTTTTAGTCGTATTGCTTTTGTCTTATTCTTCATTTCACTTTCTTCATTCCATTTCCTTTAATCTCATCTTTAGTGCTGACTTAGTTTTGATTATCGTCGATTTCTTCTGTGAAGAATATCTCCTTTCTTAGGAGAGGGGGTGTTGTCACGGGCCGTTTTTGACTCTACGTTTTTTTTGTTCAATTATTCTTGAGATTGGGTAATTTTAGTTCTACCGTACCTATCAGGTTGTTGCACTTTTTATAAACTCAGGCAGTATGAAGAGTGAGTGCTACTTACTTGGTCGCCACACATCGTAATAGTAACTTTCCTCCTAATAACTTTTCTCTAAACTTCATCTATCCCTGTTATGAGTTTGACTGGCAAGAAATGGCCCTGTATTTACACACACACACTTTCAGGACATGCCAACGGTTCTAAATAACTCGTGTGCCATTTTAGTCACTGTTCTCATGTTGTTTTATGGGGAAAACAGTTCTTTTTAAGGGAAATTACGTTTGTTTATGTTTTTAAACCAAGTCCCTTGAAGTCAGCTGTTGGTTTGAGGTTGATGGGTGTATTTTCACTGTCGATCTCCGTTGAATCTATGGCAAGTATGTCGTTCTTTTTTTCCGATTGGGGACTGTTAGTGAGAATGAAGTCACTTTCCTTGGTTCCGTCCGTGTTTTCTTGATTAGTGGAGGATTGTTTGTGCAATCTACCTCCAGCCCTTTACGATGTTGCCGGTGTTCTTGTTGCTATTTTACCTTTGCTGCTCTTCTGGTACTGGTCGTAACCTCACTCTGTCATGAGAATTTGACCATGATTTTCGATTTACTTTCCGACGAGTCTTTGTGAAGCTTGGATGTTTCCTAAGCATTTTTAACCTTATCTAGGGATTTTTGGGAAATTAATCCACTTTTATATTTTGCATCGTGTTGAGTTTTGTGTGCTTTGTGTACCTACCTACCTTGTTGGCGATGCAATAACCGTTTTATACGGATATTTTGGTTTCACGACCGTTGGGTAAGTTGGAAGGCGTGATTGTTGATTTTATCTTTTACCGGGTGGCGTTGGAAAGTACCTGGATGAATTCTATCGTGCTCCTTCTTTTCACGTAGAAAGGAAAAGGTGACCAGCAGCCTATTTTATTCAAGAAATTGCTGATTCTGTTGGAAACGCAAGGGTGGACTGCAATCTACCAGTTCTAATAAATTACCACGCAGTTTGATGAACAGGACCACCAGAGCGAAACACAGGAAAACACCACCGTGTCTACAAACCCAGAAACCCTGCAGAACTCAGGTATTTTACTGATTTCTTTACATGTTTTTTTTTATCGAGTGATATTTGAAGTGGCAATTGATTTTCATGATTTATCTGATCATTTGATTTTATTTTTCTCGCCACCA
This sequence comes from Orchestes rusci, assembly GCA_958502075.1. Lineage (NCBI taxonomy): Eukaryota > Metazoa > Arthropoda > Insecta > Coleoptera > Curculionidae > Orchestes > Orchestes rusci. The sequence continues at coordinate 45,988,184 of OY293304.1, forward strand.
AGAGTAATGATTTGTCGAGGTTTAAATCAAATATAAATTCTTTTTCTTGTTCAATCCATCAAATTTATTGTTGTCAAAATTTATAATCGTAATTTTCATTCGAGTTTTTTTTATTAAGAAGACAATGTTACAACCGTATTTCTTCTTAGGGTTTTTCTTTTGGGGTTATAAATCACAATTCTGGCGGATAGCTTGTTGGTCTGATTAGCAGCCCTACAAGAGCTGAGACTGCTTCATCATTGTTCAGCCACTTTCCACTGAAGAAAGGCTGTGTGACCGTGATTGACTTATTGGTATCGTTATTAGATTTAAGTTTTTTTATTATCTATTTTTGTTTAAAAGAGTGATCACTTAGGGACTTTACTTTAGAGATAAAGAAATAGATTTTTATCCATTGAACTTCTAGTATTTTGATTTGATTATATGTACCCTCATTGTTGTTTTAAAATATTTTTTTTCCCTTTTGATAATTTCTGTGAATGGGAAGGTGCCCGGAACATCGGGAGAATTCCGACTTATTCAGTCTTGAGTCGGTGGCGCTTAACCTACTATCCTCTCCAGCATTGAGCTAGGGCCTAATTTGCTCACGCAGTAAACCACCCTCTCATTCCAGAAATCAAGTAACTTTCTCTATCCTTTGTTACCTCATTTTTTTTTTTTCCTTAACTCTTAAGAGTAACAAAGAGCGTGGCAAGGAATAGGAATGGCTGAAGGTGCGATGAGCAGACTCTCCAGGATCTGGAAAGATCGTTCCATATCAAAAACTGTCAAGATGAAGCTGGTTCAGTCGCTGATATTCTCTATCTTTCGATACGCTGCTGGAACGTGGACAATTAAAGCGGCAGATCGAAGACGCATCGATGCGTTCGAGATGTGGTGCTGGAGGCGTATGCTCCGAATTCCATGGACGGCACGCAGAACCAATGACTCGATTCTCAGAGAGTTGAAAATACAGAACAGACTCTCGTCGGTGTGTCTGGCAAATATTCTGAGTTTCTTCGGTCACGTTTTACGAAGGGATAATCTGGACAGATTAATAGTTTCTGGCAACGTAGAGGGACGAAGATCAAGAGGGCGTTCTCCTGTCCGATGGACCGACCAGATTCAAAGGGCCACCGGTACCTCATTTTATGGATCCATAGACAAAGCCTAGAATCGAAATCAATGGCGGGCTCTGACAATGCAGGTTGCTAATGATCACGATTCTCAGTAATGGGAGAACGACTGAAGAAGAAGATTCACTGACAAGACTTGAATTAAAAAATCCTTTATGATGCCAAAAGGGCCCATGCATTTTACATACATTTTATATTTATGACATTTTTCACCGCGAAATGGTTTTTTGATAAGAAACAAACCCTCACAATAAAAACTGTGAAATAACATTACCCCAAATTTGTATACAGTCGGGTTCAGATCAGTTTGTTAAGCGTTTCAAATGGATGAACGGTCCAGTCTTGACTTCTTTGTTTATGCAGATATGATAATACGACCCAGCTTGCAAAGATCTATCGATATCCGTGAAAGTATATGGGGTGTCCAATTAAAAACAAAAAAGTTTGCGTTATTATTGACTCACCCTGTATACTAACGTAAGCTATTTCACACTTGAATCACGATGAGCGATTTGTTACAGAATCATACCAATTTTGATTGCAAACAATTCAGCCGTTTTAAAGGTGTGTTCTTATGGGTGCCCTATTGAATTTCTCCATTTTCAAAATCCTCATAAAAAATGCTTTTCTTTTTTGAAATATGGCGCCCGAAAAAAAATAATGATTGGCTGAAAACAAAAAGGTAGGCCTACAGTTTTTCTGACGCCGTTTTTAGCATTGTCGTATTCTCTTACCTATATCTTGAAAATTTCAAAAGTTTAACACTATATACAGTATTCCTTTTTAGTTCTACATCACATCATTGCGATAGCAACTATTTTTAATATTTGATGACGAACTTGAAATTTGGAATATTTACTGTTGTTCCAGGAAAATATTTTGATAAAAGGAGCCAGAACAATATAATAATAATTGAAGTCAAGAAGTCTATCACAAGGACTTGATTTGCATATGTATCCAATGCAAATAATGTTCCATTCTTCTTGGACCGCGAGTGTAAGTTTCTGGAGGAATTTTATTTTTAAGAAGTATTAACCTCACAATATACTGATTGACCCTAGAATACCATGAAAGTTGCCTAATGAAAGAGATTTGATTTTTCAAATGATAGTTTGTTGATTAAGTAAATGATAAGGTTGAAGTTTCTGGATTCTTTATTATTATCAAGTACTGATTTCTTTTATAAAATCAGTTTCACAAATCAATCAAAAATAATACCTTATTTGGTTTATCATTTTGTTATTATCATTTTTATCATCGGTACTCTCTTATTGTGCAACATTTATTTTGGTGCTTCAGGTTCAGGCTATTTACAGGGTAATCTTTTTTGTTACTCAAGATACACCTTTACTTACAAAAGCAAAATTTTAGAGGTTAAACTAAATGATATCTTTTTTTTCTGAAAAGACTTACTTATACTTTGCCAGTAGTCGGAGAGCTCTTTGTGCTCTCTTACCTTTGTGTTCAAGATAAATTCTGGTTCTATCTTATGTTCTCAACGTTTCGTTAAGAGGCAACCACAGCAGCTTTGGCGAGAATGAGCATATTATTACAATACTGCGTGGCCTGGTAAAAAAATCTGGTTGCTTTGGGTTCAAGATCACTTTGAAAATGTCAAAATTTTGAAAAAATCAGCCTTGATTTGACCATTAAACCGCGAGCTGGCAACCGCAGACATACTATGACTTCTCCTCCAGGCAGGGGTTTTAAGAAAAGTCCTTGTAAATAAAACCCTGATGACCCCCAAAACAATTTTCCAAATTGAAGCCGGAGGTAAAGTCATAGTACGTCCGCGGCCCACATTGGTGCAGAATCATATGAAATTTGGAAAAAAATATATATCTTGAAAAGTATCCAACCGATTGGAATCAAATTTTGCACAGCTATCTGTCACATCCTAGGAAATCATCCATCAAAAGTACTTCCCTTTGGTTCCAGTCGCATCAACCCCTATATATTGAAATTTTTTATATTGGAATTTTGAATTTTCATACAAAAAAAACTATAACATTTTATTGTTCTTTTTTTTATTATAGAGGGTGTCCCGCGAGGTAAGGAAATAGATTTCACTACGTGTTCCATAGGTAAATTCGACACGAGAATGTAATATGAACAAGGGTTTGCAAATGCTTTGTTACAGAGGTACAGCATTTTGAAGTTTTTTATTCTTTTTTTCAATTTTTTTTTTAATATTATAAGTATTTGTATAAAAGTTGTTTTTCACATCACACACTTCTCGAACTTTTTACTGGAAATATTTAGCAATCATACGAAATAATATACAGTGACGACACGTAGTTTGGAATAAATTCATTAAAATTCAGGGGTTTGTTTTCTGGAAAAACGCTAGGACACGTCGATTTTTATTTTTAACTGCGGTTTTTTCTATGGTGATTCTATTTATATATGATGGACCAAAAATAAGTTACGACCATCCACTTTATTTTTTGAAATGGTAGTTGATGTTATCGGGAAATACGATTGTTCCGAAGCTCAGTCAATTTGATCAATCCTAAATTTCTCGATAATCGTTGGGGTTAGGCCAAGGACATGTTACATGAAACCTACTAAGAATTTGATGAAGAATTCAAAAATGCAATAAGAAAAGGGGGTTTCCTTTTGAAAAAATGAAGTTGATGGTCCGAACTTATTTTTGGTCCACCCTGTATACTAGAATTATCATCATCATATTACTCAGAATTGCACGTGGAATTAAAAAATAAAATAAAAAATGGTGGTTTCCGTTTGAAAAAACCAAGTTGATGATCGTAACATATTTTTGGTCCACCCTGTATAAATAAGATTACCATAAAAAAAATCACAGCCGAAAATAAAAATCGAGGTGTCCACGCGTTTTTCCAGAAAACGAACCCCTGAATTTTAAATGAATTTATTCCAACCTAGGTGTCCTCACTGTATAAATTCTAGCAGGTTACCTTCGCCATATTTCCAACATCGTATGTATTCATTATTCCAAATATGAATATTTCGAGAATGCTCCGAAACACTCGCAACTATTAATGGAACGGTTGACGGTTCAGAACGTGAACATCAGGCAAGCCAACAACTTCTCATAATGGTTGACTAGTTACTTTCAGGTGTGGACCAACCCTTAATAAATCGAAAAGAAACCCCTATAAAATGACAAAATTATAATATATTTTATGATCCGTACCTTGCGTTCACGTAATATATATTTCTGGCAAGCCACCTGAGACACACACAATTGCCAAATATTGATTTTGAACCACTATACAGGGTGTCCGGAAATGATTAGCATAAAATTCAGGTGAGAGTTCTAGACAAAAAATAAATGCTACCTCATCCTATAATATTTTTTCGAAAATTGCTTATTGACGGAGTTACAGGTTGTTGTCAAATATTGATTTTGAACCACTATACAGGGTGTCCGGAAATGATGAGCAAAAAATTCAGGTGAGAATTCTAGACAAAAAATGAATGCTACCTCTTACTATAATATTTTTTCGAAATTTGCTTATAAACGGAGTTACAGGTTGTTAAAGTTGCATTTTATTTGCAGTTTTTTTGCAATATCTTTTGCCACGCTCATAATATTTTGACAAAATCTTGTATTTGAGACTTGATTGGGATAAGGAATTCAAATTTGTCCACCGTTTTTTCGCATTTTGTAGAGGGCGTCATATGCGAACATATACTTTGATTTGAATGGTCCCAACTTTTTTGTGCTACACTGTATGTGACTTTTCACCAAACATTTTGATTTTATCAACCTTTTGACAAGAAAAAGGAATACTTTTCTTGTTGCGATAAATCGAACCGTCTTCGAGAAAAACGCTAAAATAACTTTGTTTGCATGTTATAATTACGAAATCATCTTAATTTTATTTTTAATCTTGAACATAGCATGCTTTGGAAACATGCGCTATAGTTGCCGTAGAAACAAGTTTCGGAAATATTCGTCTTGAAAGTTGGTGATTTTTAAAAAAACTGTTGTTACGCTGATGGTGGTCAATGACAAAAATTATGAAAATGAAAAAGTTTAAAAAATGTGAAAAATTACCAATTGACTAAACTAATTCTAATCAAATTTGTTTCTACGGCAACTTTTAGCGCATAACTCCAAAGCATGCGATGTTAAAAGTTGAAAATAAGTTGAAATAATTTCGTATTCATGACATGCAAGCGAAGTTATTTTAGCGTTTTTCTCGAAAATGGTTAGATTTATCGAAACAAAAGTAGTTCACCTTTTTTATGACAAAATGTTGGGAGAATGAAAATATTTACTCAAAAGTCGCATACAGTGTAGCATAAAAAATTAAGGGCCATTCAAATCAAAGTATAGGTTCCTATGTGGCGCCCTCTACAAAATGCGAAAAAACGGTGGGCAAATTTGAAATCCTTTTCCCAATAATGCCCCAAATACGAGATTTCGTGAAAATATTATGATTATGATAAAAGGCATTTCCAAAAGTTCAACACCCTGTAACTCCGTTATTAATCAATTTTCGAAAAAATGTTATGGGAAAAAGTAGCACTTATTTTTGGTCTAGAATGCTCCCCTGATTTTTTTGCTCGTCATTTCCGGACCTCCGGTATAAAGATTTTTAAGTTTTGTTATCGGTCAATAATCACTGTATCTAGATTCAAGAACTAATCTACTACAAAAATCATTGATCAGTTATCCCAGAACGGCATATTTTGAAAGTCGAATTTTTGCCGCTATTGTCCCCACTGTGCGGCCGCCAGCTCCTAGTCTATATTGAAACCTATAGGTCTGCGTGTTATAGTTTTAATTGTGATCATTGGTTTAATATTGATTGATGTAATCTTGAGTGTGTGGTATATATTCTTTATTTGACGTAACAGTATTATATCATAACACTAATCTAGCAAGATTTTTATAAAGAGACAATTATTATTAAAAAGTAGACTTAAATAAGGGGCCAAAAAGAAAAAACCTTCAGGAGACTCAAAAAACCATTTACGAATAAAAATCTTTGTAAGTTGACAACACTGGTTATTTGCAAGATTGTAATATACAGGGTGTCTCACGGTGACCGTTCATTAGAATATCTCGGGAAATTAGAATGATTTTTCAAAATTTGTATGGTGAGATAATCAAATATTCTCGATTCAAATTATTAAACAGGAAGTGAGTGTCAATTTGCTTATTTAAATAGGATACCCTAGAATATGTATCCATTTTTGTTTTGGACTCTACGCAAAGTTTTAGGCAGATTAGGTGTATTATGTCTTATACTTGAGTATAAGCGTTTTTGAAATATTATTCAAGTTTTTATGTCAAAAGTGCATTTTGTTGTCTCCAAATCAAATGTGAATTTCACCTATGAGAAAGTCTTTATAATTTAATTTATCTTGAGTTCCTTGATGAAAGGGACCTACTTTGCAAGATTTTTCACAATATTTGGTAACTTTTAATACAAGGTTGTCAAAACAAAAATAAATTGAGAAAATTGCCAAAAAATATTTTTTTTCAAATGAAAACAACCAAATTTTATCGTTATATAGTATATAGCATCCAAAATGAATGTGAGTCTGTATAATAGAATAGAATAGAATAAACAATCATTTATTATGCAATATTCAACAACCTACACTCCCCGACAATAAATTCCGGACAAGATTAATTCGAGTCAAACTGATATCCCTATAACTTTTTCATTAATTGTCGTTCGACTCTGGTGAAATTTTTACCAAAGTGTAGCCCTATGACTTGAGATATTACCCTTGATTTTGGTTTCCAAAAAATACTGACGGCTTGGTCATTATACAGGGAGGAACAAGAGCTACTTGTTCCTCCTCAAGTTTTCAACCACCTGTGGAAAAAATGGATAATGTTGTACAGGATGATTCATTTTCAGCAACAGGGTGCCAGTTCTCGTAAACTTTTCACCATAGAGACCCATGAAAAAAAATCTATATAGTGATGTGCCCAGGAGAAAATACTGAAAATATTTTCCAAGCTTCTAGGATTACCGCAAGAGGGCCTGACGGTACTGTGAAAATAGAAAATCGATAAATTTTCGAAATTTTTCCCGGTGAACCACCAAATAAAAATATGGAAACAGATTTTGGACGATATTCTCTACAAATTTGCTCTCCGACACTTCTCTCTAAGTTGCCAAATAAGACAGCTACAAGCTGTCAAACTTGACGTCACTAATTTGCCTATAACTTCGAAATTCCTTAACCGATTTGACTGCTCTTAAGCTCATTTTAGGAAAATCTGCTTTTTCTGGTGCATTTACTCGGGATCGATTGTATCCGCTTTAGCCGACCACACTACATGAATTGAGAAAGTCAAACATGAATTTGAGGTTTTTTCGAAATTTTCAAATGCAAACCCACTAAATAGATGCCTTCATCGTGTTATCTGGATGATTTCCTACAACTTTCATGAAGGTAATTTTTCTATATCTTTTGAAATTGAGGAGTTACGGAGACTGCATCAGGAATCCGTCAAGGAATACTTTTGAAACAGCCCCTGTAAATTTGAATGTGTCTAAAAGATAGGAGTGTCTTGCCAACTGTGAGGATTTTGAGCAGTGGCACTAGTTTTTTTTGTTTTTCTTTTAGTTAATTTCATTTATTTAAATATTTTTGGAATAAGGTGTTTACTGGTCAACCGTATTATTTTTGGCAAGTGGTGCACTGTATTCTACTTCTCAGCTGCTCGTAGAAAAAAAACAAAAAATAGTTGGCATTCTCACTTATAGGCTTTTGTTTACAACATCAACTGAAGAAAATGTTATACGCGAATCAAAACAAATCTGATGTGTATATTTTTGATGTATTCAAATTTATTGGGGCTGTTTCAAAAGTATTCCTCGCGTGATTCCTGATGAAGTTTCCGTAACTCTTCTATTTCAAAAGATATAGAAAAATGATCTGTATGGAAGTGATAGGAAATTATCCAAATAGCACGATGGAGGCATCTATTTAGTGGGTTTGCATTCGAAAATTTCAAAAAAACCGCAAATACAGGTTTGAATTCTACAATTCAAGTGTCGAGGGGGCAATTTTGTGAAGAATATCGCCTAAAATCTGTTTCCATATTCTTTTTTGGTGGTTCAAAGAAAAAAAATTCAAAATTGTGTTCATTTTCTGTTTTCCCAGTATCGTTACATCCCCTTGCGGCGATCCTAGAAGCTTCAAATATATTTCCAGCATTTTCTCTTGGACACATTACTATACAGATTTTTTTTTTCCTGAGTCTGTATGACAAATAGTTTACGAGAACTGGCACCCTGTCGCTGTAAATAAATCACCTTCACTAGCTCACCTCCATTTTCAATAAAACATAAAATGAAGTGATGAAATTTTGTGGTTTCCATTTGAAAACAATGTGGGGCAGTATTTTTTTATTTAATTTTTTATCTTATTTTTTGACCAGAAATATTTTCGAAAATCTTTTATATGTAGTCCATTCCAACAAGGAATCCATCAGAAATCAAATATCAAAGGGTTTTTTATTATAAGTCTACCTTGCAGCCTACAAACGTCATTTTTGACATAAAAAAAAAATATTTCAAAAACTCGTATACCTAGGTATAGGACATGATACAACAAATCTGCCTAGAATTTTACGTGGATTCCAGAGATGTTATCATAAATATAGAGTGTTCCATTTAAAAAAATATATATTTTTGATATAAACAATAGAAATGGAAAAATTAGAAAAGGGCTTGGTAGTTCAGTTCAGTCATTGGGGTTCAAAAACGGTGTCTATCTGGAAAAAAGTTTTGAAACTCTGTAGGTTTCGGAGCCCCTAACTGAAATTCATAAAACACATAACTCAAGACTTGCTGCCAGCGCCACCATCTTATACCAGGATGGCTTCTAAAATTGGTATTTTGCAAATATCTCAAAAACTATGCGTTTTTTGATACAATATCTGGGAAGCAAATTTGAAGAGGATAAGATTTTCTACAGAAAAGGTTTTCAAATAGTTATTTTCCTAACAAATTCGCAAAGTGATGCTTTCCCGCACGCAAAAGCAGTTAGACGAACGACGCGAAGCGGAGTTCGGATATGCTTTAAGGGTGGGAAAGTCACTTTGCGAACTTGTTAGGAACAATATTTTTTCTACGAGCGTTCACAGATTAGACACGAAAAACTTTAGATAATATATTATTTGAACGCACTTAAAAACATAGAACTTGAGAATAATGATTATTTATGCTTAACAATATATTTATATTGAAAGAACAGTTTGTGGCGGCAGCTGGAAATTGGATAATATGGGTATAATCAAAATCATAATTGATTTATTTTATATTTGAAATGCAAGGGCATGTCCGATCACTGTTCATAAAATTTCCTCTTTTGTCGCCTTATTCCCTGCTATTGGCAACACTGTTTTGATTTGACATGACACTCTAGACAGCTGCGTCATCAAGATCAGTCAGTCTTCGTTTAATCGTTCATACTTTTATACTTTTATAAATTTGATTGTCCGTTTGTTTGTATACATGATCAGGTTTTTTTGATGCCAGTATTCAGCTCAAATCTTTCGAAGATTTCTGATAAACACAGTAGTTTGCACCAAAATCAAGCACGAACAACTCACAAATGCCGATTGAAAGTCATCATTATCAATGTTTGTTTACGTTACTGGCGAATGCGTTTTTAACGCAAAAAAAGAATTGTGTGTTTCATTTTGATTTTGACTGAAAAGGCAAAAGTAACAAGAACATTATTTTGTCCATTACAAAGTGCATTATCCACAGTTTGGTTGGAATGGAAACGAAGTTTAAAACAACAAATTGGTAGGTAGTTATTTGAGTTGACATTTGAGTGCGGGAAAAAAAGGTTACTTTGCACATGCAAATGAGTGTGCGAAGTGGCTACTTTGCGCACGCTCGTGGAAAAAAGATTTTAGCTCAAGTTAACCGTTAAGGCATGATAGCTCAATGTATAACAACATACGCTGCTCCAAGAAATTAACGCACCACCCTTAATTTTCACACAGGACTATGTGTAGACATGTCATTGTCCTTGGGTGAATCTTCATATCTTCTTCAAGAAAGAGCCATCAAGCTGAACAAGAAATAAAAACAAAAAGAAAGAACAAGGTTCAAGGTTTTGACAATAAAGAAAAATCTTTTCTTACCACTAAACTCCACAGAGTTATCTGAAAATGCAGAACAATAGTGTTCACATACTATGGTTAGAGTGAAATGCGAATTATTGATGTAAACATTTATAACACTGTGGAATTTAGTGATGAGAACAGATTTTTCTTAATGTCAAAACCTCAAAACCCTCTTTTCTTTTTCAATGTTGTTATCACTTGTTCAGCTTAATAGCGCCTTTCATAAATGAGATATCAATATTTACCCTGTGACATGTTTACTCTCTTGTAAAAACTATAGATGGTGCGTGCTGTGTATTTCGTTAACTTCTATGAACTGTGCCTTAACGGTCAACTTTTCTTGAAGAAATTTTATCTTCTTCGATTTAGCTTTTCACGTTTTTATCCGAAAATCGCATAGTTTTCGGGATATTTGCAAAATTTCAATTTTAGAAGCCATCTTGTTTAGATAGCGGCGCCGGCGGCAAATCTCGAATTATGTATTTAATGGATTTCAGTTAGAGACCTCGAAACCTACAAACCTACAAAGTTTCAAAACTTCCCGATATTTCTCCAGGTAAAAATCCCCCATGACTTAACTAAAGTACGAATAACATATTCATGATAGGTAAGTGCGGCTAACTATACTGTGAGTTTTTGGTAGAACTTTTTAAATAAAAGAAGAGGACTCATAGCACGTGAACTTTGCTTTTTAGCTGCATTGAGTTCTGGAGTTGATTGGTCGATTCTTGTCCAACTATGTGTACATTTTTAATTTCTTTTTCAGGTATTATATTTTTTCTTGACTTTACCCACGTTCGATATCACTGTGCCATTTTTTAGAAAACACGTATGCTGGAATGTCTTTGGAACTCGTATCTGGTATAGAGTCGACATTCAAAACATAGTAGTAGAGCTTGTTTCAGATTCAAAAAGTGTCCTGGCTCCAAAAATGCTTTCGAGAAAATGAACCTTGCAAAACTAGTGAGAGATACGAATATGTCTATCAACCAAAATAATAATCATCGTACTAGAGAACTGAACTAAACGGTCGTTACCGGAATTATGCCCTACAAAGTGACACCAATTTCTTTATTATGATCTCCAGGATCGCTTCAAAACTTTGAAACATGAGGTTTTAAAAAATAAGCTTGAAGAACTTCTCAGGACTTCCATGAAGCAGCTTCTAGCAAAAAAGGGCTCATCCAAATTGGATCTTCAAGACAAAATTTTTAAATTATCATAAAACCGGTAAGTTTTTATTTTTGGTCCTGAAGAGTTCTTCAAGATAACTTAAAATTCATATATTAAAACCCTGCCAGAACAATTTACATTCAAAACATACTTGCAGCAGACTAAATTATCTTCGAATCAGTGTGATAATTCTTGAAGGGGTTTTATTTTATTTATCAGTCGGACAACTTTGTGTGGGTTGTCCTCCAATTCCATACACCTGTCTCAATCTTATCGCCAGTTTCATGGAATAACATTAGTTATTGAAATGCGATGTTTTCTGGCATATAGTTTACCAACGGATGGCACTTTTTTTACAAAATATGGTAACATACTTCTATATAACTCGAGCGCCATTGATTCGCTCCTTTTTTGAATATTTCAAGAATTTTCAAGAAATTTTGTAAAATTTTATCTTGCATCTAAACATTGCATGTTTGCGCACACTGTATTTCACTCCTATAAAAAGTATATTCTTTAATAATATGTTTTTTTTCTCTTTCTGTTACAAATTGTCCAACATTGTGGAGCCTATAGTCAACTTGCAGAACAAGAAAACATGGCGCGTTCTTAGTTGAAAATGTTTGCGATTTTTAAGAATCCTCAAAGATCAACTAGACTTGAAATATCTTTTTATTTACCACGTCCAGAACAATTTCTCTTGAAGTCATCTATCTTCTTTTCATTTTAAAACTCTTTTGGCTTACTAAGTTATAACAGGTTTTAAAGAGGTTGGCGGGGAGACACAACACCTGGAGATATCTGGATTAGTGCATAGTACTTTTCAAGCCGGGTAATATTATTTATATGACCAAGTTGGTAATAATGATAATTATTTATAGTATAAAATAAAAATCTATACGCTCACTAAACTGATGTTACAGCAGATAGCTTATAACAAATAATATGGCCATCTTTTCGAACAAATAATGTACTCTTGAAAATGCAACACTTATTACGTTTTATGATTTGATATAGAGTTTTATTGAACATTTAGCCTCAAGATGAAATAGTCTTCTTGATGAGTCTTAATGAATACATCAACAGTACTCCATTTACCCATATTATAACTATTTGGTTTAGCATAGATCGTTGCAGAACCATTTTGAAATTTAATACTCTTTGATGGCAAATTAGTTTTAACATAACCAGTGACTAGGGTATTTTGAAATCAGTTCAAGATCCATAGTACATCAAGAGTAAATAGTTTTTTCTTTTGATTCAAGAAGTGCATTGAATGCATGGTTTAAGAATAAGTAGACTGAAAGGACAATCAGTTTATCATAACATAACTTTAAAACACATGTTATTTTATTGAACACTAGCTGACCCGGCAAATTTCATTCTGCCTCATAATCAATAAATCTTGCGCTAAATGAATTTGTCGTGAATTTTTTTCATATTTTGTTTTATTATTCTCCGATGTTTCAGTAATTATTCTTTTAATCGGGGCACAGATATGACAAACATATGAAATAAAAACTAACAAAGGTTTGCAAACATGACCTCACCTGGTCAATTTTTGTCAAATTTCTTGATCAAACTCCTAATTAGAACCCATTGTATTGACTATCGACCTAAAATTGAGAAAACTTTGGCCCTACGGCAATTATCATTCTCATTTTTGAAAAAAGAATTTATATCTGGACTATTCTTTGTTCAATTATTGTGAAATTCTCAGGGAATACATAATGTTTGCTCTTCGAATGGTCTACCCATTTTTTTTAACAAAAACTACACGGAAAAAAAATTGTTTTTTCAAGGGAAAAAAGGGCACTAAACAATGTTTTGAAATAAAATCGCTAGAACACCCAAACTGACACATGGATTTAAGTTTTTAATTGCACAATCAGTTTTTTGTTAACTTATGTAGGGTCAAAGTTTTCTCAAATTCTAGGCCGATGATCCATTTATGGCCAATACTGTACATAATATCTTATTTGAACAAAATCATTTGGAAAATTTCAAAACTATGCCAACATAACCTCACTATGCTTTTTTTTTATTTGATCAAATCCCAAATAGAACCTACTTAATCTAATTTGATCAAAATCTTTTGAAAAATAACAAAACTATTCAAACATAACCTCACTGTCATTTTTCTAGAAATGTTTTGATCAAAACCCAAATAGAACCTACATATAATATCCTATTTGAAGAAAATAGTTTTGAAAATAATAAAAATATGAAATCTCTTTGTCTTTTTTTTTATCAAATCCCAAATTAAACCTACATATTACTCATATTAGTCATATAAGATATCTAATTTGAACAAAATCCTTTGAAAAACATCATAAGTATGCAAACATCCTTGCCAAATTAATTTTTTTGAATTTTTTGACCAAATCCAAGATAGAGCCCAAATGGTGGAGTGACCAAGAAAAACGGGATTCAAATTTATATTTATTAGATAAAAGCGTGTATATTTTAACATTATGGCAACGTTGCTTTGTTATTCCTAACCTATGATTTTGTTTTAGTTTAAATTTTTGTATGGACGTAGAATAGACTCTAAAAATGATTCCGGACTTTGTCTGTAACTCGCATTTACGGGTAGTTATTTTAACTGACACACACAACATCCCTTTATGAAAAAAAAATAGAAATACTCTTCTCTCATAATGTATTGTATTGATATTGAGAATGGCCGCCACTGCTATGCTGTAGAATGTGGAGTCTCTTTCATTTCCAAGGTCTATGATTTGATTTGACAATAATAACTAATAACATTGAATCAACTCATTGACATTAGTTTGTATTGTCACGGAAATGTGAAATTCCGAAAGAAAAGTTGTGTTTTCAGGTTTTTTCGGGGCATTTTCCAGCTTTTTCCGCTATAAAAACAATCCCAAGACTGTCAGCAACAGTTCAAAACAAAAAATGACTCAAATTGCCCCAGCCGTTCTCAAGTTATATGGATATTCCAGAAAAAATCGGTACTCATTTTTATATATTTAGATAAGATAAAAGCCTGGATAGAATCAGCATCAGCACTGTTTTAGTTTTATGTTTACGTTCACTGAATGCACCATTAACATTATGGCAACGTTGCTTTATCAGTCCTGACCTATGATTCTTTTTTAGTTTTAATTTTTGTATGGACGTAGAATAAACTCTGAAAATGCATGTGGACTTTGTCTGTAACTCGCATTAACGGGTAGATATTCTAACAGACGCACACAACATCACTTTATGGGATAAAATAGAAATACTCTTCTCTCATGATGACATTTTGTCTTGATATTGAAAATGACCACCGATGCTATGATGTAGAGTTTAAAGTCTCTTGCATTTCTCAGGTCTATGATTTGAATTGACATCAATATCATTAGGTGAGTTCGAGTTTACGCTCTTCGTGTTCAGAATGTTTAGAGCGGAAACTCGAACGCGCCTTTTGATTTTACTCATTGACATTGACATTAGTTTGTTTTGTCACGGAAAGGTGACATGTGACATCCCGAATAAAAAGTTGTGTTTTCAGATTTTTTCGGGGAATTTTCCAGCTTTTCTCGCCATAAAAACAATCCCAAGACTTTAAGGAACAATTCAAGAAAAAATGACTCAAATTGCCCCAGCCGTTCTCAAGTTATTGATCTTCCAGAAGAAATCGGTACTCATTTTTAGATACTAAGATATTAAAATCTTTTTAAATCTAAAATGAATCTGAAATACCTTGGATGTGTTACTTTGTTGTACCGGAGGTGCGATATGTCTAAAAGATGATAAATTATTATGAAGAATTCAAAACAAAAATAGAATGTTACAGAATAGTGTGAATGAAGGTTATTTTCGTATTTGGTATATGATCACTACATATTACAATTAAAATAAAAATAGTATAATAACATGATCATATTAACTGCATTCTCTTGTTTTTCACTCTTCACATTCGCTGTTTATTTCAAAATTCAACTCATAGTGCCAGCTTATAATATTGGGTTAGTGTGTGTTCAATATAGAACCACGATCCTACCCCTGCTGTTCGGTAATTCGTAAACTAATATCGATTTCGAGATTGACAAGTGTGGTATTTCATATTTTTTGTGTGAGAACTCTCTGTAGTGTAGAGTGAGGATGGATAAATAAAAACAAAACAGTGCATCCGGAACTGTTTCAGATGGCTTAAGCAAATTGGAAATGAAGATTGGGAAATTTGCGAACTGTCGAGTTATCAATGAAAATCTATAACGTCAACATTCAATTTTCAAACATCATTAGCAACAAAAATAATCTATATTTATGATCGATTACAAATAAAACAAGATACTCAACTGTTAAAAAAAAATGTTTAGACAAATCGCATTTTTTCATCTACGAATACTAGGTAAAGAGACGTGAATACGTGCTACTACATCTAAAGAAAACACCACAGCTTCGTGAGAAATATATCTTCTGGAGATCTTCAGAACACAAATCCTAGGCTTTCAGATCCGGAGATCTGGAAGGCCACAGTATCGAACCCAACTCTCAAGGAACTGTTTATTTGGGTGTTCTCCTCGGGTGTTATCTCACCTGAATACCATAATTTGGTGAGTTGGATTCCACAATTTAACCTAAACTGACGTGCCACTCGAACTTATACATGCAAATTTTTGGGTTAAATTCAAAGTCATGCAAAAAATCAATTCATTTTTGAGTATGCCATTCCAGTGAGCATCGAATTCAGGCAATACAGTATGGTATGTTACTTTAGTAATGTGAATATCTCCAGACATCCTGTCAGTTTTTGAATTCAATCCCGTTGTCATTGGATACGCTAGCAAACAACATAGCCCAGTCATATGAGGAGTTCACTGCGGAATGAGAGATAATAAGCTGTAAACTTGTATAAGCCATTATTTTGACATTCCCAAGGTTGCCTCAAAAGTCTCATGAAATCTCGTGTCGGCGTCTTGAGATATTCAAGGTCAAAGGTCACAAAAATCAGTTTTCGTCAATATATCGCTTGCTATGGTTTTAATCCTGTTTGTATTTTTTATAAAAATTGTAAAGCACAAAATTCTCTAGAGATCTTGTTCGAAACATCCTTTTATACGGCCAACCGTTTTTGAGATATACCACAAAGTTTCACAAAAAAAAATGGGTAAAATAAATCCTCGTCGAAAGAATTGAGTAATAGCTTATTTTGAAGATCTCCTGTCACTTACCCCCCTAAGTTTTGAAATGTTATCTCATGTAGGTGATTATTTATTGAATAAAAAATATTTTAATAAATAAATAAAAAAAAATTTAAGCTGTCATATCAACAGGAATGACAGCAGAGGCTTGGAACTCAGTTATTGTAATCAGGATCGAAGGGCCTTCAAAAATAATGTATCACTCGACCCCCTTTCTATTTGAAATCCTGGGAGGAGCTATCATCCCCACTTGAGGGTTGACAGGTGAGGGGGTGAAAATACCAAAAAAGTGTCCCCCAAAAACAAATTGACGTTCCAAGCCATTTTTGATCAATCGCCCAACAGCTGAGAAAACTTGGGTGGGAAGATTTTCATGCC
This sequence comes from Orchestes rusci, assembly GCA_958502075.1. NCBI lineage: Eukaryota > Metazoa > Arthropoda > Insecta > Coleoptera > Curculionidae > Orchestes > Orchestes rusci. Next base: position 46,005,103 of record OY293304.1, read on the forward strand.
CCATGCACCCTGTATGTATGGATGAGCGCTGCGCTTTCTACGCGGTCTATCCCAAAAACGGTTAGCCATATATAAAAAAGTTTTAAACAAAATTTTTAGAGAATTTTACGCCTTACAATTTTCTATTATAGATGCAAAAAGGATTAAAATCATACCAAGCGAGATATTGACGAAAAACTGATTTTTGTGACCTTTGACCTTGAATATCTATAGACGCCGACACGAGAGACTTTTGAGACAACCTTCAGAATGCCAAAATAATGGTTTATACAAGTTTTCAGCTTATTATCTCTTATTCCGCAGTTGACCCCCTTATTTGGCTAAGATGACCTGAGTTAACAGGGAGGTGGAGCAAAATGTTTGAAATGACGGATTTCTACGGTCTCTGCAGAGGTTGATACCTTGAAAGAGAAAATACAATGAATTTTTTTTTTACCGATGAAGCACCTACACTCATGTTCAGAGAAATGGCACAAGCCTAGAATTTGATAAAACTTTGATACTGTCTCAGTTTGCAAATAAGGATTGGTGTATATGTTACAGTAAATGTTAGGAATTCAGTGAAAGCTAACTTTTACTAGTTGATGCTAGAAATTACTTGATCCGTTAGGAAATGTTAAATTTTGAAGAATATTGTACACTTTCACTAGTGAATGTTGGAGAAACTTTATCAAATCAACTTTTACTGAAAGCAGTTAGGAAAAATTCTTTTTAAAACTTATTTCCGCCATTTAACTATCCCAAGGTGTACGGGGCACTAAATGATGTCGCTCACGCGACATCAAAATTTTTGCCAAACCCAAACTAACCCAAACTAACCCAAACGAACCCAAACTAACCCAGACTAACCCCTACTGAGAATACTTGAGTATTTTCTATAATACGGTATCTGAACAATGTTCACATTGTACACCTGCGATTCATAAGTCTCGTATTTTCCAGAGCGTCTAATCTGTCGGCGAATTCCAACTCGGACCAAAAAGGATATTTATAATTACGATAATAATTTTCAGTGTAGCAGCTTTCACTAGAAAAGTTACGTGAATGCTAACAATTACTAGTAAAAGTATGATGAAGTCGATCGAATTCAACTTTCACTAGCTAAATGTTTCCAAATCAGGAAAAGCTTGCTTTTCCTAGTAACAGTTAGCTTTTACTGATTACCAGGTTTTACTGTGACATATATAAAAACTTCAATCGATCCATCAGTTTTAATGAGAACTAGCAAGTAAAAAAAAAATGTTCAGGGCCCTTCTAACACGTTTTAAAAAAATGTCAATAGTAAAACTTTTTTCCGTGTAGCTTTTGAGGAAAATGGCTAGCGTCATTTGAAAGAGGTGCAAAATTTATGAAATTTCTCGATTACTGAACAAAGCTATGAAATCTTAAACATAACAAAAATGGCTCATTTTTCATGATTCAAGATTTCATAGCAACACTATCCTTTGTTCAACTAATGTGCAATTTTCGATTGGAATGAGCAATTTTTATCAAAAGTTACAAAAAAAAAGATTTACTTTCAACATTTTCATTTGAACGTGATAAAAAGGCTGGAAACAATTTTTGAAATAAAAAAAATCCCTGGAACCGAAAACTGAGAAATGGGTTCAATTTGTTGAATGCATCAATAATTCTGATGATGTATCAAAGTTTTAACAAATTCTGGCTTGTGTTATTTATCTGATCATGAGTGGACGTGCCTTATCGATTTAAAAAAAAAATGTTTCATTTTATTTTTCTTTTGATCAGTGAATAAGGTAACCATCTCTGCAAAAACCGTACAATTCCGTCAATCGATTGCAGAGTTTATATCGGTTCAAACATTTTGCTACTCCATCTTGATGTTTGTTATGGTAACTAATGACAACGCGCTTGAATTCAAAAACTGATAGAAATGTCTGGAGATATTGACATTACTAAAGTAACAAACTATATTTTATCGCCTGAATTCAAGGCTCACTGGAATGGCCTACACACAAAAATTTTGATTTTTTGCATGCCTCCATGAATCTCCCATTATATCATGATTCTTTGCTTCCACGAAAGATTTATTCCTTTCAGCTTGATCCCGATGAAACTAGCTTTAAAATTCCGCAAATCGCATTGAAATATCTCTATTCCCGTTGAAAATATTGGACTTTGAATTTTTCATAAAATGTGTATGTATAAGTTCGAGTGTCCAGTAGTTTTATAATAGAACTTGATCAAACAATTATGGTAAATTTTCTTTTAAAAATAGTGGATACAAAGCTGAAATAAGTCGGTGTGGTATCATCTGTGGATCAACTAAATTTTTATTCAATAATCCATACCAGATTGGTAAGGTTTTTTGAGTATTCAGACCCCGTATTTCTATAACGTTGACAAAGCTACCCATGATGAATTTGATTTTTTGGAAATTGTAAATAGATCTCTCAATTGTCGTAAATGCCATTATTATCTTTTCAGCTACATTCACTTAGCAGTTTAGCGCCTTAATAGGTTAACGGAACTCAGAAGAAACGATGAGCAGACCCAAATCCAGAAATAACTATGCTTAAGACGCTACCGGTCGTTAACATCTAGGAAAATGACTCTTCCATATACGAGGGTCGAGCACGGTTATTGTTATTGAAGCAGAGAGTTATTTGAGTGCGTGTGCAGACTTGATATTTATAAATTTGTATTAAATTTGGGCATAATTCATTTGACGACACTATCCTTAACTATTCGCAATCACTTGTAGACTGATTAAATACAAGTATCACGCTGGCTTTGTTTCTTGGATAATGTGCTCTGTAGGCGTTGTATCCTTTGAAGATTTGCTCTAAAAATAGAATGAAAACATGATTTAAATGATATCGTCCATTTCCCTATGAATTCATTTCATGAAACACTCATTGTTCTGAAGAATCTGCTTTTGGCATGAACTGCGGAGACTCACCTGAGTTATGCAGTTATTCGTAATATATTAGAATATCTTATCGATAAATGGTTGCATATGCCTAGTTCATATTCCAACCAAATATACAAATGATTATCGGTTTATTTTGCACGGCAACTTCCAAATTGTTGTTGATATTATCCTTGAAAATAAGTCTAAAAAATCAGAAATCAACACCAGTCGAACTGAACTCAGGAATATCAGGTTTGTTGGAAAAGGAACAAGTAAGTCAATCCCCTCACCTAATGGAAACATCGTGAATTTTTGATAAGTCATTGGATCGGCCGGCGGATGCGATTACCGACTGACATTCGACTTGGACGAGCGAACCTGGGGAGAGAACGTCAATCCAAGCTGTTGGCACAAATTGTCCGACATTATATATTCTGCCTTCTGCCTCATAAATAAGCTATTTTAATAAACCTTGACTGATTTCCACTTTGACTTCAAAGACACTCCTGTCGGAGAGTGGAAAATTTGTCTACCAGAAATTCCTTTCTATGAAGTTCATAGAACAAGACAAGACAACAAACATTGTATTTCTGGCTCGACTATCATCATTGAGTTGTATTTGGTGTGAGGTATGATACTTTATTTACCATTCGAAGTTGACGTTCCAGATTTAAACTTATTGATCCTTGGGTCTGTAGATACATCTCAAAAAAATATACTGATTGAATGAAATGCCTGGAGAACTATTATTATCAGCTGAACTAAGAATGCCAACTACTTTTATTATTAAAAAATTATGAAGTTTTATCATTGAAGCTTCAAAAGGACCAATAAATCAAAAATAGATAAAATAAAAATAAATAATAAATACCAGTGAAATTGCATCGTTTTGAAATTATATAATGACCAAGTTTTCTTTCTTTCGTTATTTAAGGCTAGGAATAAGATATCGAGTTACGGTTTGCACAAGCCTGTTCGAGTATCATTTCACAAGATTTTATACAAAAGTCTTATTATTGCATTTATTTTGAAAAAAAAATGTCAATTATCTGTCATTATGAAAATCGCGTTATAGCGGCATCGATAAGAACTATTCATACTTATCACTGATAAGAAGGATTGGATAGAGCAATAAATGTTTTCTTCAATGAAATCAAATTTGTTTAAATCTGTTCTGTCGTTTAGGGGTTACGCTTGTTTATTCAAAAAATAGATTTGAATCATGTCCCAATACTTTATTTTGATAGATAGATACTTCAATAAATATTTGATAAAAATTACTCTGATAAAGCTTATCTTTTCAAAGCATTTATTTCTTTGATACATTCACTTGACTTTCAAAGTGGCTTCTCAAAAGTTCAATATGACCTCCTGGCGACCATCTTTTAATACTAAAAATACTTTCCACGGTCTTCTCAAGTAATACAAATTTTCACCGCAAGTTTTTCCGACAAATTTTTCTTGATTAACAGTACTAAGAATTCTTGTCTGACTACCCTGTAAATATCTGTCATTGCATATCTGACCTTTGTAGAGTGTTCTGCCCATACATATTTTAAAAGAAATGCAAATTAATTGATCGGACATCTGGCATATTTTTGATAAAATATAATTCTAGATTCAATATGAGGAAAACCCTCCACTTCAGTCACTGAAAACACCCCTTCGAATAAAGGACAGGAATGTCGACTTTGTTGTACTGACATACAGTTTGAGAAATACCACACTTCCTCCTCTTCTCACATTAATACTACACTGCAAAATCATTTTTTATTTTATTTTCAAGACTAACTTTTGTTCTTGTATCATTACTGGGAGGACTAGCTGACAAAATAATACAGAAAATCAGGATTAATTCGTGGTTAAATATTTCCACTTCCAGAAACTAGAGCACAGTTCAAGTAACTTTGACTCTTTACTACACTCCTGCTTGATACGGAGTGATCACGTACCCTTCTGTTGTGACTATTTTTGACTGGGACCTTGGTGGGAACAGTTGCGGAAACCAAACTTTTTGTCTGGGACTCGGAGATCCGGAAGCAATCGTTGTCTCGTTCATAATAATGATAAAAAAAAGATTGCTACTCAGCAGCATCTAACCATATAAAAAAAGATCTAGATGCCATTTTTCTCACTCTATATCTACCTGAATATTTTTATGACGAGTGCCAATCAAGCTTCTCAAAACTGTGTATTGCTCCGGGGCTGTAGAGTTTCTCTGGCCTGGTCGAAGTTCTTCTGCCTCGTCATCATATTATATACTCTTTTCTCCCTACTCTTGCATGTATCGTTCGGTGCCTCCATATTGTACTCTGTTCGCGCATCTCTTGCATGTTGGCAGCTTGACTATCCCGAACCTGGACAGTACACTTGCTGATCTCCAATCTCACAAAGTGAGTAACTTCGAAGTGAGCTTTATCCAGAAGACGAGTCACCGGCGAAAGGAAGCTTAAGCTGATCAACGACGACTGCCAGCGTCGTTGACCAAAGGCTTGTGAGAGAAGGGATAAATTCTGGTCAAGAAGCTTGACTGACATTTTTCTTCAATCTCCCGAACATTCGTTTCTCGATCAAATCTATACCTGAAGATTGCTGAATTCAGCTAAAATGTTTATTCACGCGTCATAATATGGTGGTGAAAATAAATGAGTGCATTTAATCGGTGTGTTTTTTCCTTCTTTTTTATACAATGACAATACTTACTGATCGGTTTATACAGTGTGTCCCAAATTCGTTTCTCTATACAGGGATCTTGGCTCCTATTATACCTACATCAAAGGTTAAATGGGAAAAGTTTCAGAGAAAACTTAGTGCATTCGACATTTGGGTCCAGATTTGCGATCGGTCAATTGGTTTTGGAAATATCGGCGAAAAACCGAAAATGGCGGAATTTCCGAAACGGATAAATCCGAAACGGCCAATTGGACAGCCATGAAAATGTGACATTGGACACATTAAGACGAATAAGATGGTGTGTATGACATGTCTCAATCGCCTTTTGTTTTTCCGCAACCCGCCTCAACTTTAATTTTTCTTATGGCCGCCATATTGGATTTTTCGATTCTTGGAAGGGGTGTAAAATTCCCAGTCCAGTGATCCCACAAGCGCACAAAAGATTTGAGTATCATCGAAATATCACACTTCGTAGCTGGGACTCAATCTTTTCTAAGAAGGCCATGATTTATTTGTCGCAAAACATAATTAATAGATACTGTATCATCAATAGGTCACCTTATTTGGTGTGCAGCGAACGTGTTGAACTCATTGAATTTTCAATAGAACATGGACGTAAATAATGACTTCTCAACGAGTCTATGAGTATATTGAATCAAAAGTCAAAAAAATCATTGTTTATTCAATCACTACTTAAGCTTTAGAATAACTTACAGGTAGATACAAAATATTGAAAATGAAAATACTGTAATGTGTTCTCAACTGTCTCGGTATTGATTCACAAGTTTGCAAAATGACGTCCATTTGCATTGAGGCATTTTTGACAATTAGTAACTGTTTTCTTACAACCCTCGCGAGTATGTTTCTGTTGATATTTGTAAATATGTCAAAAACTTTTTGTCTTAGGATCTCTATAGTTGCAGGAGGATCAAATTCATATACCTCATTCTTTGTATGACCCCAGAGATAAAAATCCAAGGGCGAAAGGTCGGGGGATCTAGGAGGCCAGGGTATTGTTCCATTTAATGAAATGATCCTTTTCCCAAACTGCTCTATCAAGAAGTTCCTGACTTGAATGGTGTTGTGAGCCGGACATCCATCCTGTTGAAACAAGGATCTTCTGAACTCATCTTCGGTTAGAGTAGCTCGTAATGCCGGCACAACCTGATTTCACAAAAGGTCTAGGTATCTCTGTCCGTTTAGGCAATCATTTTAGAAAATCGACTTATAGGACCATTTACATATTGCCCAATTGAGAAAGGTGAGTTGGAATAAATTACCAATGACCCCACACCAAACGTTAAACCCAAATCTGGTCTGTAGACGTTTCGCTGGCTCTTCATGAGGGTTTTCCATAGCTCAATGATGAGTGTTGTGCTTATTAAATACTCCACAATTCGTAAACCTACTTTCCTCGGACCACAAGACATGATTTGCAAAATCGGGATTGTCATTAAACTTCCTTGTGTACCACTCACAGAAGCGCATTCGTCTTGGAAAATCAGTTTCTTCAAGTCCTTGAACCACTGTGAGTTCGTATGGATGGTACTTATTCTTTTTTGACACTCTCTGTACTGTTGATTTTGACACACCAATTTTCCGTTCTACAGCTCTTACCGATTTACTAGGGTCTTCGTTGATAGCTTGTAAAATGTTTCTGTTGCGATTTTCATTTTCAATGTTGTATCCGCTTCTAGGTTGTTCGAAGGTCCCAAAGTTGATCAAATTAACAACCATTTTTCTGAATTGGGTTTTATGAGGCTGCCGTCGTTCAGGGTACATCTCCAAATACCTTGCTAAGGTAATGTCGGCATTTCTCTGTGACTGCAAGTACAGCGCTAACAAATCCAACTTTTCTTCATTCGAATAAGAAATACCGGGCATTTTTAATATGTTTCGACAATTTGTATATCAGATTTATTATCTGAATGACAGAGAAGCGTACTACTATTAACGTAAACACAACTTTCATACTTAATTATTATTTGCGGGGTGTTATAGACCACAACGCCATCTTTCGGCAGAATTATTGAACGACATATCAGAGCCTTCTAGGATTTTGCTCATAATCCAGTTTTCTGTCAAATAAATCATGACCTCCTTAGAAAAGATTGAGTCCTAACTACGAAATGTGATATTCCGAAGATACTTAAATCTTTTATGCACTTGTGAGACACTAGACTGGAAATTTTACACTTTTTCCAAAAATCGAAAAATCCAATATGGGGGCCATAAGAAAAATGATAGTTGAGGCGGATTGCGGAAAAACAAAAGATGACTGAGACATGTCATACACACCATTTTATTTGTCTTAAAAAAGTGTCCCAATAATGTCACATTTTCATAGCTGTCCAATTAGCCGTTTTGGATTTACTGGCAAAAAACAAAATCCGCCATTTTCGGTCTTTCGCCGATATTTCCAAAACCAATCTATCGATCGCAAATCTGAAACCGGATATCGAATGCACTGAGATTCCTCTAAAACTTTCTCCATTCAACCTTTGCTGTAGGTATAATAGGAGCCAAGATCCCTGTATAGAGAAGCGAATCTGAGACACACTGTATACAACGATATTCCATAACAAAAGAGTAATCATAGTGGGCCATATTTCAATTTATTTGGGACATTTTGGCCTACCTAAGTAAATTTAGAAAAATCAAATTTCTCAATGGAATAGGTTTTGAAAATTGGTTAGTTACAAGGCAGCAGTATTTTTGATCAAAGGATATTTAATCTGGAAAAATTCATAATTTTGCATTTGGCATCACGCCACGTTCACCTAAACTCAAACTTTGAACATATAAAGCATCAGCTACGCTTATTTTCTGTACAAAAAAGTTGAGATTTTCGAAGACTACATTAAAGCATTTTCAACACAAATCTTTCCACATCTAACTGTGTAAATGAACAAAATTGGTCTATATTGTATTAACAAATTTTTATGTTATTCCGGGCTTGAGGAACTTGAAATCTTCTGTTCATATGTGACCTCTTTATGGACGCACACACGCATGAGAGGCTGCCGGCGGCCGGCCTGCGAATTCAATTTCAATACGTGCCCTCAGTCATGCATGGTCGCGGGGTTGAGGGGATGACTGGCAGGTGCCGAACAGGACAGCATTTGGGATTGTAGTGAATATTCTTTCAAATAAAGCAACTTTTCGGCATGGTGTTTGTAAATGACATTCTTATTTCCATTTAATTTCTATACCTTTACCTTCAGGAACTATAAAACTACAGATTCCTGGATGAAGAGATTGAAAGTTATACCCAAGATCTTTCGTCAGCGAAGGATAAACAACCTAACACAATCTCCAAGGACCCAGTTATTGCTGTTTATTGAAATCATAATATATAATGATGAGTAATCTTGATCAACTTTGGTGCTATGATATTTTATCGTTAGTCTAATAGGAACGGAGAAAACAGATGTACCCTCATTTTCAAGATGGCGTGGTAAGCTCCCCTTCGATTTTCCCGAAAACTCAGAGTAAAGCTATTTAATATCCCCTCCACATGAAAAAAGTTTTCGCGTATTTCCCAAAATTTTCAGGAAAAGCACGGATTTACTGTACTATTTGACGTTTTAAGTTATATAAGCTAAATAAGCTAAGTTATGAGGATGCACTACCATGCATCAATATTTTATCTTTTTCAAATTAACCAGTCCAGACGAACTATAATATGTATTTCAGTTGAAAAAAAACCCTACATTTTTAACGATCAACCAGATCGAGCGCACTTCCGGAACACTGTGCATAAGTACGTGCCTGTATTCATTTCAAAATGGACCGAAGCAAGAAACTGCGGAAAAGCGGATGTTGAGAACACGAAGTCCTGCGGGCGTCCAAGACTCCCCCTGGACTACACCCTCCCAACGCCAAACCCCTCATGACGCGCCTGCCACGCATATACTAAGCTCACGCATAATTTAGACGCGCGGTTACGAGAATGGACATCGCCCGAGCTACTGTCAAATCAATATCTCAGATGCAAGACTGAACTCATGTAGTTTTCTTCTTTCCCCATAGGGTGAAACTGGTTCGGAACATGAAAATTATCAATTGTAGAATTATTCTAGTAGCAAAGGCAAATATTCTTGTGAATAAGAAGTTTTCATGTCTAGAGTAAGTCCTAGCTGCAAGACATCATTCTGAGGATGTGATTTCTTTGTGTTTGTAGGATGTCGATAAGGATTAAGTATAATGTTGGATTCAGTTAAGTTTTCTCAAGATCTACTTTTCTTCTATCAAAAATATGTATTCAATGGATTACACCTAGGAGTAGTTCCCTTTTATGGAGAAGGCAGATCTACCCTATACCCTTCCCCATCTGCTTGAAAATACTGTCCTTTGTCAGATATGCACTAATCATAACGTTGTTTTTATTAACAAAAACAATTCTGGAGAGCTTCCTTCGGACGAACCTGCAGCTGCTTCGATGAGCTCTCTTAATGTAGAAAATAGTCTTCAAACGTTTCTTTTGACCACAAATTTAATTTTTGTGAAGAGTCAAAAGAGACATTGTGCTAATCTTCGACCATATACATATGCACGATGAAGAAGACATTGAATTCTCCATCATTAAAATACGGGCCAATTATCTCATCACTCGAAAATCAGTGATTGATTAAATTGAGTATTATTTCAAATCTCAATAAAGATAAAATCACATAATAAATTGGAAATGACGTGGGAAAAGATACAAGACAAAGAACATATTGATGTAAAATTGATAGGAGAGCTTAAAAACTGGAAAATATACGGGGTCTTCTATTAAAAAAGTGAAAGTTTCTTTTATCTTATTGTGACAAGACATGGCTAGCGGTTCGAAATTTCAAGGAAGTTGACAGGGAAGACAACCTCCCAATTATAGTGTGTTGCTTAAATATGTCGGCCCTTGTCCCGTTTGTCACAGGTTCGAACCACTGTTGGTTCTCTTTAATGTACTAGTATTTTTGGTTGCCTACATCTGGGATGTTGGAGAACTTTCTTCATCTATCGGGGGATCGAAGAGCTGATATAAACGCTGCCATTCAACAAGGGAACTCAGTTCAGGTTCAGATTTTGATCGTTGTGCTGTAGTGACTTTAAATAAATAAACTAAATCTGTACGTGAAAACTGAGTGTTCCTATAGTGGAAAAACTCTACAAGTGGTGTCAGAAGTGGTATTTATTTTGTGCTATAGAATCAGACATAAACAGTCATTATAATGACTGCGAAACTAGTTCTGGTAACGGTTGAAGGTCGCCGTGTTGAAGAGGAAGTTGGAGGAGCGTGAACTGGATGCAAGCGGGTAGAAGGCTGATCTACAACAATAATTGCTTCGTGAGGCTTTAATGGATGAAGGCAACGATCGAGATACGTTCCAATTCAGGATCACTGATCACAATGCAGTAGTCGAGAAATTGTGCAAGAGCTTGAAAGATCAACTGGGCAAATTCTTCGCCGTCGGAAAACTTGAGAGGGCAAAGGGGCCATCGTTCACCTGTCACCAGTATGCCCCAGAGAAAACTGCCATAGTTGCCTCTCTAGGGCCCAAACAGAACAGCGTCTTTGAAGACGGCTTGATCAATGGAGAACGACGCACTGCTGCTGGATACAGGTGCGACGAAGGCGATCATCAGGCCCGATGATGTTACAACACCGACAATGATCAAACCAACTGAGTGGCGACCACAAACTCAACCTACTGCAACAAGAGACCTGGCGAGAATGCATGGTGAAGTGGAGGCGTCAGTAACTCTGAGAAGCACCAGGCTTGAACATACAATGCTGTTTGCTAATATTGAGGGTGAAATCATCATCGGAATAAACATCATGAATTGCCAAGGCTTTCTATTGGATTTCAAGAATGGAACATTGAAAGTCAACAACGAGGAGGTGATTCTACATCGAAAGGAGCTGCCGGCTGCCTTGAATCCAGAAAGGAGCAAGACGATTCTGTGAAGAAGAAGACTGTGCCCGTCAGAGTGATGAACGTCATTAATCATTCAGTGAGCCTTGCGAAAAAAACTGTTTGGAGGCTCTGCTCGTCAATTTCCTCCGTGGTGCGACAAATGTGCGAGATTGAGTCGACCAATCCTGAGTTTACGTGGGAGATGGAGAAGTTGGTTGCCACCTCTTCAAAGGACCAGAATGAGGGACAGAAACAACGCTTGAGAGGCCTAGTGAGAAAGTTCAGCGACATTTTCGATAGCGGGACAGGGAAAAAGGGTCAGACGAACGTTGTGCGGCACACAATACACAGAAGCAGCACAACCGATTCGTCAAGCTGCTAGAAGACTACCTTTGGTGGAGAAGGAGGAGGCGGACAAGATCATTCAAGACGAGGAACTAACTTGGTTCTGTATAGACTATCGTCAGTTGAACAACGTGACAAAGAAAGTTACTCGCTACCACGGATCGACGACACTTTGGACACCCTGGCTGGATCAAAGATCTTCTCAACCCTCGACCGGAAGAGTGGATATTGGTAGGTGAATATGTCTCCAGAAGATCGGGAGAAAACTGCTTTTAGCGTTGGAACTGGGATGTGGCAGTTCACTATAATGCAATTCAGATTATGCAACGCACCTGCTACGTTCGGAAGGCTAATGGAGACGGTGCTGGGGTTATTATGGACAGCATGCCTGATGTACCTCGACGACATAATCGTTGTAGGCAAATCATTTGAAGACCACCTGAAAAACTTGGAGTAGGTATTCCTGAAACTAAGAAATTCTGGTTGTCTGAAGAAATGCCAACTGTTCCGGAGTAAAGTCATATCGTATCGACGGATGAAGTAGCTGTTGACCAGCAAAAGGTGAAGGCAGTTAAGGAGTGGCCAGTACCAAAGAAAATCCACGAACTACGAAGTTTCCTGGGTCTGCACGTACTACCGGTGGTATGTCCAAGGATTCGGCAACATTGCGCGGCCTCTCCATAAGCTTACCGAGAATCAGAGACGTTTTCAATGGGACAAACATCCCGAAAGCTTTCGGCACTTTGAAAGTGGCACTATCTAATGCAACTATCCTAGGCTACTCACTACCCGAAAGGTCTTTTGTGCTGGACCCGGATGAAAGCAACGTAGGACTTGATGGAGTGCTGTCCCAGATCCATCAGTGTCATGAAAGGGTCATCGGTTACTTTAGCAAAACTTTGTTGAAGCCTGAAAGGAACCAAAGTGTCGGAAGAGAGCTGCTGGCTGTAATTAAAGGGGTAGAGCCCTTCCACAAGTGCCTCTACGGAAGAAAGTTTCTGCTAAGAACCGACCATGCTGCACTCAAGTTGTTTCTACACTTCAGGAACCCGGAAGGTCAAGTAGCTCATCAGAGACTCGAGTAGTTCAATTTTGACACGGAACATCGAGATGGATCAAGTCACAAGAATGCTGATGCCTTGTCCAAAAGGCCTTGCTCAAAGCTCTGTACGCACTGCCATGGAGCTGAGGAGAAGGAAGTCAGCATATGCAGAACAACTGTGGTGAACGACTCCTGGCAGACTAATGCACTTTGAGGGATCCAAATCTGAAGTCGATCATCGAATGGGAACAAGCAGGCTAACGACCAACTTGGCAGCGACGGCATCTTGAAGAGGCTGGTGGAAATCTGGATGACACAGAAAATCGGGGACAAATAGTGGTTCCTCAAAGCGGACAGGCTGAATGATGAGAAAGGTCCATGATGACGTCACTGGTGGACATCTGGGAATAACGTTGGGCAAGCTGCGAAAAAGGTTTTTCCAAGTAAACTGCCAGGTCGATGTCCGGGAGTGGTGCAGGAAATGCGCCGTATGTGCTGCGACTAACAGACCTCAAAGCTCCTATGAGGCAGTTCGATGTTAAAAGTCCGGTTGAGAAGATCGCCATAGATGTGGCGTGACCATTTCCTGAGTCAATCGGAAAAAATAGATACATTCTGGTCGTGATGGATTACTTCAGTAAGTGGGCCGAAGCCTACGCCTTGCGTAACCAAGAAGCGGCAACAGAAGCTGATTTACTGGTCAAGAAGTGGATCTGCCGTTTTGGTGTTCAGTTGGAACTACATTTGGACCAGGACAAAAACCTTCCATCGGCGTTGTTCCAGAATGTTTGTGACGTACTGAGGATCAAGAAGACAAGAACGACTGCGCTGCATCCTCAATCGGATTGCATGGTGGAGCGAATGGACAGGACCATCAACCGACACTAAACCAAAGTTGTCTCTGATCATCAGAGAGACTGGGATCAACCTCCACTTGTTCCCCTTGGCATACTGGTCTGCGGCTCACGAATCGATAAGCGAAAACCCAGCAAGGATTATCATCGGTCGTGAATTCCGGCTGCCATGCGATCTGAAGTTTGGCTGGGAAAGATTTCACAAGCAATCTTCGAAAAAGGTTGAACCACATCCATCAAGGAGTCCGTTTGAATATCCAAAGTTCCAGCGACAAGATCAAGGATGCGGTGGTTTCCAGATTGGAGATTTGGTTTGATTGCACATCCCACAGATGTGACGTGGCTTCAGACCAAAACTGCAAAGTTCTTGAGAGGGCCCGTATGAGATTCAGGAGCGAATCAATGACGTCATCGACAGGATCCAGAAGCCACCAAGAGAAAAACCAAGAGTTGGTCATTTCAACCTTTTGGCCCGGTATGCTAGGTACCATGACGATTAGGATGCTGAAGTGAGGCAGATGACACTATCCGAGGAGGACAAGTTATTGGAAACCTCCATGTCTCTTTACTCCAATGACCAGAAAGTCCAAAATGGCGTTGTTCAAGGCTGGATATCTTTGAAGCACCAGTTTTGGCTCACTGGGTTAGTTTGGGTTAGTTTGGGTTAGTTTGGGTTAGTTTGGGTTAGTTTGGGTTAGACCTTGGTATGAGGAGTGGTCTTGCTGCTGCTTTCAAGCGTAAATTTGGACAACTGGAACCCCTACGACGACAAAGACCAGAGATGGGGAAGGCACTGGAAATCATGGAAGGTACACAACACCTGTTCTACCTTGTGACGAAGAAGCTTCCAGAACATCTGACCACCTTCAGTGATGTCTGGAAAGCCCTTCATCTTCAAGACTCAATGCACTCACAGGACCTGACTCATTTGGCAAATGACCAATGACCAATGACCAAGTAGACTGGCTAGTCGTGAGAAGCATGCTGGAGGTGATTTTCAGGGGAAGTGGCATTGATATTCTGGTGTGCTGCTATCCTTTCCGAAGGACGAACCAGAGGACAGTGGACCGCTATATTCTCCGTACATCACACTGCAGGTTTGGTGACAGTTGCCGATACCGATATGATGACATTTTGGGACGAAATGCCTTCAAGAGGGAGCAATGCGACAAAACGATCCAAAATTATGGGAAGTTGACAGCGAAGACAAAATTCCAACAATTGTGTGCTGTTTAAATATGTCGGCTCTTGTCCTGTTTGTAACAGGTTCGAACCACTGCTAGTTCTCTATAATGTTCTAGTACTAGTATTCTCGATTGCCTACATCTGGAATGTTAGAAAACTTTCGCCATCTATCGTGGGATCAAAGAGCTGATATAAAGGCCGCCATTCGTGACAAGGGAGTTCAGTTCCAGTTCAGATTTTGATCAAGAAACATAAATAAGCTGTGATTGTGAACATACATATTTGTGGTTGTGCTGTGGTGAATTTGAATGAATAAATTAAAACCGGACAAGTGTTTCTGTAGCAGAAAAACGCTTCATTATCTATGGCACACCCTGTATATGTTATATTTTGATTTCAAGACTTAAATTTTGAAACTAATCACTTTTTAGATTTTTAATGAAACAGATTTTTTTTGCTTGAAACTTTCAATCAGAAACCGTGATGAAACGGGGAACCACTTCTCTAGTTAATCTCCCAAAGGGCGAGGATGACTTTGGTACTGAGGTGCTTTCTTTGGACGAAAAGAAGTTGTTTTTTATCGGGAACTTTGGATGATTTTAATCCCTCTGGTTCATAAAGGTGTTTTCATCTTCAATTATAATTTCTGCTCAAAATCCGGAACTACGTCCACACGATCGTTTATGCTTAGTAGGTGAGCAGCTCCCACTATGAAACTAAACTGATAAAACTCATAACTTGTTCAAACTGAACAAGAGTGGTTCCAGAGAATCCGGCTCGCATCAATAATTCAAATGGGTACCTGCTTTGGAAATTCGTTCACCGTATTTTTTGATCAGAGTAGTAGATTTTGAAGTTACTCAAGTGCAAAATTTTTAAAAATGATAAAATGTTTCACCTATACCAGCTAGAAAGACTCTCTTAATAGCTATTGAATTTCTTGTTCTGAGAAATCCAATGAAGTATCAATTTTACAAAATTATGTCGAATATATCATTAAAACTGGAATGGATTTGAGATCGACTTAAAAATATTCGTTATTAGATTGAGTTTGCAACTACTGATCACTGAGAACTAAAGTACAGGCGCTACGAGTTTCGGGCTGTTGGCACCGAAACCGCAGCCTCTAGTTGGGCTTATTGTATCTTCTCTGTGCCTATCTCTCAGTCGAAGAGCTCCATTGTCCAAATAAGGTTTATAACTCGTTCTACCATTTTCCTGTCCGTCCTTTGAGGGGTCGTTGTGAATTCCCCGTTATCTCCTCTCCAGTACTCCAGCGCTTCACATTCAAATACAATGTGGGAGGCTGTTTCCTCTTCCTCGTTGCACAGCCTACATATGGGTTACTCGTTGAAAAGGCCCATGATATGCATGTGTTTCTTTAGAGTGCAGTCTCCGGGTAATATACCTGTTGCTTTCCTGAGCAGATTCCTGCTGAGTTTCAGTAGGCTTCCAGAAAATGATTGTTCGATCTCTGCCATCATTAATTTACTGTGTCTCAGTCCTGGTGATTGGCACCATCTAGCTTTCTGTTGTATTTTGGACCAACAGTTCAGCCAACCTCTTACAGAGGATTTTGTAATACCAATGGCAGGTTCTGTACCCAGAAGTGGTGTGTTTGCAGCTTTGCGAGCTAGTGAATCCGCCCGCTCGTTCCCAGCTATCCCTGTTTGTCCTGGTATCCATACAAGAGTAAGATCGTTAGATACTGCCAGTGTGACAAGGTTTTGCTGACAGTCCATGACTTGTTTAGATTTGGTTTCCCGACAGGAGATGGTTTTGATTGCAGCTTGGCTGTCACTGAGGATAAGGATTAAAATATGAATACAGGGTGTCCGGGAAAATGTGGGAGATCTCTCGGATTCAGATAGAACATTGAAAAATAAGATGACAAGTTCCCATAAATTTTTTTCCTAGCGGCCCTCCCTACGGAGATACGGCCCCCTAAAGGACCCCACTGGAAATCGGTTTTTCTTGAATAACTTTTAAACGACTCAATATAATTTAATGAAAATTTTATATGATAAACAGTAGTAAGGACCTCTCAAAATACTTCCCTTAAAACATAATTAGCTTGTTTAGTTTACCAGGGACGGACTAGATTGTACATTTTAACGCTCAAATTTTCAACACCCTGTATGATAAGGAGTTGAAAAAAATAAATTTCGATACCTTGAACATTAAGCTAGAGAAAAGGTACTCTTGTTCATTGTCGATAAAATGAACCATTTTCGAGAAAAAACAATTTTTATTAAACAAAACCTCGAAAAAAGCCATGACGAAGTGGTGCTCTTGACCCTGGGGTGTCCGGGAAAATGTGGGAGATCTCTCGGATTCTGATAGAATATTAAAAAAAAAGATGACAAGTTCTCATACATTTTTTTCCTAGCGTTAGGTTCACAATTTCGTCAAGCACCACTTCGTCATGGCTTTTTTCGAGGTTTTGTTTAATAAAAGTTGTTTTTTCTCGAAAATGGTTCATTTTATCGACAATGAACAGGAGTACCTTTTCTCCAGCTTAATGTTCAAGATATCCAAATTTATTTTTTTTAACTCCTTATCATACAGGGTGTTAAAAATTTGAGCGTTAAAATGTACAATCTAGTCCGTCCCTGGTAAACTAAACAAGCTAATTATGTTTTAAGGGAAGTATTTTGAGAGGTCCTTACTACTGTTTATCATATTAAATTTTCATCGAATTATATTGAGTCGTTTAAAAGTTATTCAAGAAAAACCGATTTCCGGTGGGGTCCTTTAGGGAGCCGTATCTCCGTAGGGAGGGCCGCTAGGAAAAAAATTTATGGGAACTTGTCATCTTATTTTTCAATGTTCTATCTGAATCCTAGAGATCTCCCACATTTTCCCGGACACCCTGTATAGTACATCACTCATAATAATTATAATTTTATGGGTGATGTACTATATACATATTTTAATTATTTGTTGTATTCATGTTTCGAGTTTAAATGTAATTTTCTGTCAATATTCGTCTCCAATTTTTTAATAGCCCGAAGAAGATGCAACACAGCATCGAAACTGTAGCTCTTTATTGAAAGGAAGACTCAAGACATTGTCCGTTATTCCCGAAATTCTTGACACATTTGTTCATAACCTTTTTCGGACGTTAACCCACTTGAAATAAAGATTTTCTTTCCTCTGTAGCCTCTTCTGAGATTCTCTTGCACGTATACATTTATTGCATGTACTTCTGCCTGGAAAACTGTAGCGTACATCCCAAGTGGTTCATATGTTTCCCACTTTGGATTTTCTCCTACGATTCCGGCACCAGTTCCCCGGCATGTTTTGGAGCCTTCTGTGTACCATATTGCATCATTTGCCATCCAGAGTTGTTTCACCGTTTCCTCTTTCCATATTAGCTTGGTCTTGGGAGACGTACTAAAGTTAATATTTTTCAGCATGATATCACTCCTCATTGTTACTAGGTGATTCGTGATTGTGCTGGTTATCTTAGTGTGTCCTTGGGGGTTTGAGTAGCTCCAGTTCCCGGTGTTGCTAAGTTTATATGCTCTCATTCTTGCTTCCATTTTGATATAGATATCTGAAGGAGGTGGGTTAAGCATGGCCTCCATGGCAAGTGTTGGAGTAGTTTTTATGGCTCCCGTTACACAGAGACATGCTAGCCTCTGAACTTTTGCAAGTTCCGTGGCTGCTTGTCGCTGCTCAATTTTTGGCCACCAGACAACAGATCTGTAAGCAAGAGTGGGTCTTATCACGGTACAGTAGAGCCAGTGTACCATGCGCAGATTTATGTCTTAGTTCTCTACTATCGCTCTTTTTGTTGCAATTATTGTGGCTTTACCTCGATTGACTATTTTCTGTAGGTGTGAATTCCATGTGAGTTTGTCATCGAGGATGATGCCTAGGTATTTGACTTCTCTTACCTCCTGCAGTTCTTGTTCAAAGAATATGGTTTTGAATAATTCCGCTATATCCCTTTTTCTCGTGAAGCTGACCAGGGAGGTTTTCTCAGGATTGACCTCCAGGTTCACCTTCCTGCACCAATCTTCCACGATAGTCAGAGCTGTCTGCATCAGTTCTGATATTGTCTTGGCGTGTTTGCCAGTGATAAGTATTGCTACGTCATCGGCATAGCCTTGGGCAAAAAATCCCCTGCTGTTTAACTCCACCGGTAGTTCATTTGCGACTAGGTTCCAGAGGAGAGGGCATAAGACTTCACCATGGGGGCAGCCTTTAGCTGCCCATATAGTAACAGTTTTGTCAACCAAAGTTGCTTCCATTCTCCTACCTTTCAGCATGTTTCTTATCCACCTACAAACTGTGTCTTCAATTCCACGCCGATTAATTGCGGTGGTCATTGAATTGAAGAAGGTATGATCAAATGCTCCTTCTATATCAAGAAATGCAGCTAGAGCAATTCATTGGTTTGTTACATTATTTTTTTTACCTCATTTAATAAACTTAATTTTAGCATTTTCGTCAATTAAATTTCAGATTGTTTAGTGTAAAAATTCAAAATTCAAAATAGATTAAAAATAACTTACATTCAATTTAGTCAAAAGGGAAAAATTAAAACTATATGGCTTTGTGTTTGTTCGTGTTTCGACCATTAGTCCGGTCCTGTGTGACCCTGAATTGCTTCTAGTTCACCTCAGTAACAAAATAACAAGCCTATTAAATCCATGGTTCAAAGTCCAGCCCTGCGTAGATGCGTCGTACCAGTATTTTGAATTCTAAAAAAAAGGTGACTGTCTTGGAATCGCACTTTTTTTCCTGCAATTTGGTTGAGGTTACCGAGTGGGTGTACCTCGTGGCTACTTGTCGATTTTTCTGAATAACCTGACGATTGTCATCTCAAATTTGGATCAATTGATGGTTTATGTTGGACCAAAGTGCTGAATGCAGATTGACGAGATTTCGCTCAAAATTTTCCCCCATTTTTCATTGGAACACGTTTTGGCCCATCAACATCAGTGGTATGCGAGTTTTTCCAAGACATCCCTCAGTCTTATAGTGGCTTCTTTATTTTCAGGCCTTTTTCTTTTTAATTATTTTCCTTTTATACTCCATTTTCCAATTTCTTATGCGCTTTTGCGTCCTCGATGTGCCGCATGTGGAATGTCGAAGTGTGGAAATGAGCTGAGGCTATTTTGGATTAATTATCTGGCAATTCAACGTGTAACGTACCTACCCTTGTCAGTTGGACTGTTGGTAAGAATCAACCACGCATTGGATACCAAACTTCCAGATCTGTCCAACCACGAGTGACCCTGATTTGACGAAGCCTCTTGAGCCCCATTTTTTTGGGCATGCCTTTTCCAAGTGAGTTGTTTCCAGTTTTCCCATTTCATGATTTATTTTTTTGAACACTATAAACATCGCACACAAACGTTATTAACCTTTAGTCAAATCTGTATATCGATGATTGAGTTTTATTCAGTATTTTCTTTTTGATCACTATTAGCGGAATCTATATAGCTATCTAATTCTAAGCTATCTTCTTACGCTTTGAATTTATGAGTGGATTTATTCCTTGTAAATCCCTTTTGTTGGCCATCAAAGCGTATATTAAAATAATCACAACCTGTAAATAGTTTGCACATAATATCACGGATTTGATAAATTTCCACAGCACAAATAACGAGACAAATAAGCAGGCATAGACTCAAAAAAAGTAGCATTGATCTTGTTGATAAATATTTATACAAGCGGTACTCCGCTGATAGTGAGGTATGTGTGCGTTTCAGCCGATACGAGGTGTGTTCGGTTAATTTGTATCAGGTGTCGGTACATATTATTATTATTGGATTTGGTAATAAACTATAGTGCTGGGTACTTCTGTGGTTTTCGTTCGCTAATAACTTTCTCGCTTTTTCTTGGATTGCCGTTGGGTGAGTAAGTAAAGCGAGTGGCGCTATTTCTCCGGTTTTCAACTGTTTCTTAGAGTGTGTTATGCCCACGGCCACTCTACGCTGAAGCTAGCATTCGTCAATCCGAGCACCATCTTCTTCTTTTAGCGCAAATCACCAGTAGTATCCCTTTTTCAGCCACTCACCACCTTTTTTCCGCTGTTTCCGCCTTTTAAAACTTAACAAATTGGCGCCCAACGTTTTCAGGGTGATTTTCTTTTTGTTGCGGATGCATGTTTTCACACTGCCCGTGTAAAGGTGATTTTTGAAGTTTTTTTTAAAGCCTATAGACTCAAAAAAAGTAGCATTGATCTTGTTGATAAATATATATACGAGCGGTACTCCGCTGATAGTGAGGTATGTGTGCGTTTCAGCCGATACGAGGTGTGTTCGGTTAATTTGTATCAGGTGTCGGTACATATTATTATTATTGGATTTTGTAATAAACTATAGTTCTGGGTACTTCTGTGGTTTTCGTCCGCTAATAACATTCTCGCTTTTTCTTGGATTGCCGTTGGGTAAGTAAGTAAAGCGAGTGGCGCTATTTCTCCGGTTTTCAACTGTTTCTCAGAGTGTGTTATGCCCACGGCCACTCTACGCTGAAGCTAGCATTCGTCAATCCGAGCACCATCTTCTTCTTTTAGCGCAAATCACCAGTAGTATCCTTTTTTCAGCCACTCACCACCCTTTTTCCGCTGTTTCCGCCTTTTAAAACTTAACAAATTGGCGCCGAACGTTTTCAGGGTGATTTTCTTTTTGTTGCGGATGCATGTTTTCACACTGCCCGTGTAAAGGTGATTTTTGAAGTTTTTTTTAAAGCCCTCATGACTTGTTTTTTTTTTATTTATGTTTTTTTTTCCTTTCTTTCTTCTTTTTAACTATAAGATCAAAAATAAAAGAACCTTTTATTTCTAACAAAATAAGTAGTTACATTTTTTTTTTCTCTTCAAGACTAGTATTTTGGAAATTTGCTTAGGACTACCGTTACAATCAAATTATTTATTTAATTGTTTATTCGTCGGAGGTAAATCTATCGGGAGCCGATGAGCTTAAATACGAATTCACAATTCGCGGTCTACCAATCACTGGTTCCATAGCCCAAAAACGGTCTGAAGTACGAGACGCACTAAGACGAGAACGTGAAGGAAGTTCTCAACCACCAAGTTCAACGCCTTTTTCACCAACTAGCGAGATCTGTATGTGTCAGGCAAAGTTGTTTGCATTAGAGAGAGACAATTAAAACTTTGACGCTTCAAATAGATTACGAGAAAGAGATCGCATTGGTACATTCTTAACGCATATTGATAAACGTTTAGGACGAATTGCTCCCACAGAACAACACGAAAAAGACAGCAAGGACAGATTGAACATAAAATGTATACAAATCTTTGAAGAACTTCAAAGAGTTTTTGAAGGATCAGGGAGTAGACATTCGTCGCTTTCTATACAACCAAATCAAAGTCTTTTGGAAATCTCTGATGAAGAAATGGATCAGGAAATTCTTCAACTCATTGAGAGAACACCAGTGACACATGATCTTATTGTCCTGGATGATGAAGAGGTTTATGAAATTTCTACCAAGAAGACCCCAGTGAATAGAAGGAGAATTATTCCATTACAGGAGAATTTCAATAATTTCACCTCCACCATCGATTCTCGCAACGAACCATCTGGAAATAATGTTGTCATCGACGGAAATAGAGATCAACATCGATCTCCTGAGATTTCCTCTAGACAACACCTCGACGATATACCTTCCCATCTTGGCACAAATCGAACACACAGTCCGCCAAGAAATGAACATACATTTTCTCGACCTTCTGCGACTTCGACTGGTCCAGATTTTACCAGGAATCAACACCTAAACCGCATTAGTGATCCTGCGCAATCAAGGACGTATGAAGTTTTGCGTCATAATTCCAGAGCAAGACCGGATTATGGTCGAGACGTACAGGAACTTTACGGATCAAGAAACCGACCTTCTCATGAACGATTTTCCGACTATACAGAAAATCATACATCCATCTAAGCTGAGGCCAACCACTCCGTGAGGGATGAAGACTTGTCCTACAGGAGCCCTGACAATCTAGCGGACAGACTTCAAAACTTGCATTTTTCCCCACTGACCGATAGACGAACAGATAGCCGTTACACCAATGAGTTTCCTCATTATACAGGCTATTATGACATAAGCCGCTGTAATCTTAAGTACAATGGACAGACCAGCGTAAACGACTTTCTGGAGAGATTAGAGGAAGTACGTTTATCCAGAGGTGACACGAAGCAGCAATTATAACGCTCAGCACCTGAACTTTTTGTCAAAGATGCACTCCTATGGTACCTAACGGGACGGTTTGAGAATTGGTTTTCCAATTGCGGAACGCATTCCAACCAGGGGATTAAGAGTTTGCACTCTGGGACGAACTTCGCCACAGGACTCAAGGTGCACAGGAACGTGTACTCGCCTTTGTTGTAGCTATGGAGAACCTGTTTAGAAAGCTACCAAGTCACCCAGCTGAGTCAACTAGACTGCAAATAATAAAAAGAAATTCACTCCCCTATATACAGACACGATTAGCTAACGAACACATAGTAACCATTCAAGACCTCATCCGTTTAGGACGAAGTATCGAGGAGACAGAAACGAGGATAAAACGCTTTGTTCCACCTCCCACCAAATATCGAGGGCTTCTAGAACCAGAACTGGCATATCATCGGCCAGCTCATCATATAACCTCGATTGAAACTACTCAGTCAATTACATCATCGAAACACGATGATATACCTGCTCCAAGTGAGGACGCGGAACAGTTCAACACCATCGACGCCATTTCCACCATTTTGTGCTGGAATTGTAGAGAAACCGGTCACAGTTTCAAAAGCTGCCCGAAACCTAGAACTAGATTCTGTTACCGGTACGGAAAAGTGAACGTTACAGTACATTCCTGTCCGACATGCCAATAAAAAAACGCATAGTCGGGAAAGCTCAAGCACATGATGGGCTTTCCCAACCTAGAACGTCTTCTAACCCTGACTATAAAGACATGTCGAACAAAATTTCAATAAACTATATACTGTTCCACGCAAAGGGAGATAATAGACCTTCTCTAGATGTCAACATATATGGAAGGACTGTGAAAGGTTTACTGGATTCTGGGTGTACGCAGACGATCATCGGAAGCTCTGGATGGAACATATTAAAAAGTCAATGTCAGCTCGACCATCGACGGAAAGTGACGTGCACTGTCGCAAACGGACAGTCCTGTACATCCATTGGAACGGTGTGTTTGCCACTTCAGCTACGAAATCGAATGACTCTTCTCAACGTACTCGTTGTACCCTCTCTTCCGCATCAACTCATCCTTGGGATTGATTTTTGGAGGGAAATGCAGATCATTCCCGACCTGTATACCGGAGAATGGACATTTCGATCGGATGGAGAAGGACAACAGACAATGGCACTACACTCGTTAGACTCTCTCTCGGACAATCAACGAGAAACTCTTGACAAGTTTTTGGAAGGGACCTTCGCCAATATGGGAAGCAAACTTGGATGCACGAACCTAGTTCAAATGGTCATACGAACAGACTCGCAACCCATCAAGAAACGTTACTACCCGTTGTCTTACGCCCTTTAAAAAATTGCCAACGAGGAATTGGAGAAGATGCTCGCCGACGATATCGTGGAGCCATCGGAGTCACCTTGGTCATCTCCCATTGTGATGGTTAAGAAGAAGACCGGCGATTGGAGGTTTTGCGTTGACTATCGCAGTCTCAATCGTGTGACCATACCAGACGCCTACTTCATCCCTTACGTCAGTGCGACTCTTGACAAGCTAAGAGATGCGAGATATCTAAGCACTCTCGACATAAAATCAGCATATTGGCAGATTCCAATAGCAGCTGAATCCCGACCTTTGGCCGCCTTTACCATCCCTTCAAGAGGTCTCTACCAGTTTAAAAGAATGCTTTTTGGTTTGACAAACGCTCCAGCGGTCAGCAGAGACTAATAGATCCAGTTGTCGGTGTCGATCTGGAGAAGTATGTATTCGTTTACTTGGATGATGTGATCATTTGTACACCTACCTTCGACGAACACATCACGGTTTTGAAGGAAATCATAAAACGAATATTTGCTGCAGGTCTCACACTCAATCGGGACAAGTGCCAGTTTTGCAAGGACGAACTCAAGTACCTTGGATACGTCGTCACTCCAACTGGATTGTTAGTGGACCCAGAAAAGGTAGAAGCAATTCTGAAGATCCCAACCCCAAACACAGTTTCAGAAATCCGACGCATCGTAGGAATGGCATCGTGGTACAGACGATTCGTACCAAATTTTTCCACTGTGATGTCACCATTAACACATCTTACTAAAAAGAATGTGAAGTTTTTGTGGGACACAAGATGCGAGGAAGCCTTCAAGATTGTCAAAGAACACCTCATTAGAGCACCAGTTCTATCCTGCCCTAACTTTTAATTGCCTTTCGTGGTGCAGTGCGATGCTTCCGACTATGGGCTTGGCGCTGTCCTTTCCCAAGTCCTAGACGGCGAGGATCAAAACCCGAGCGGAAGTATGGCACTACCGGGAAAAAATGTTTGGCAGTACTGTTTGCCATTGAAAAACTGAGGCCATATCTAGAGGGAACCAAGTTCACCGTGGTCACTGACCATTACAGCCTTGGATGGTTGAATTCGATCAAGGACCCTGTCGGACGGATCGCTCGTTGGGCACTTAGGCTCCAGCAGTACGATTTTGAAATAATCCACCGTAAGGGAAAAGACCATGTCGTACCTGATGCTCTTTCAAGATCAGTTCCAAGATCAGTTCCCCTTGTTGATAGTTTGGTGACTGCGACTACTGAAACACAAATTCCATCAACCAAAGACCAATGGTACCTTCGCATGTGTAGGAATGTGAAGCAGTCTCCTGAACGACACTCCCTATGGCGTCTAGAAGGACAACAGCTTTTCCGGAAAACCACCACTTCTTTTCCGTTGCTGACTTTTTCGGAGTGGCTAGAAGTTGTACCCCGAGAGAGGAGAGTGACAATAATCAAAGATCATCATGATCCACCGACCTGTGGTCACCTCGAAGTATTTAAAACGTTGTCCCGAATAAATCAGACATACTATTGGCCGAAGATGCGAACCACTATCGCACGATACATAAGAAGATGTTCAGTCTGTCTCCGAACCAAGCCCGAACAAAAACCAGCTATCGGACAAATGCTGAGTGTGCAGCCTACCTTGACGAGACCTTGTCAGAGTATTGTCCTTGTAGGGCCTCTGCCAAGATCAACGTCAGGTTATACATACATACTATCCATCTGCGATGTATTTTCGAAGTACGTATTATTTTTCCTTATACGTTCTGCAACCGCCCCGGGAATTGTCAAGTGGATTGAGGATCACTTGTTCTTGATCTATGGAGTGCCAGGAAAAATATTCTGTTACAATGGAGTCCAGTTCAGAAGTAATTTGTTTCGGAACCTTATGGAGAAGTATGGAGTGGAAATTAAGTACACAGCCAATTACCATCCACAGGCCAACCCAGTCGAACGAGTACATAGAGTACTAAAAAGTATTTTGTCCAGCTATGTGACGGACGACCATAAACAATGGGACAAATATTTGGGTGCTGTAGGAGCGGCGATACAATCAGCGCGACATGAAGCAACAAATTTCACACAAAACTTCGTCATATTCGGTAAAGAAATAAATTATGACATCAAGCTGGGAAAACGCATTCACCACAATATCTTGGACCCGAAAACTAAATCTGACGAAATGGAGAAAGTCTTCAAGAACATTCAGGAAAGACTTGGGAAGGCATATGAAAAGAACAGAACGACATATATTCTCCGACGAAGAACGGACACATTCAAGACGGGACAAAAAGTTTGACAACGGAACTACGTCCTTTCAGATGCCACAAAAAACTTCACATCGAAGTTAGCTCCGAAGTTTACTGGTCCATACGTGGTGAGCAGGATTCTTTCGCCCTGGTCTTATGAATTGATCAAATCGGATCGACGCAGTATTGGCGTGTGGAACGCTAAAGACCTGAAAGCTCATTCCCCTGATGATTCTTCCTCTGACGAAAAATAATTATCAATTTTAATCTCTTTTTTTTTTTCTCTTTACTTACTTAAACACCTGATTTTCAAGATATAAAAAAAAGGATATAAGAAGGAAGAAGAAGAAGAAAAAAAATGTGATTCATTTTTTTTTATTGACGAAATGGGGGGGTTACGTTTTTAACTTTACCTCATTTAATAAACTTAATTTCAGCATTTTCGTCAATTGAATTTCAGAGCGTTTAGTGTAAAAATTCAAAATTCAGTACCGCCACCGACATTCAAAATAGATTAAGAATAACTTACAATCAATTTAGTCAAAAGGGAAAAATTTTAACTATATGGCTTTGTGTTTGTCCGTGTTTCGACCATTTGTCTGGTCCTGTGTGACCCTAAATTGCTTCTAGTTCACCTCAGTCACAGAAGAACAAGCCTATTAAATCCATGGTTCAAAGTCCAGCCCTGCGTAGATGCGTCGTACCAGTATTTTGAATTCTGAAAAAAAGGTGACTGTCTTGGAATCGCACTTTTTTTCCTGCAATTTGGTTGAGGTTACCGAGTGGGTGTTCCCGTGGCTGCTTGTCGATTTTTCTGAATAACCTGACGATTGTCATCTCAAATTTGGATCAATTGATGGTTTATGTTGAACCAAAGTGCTGAATGCAGATTGACGAGATTTCGCTCAGAATTTTCCCTCATTTTTCATTGGAACACGTTTTGGCCCATCAACATCAGTGGTGCGCGAGTTTTTCCAAGACATCCCTCAGTCTTATAGTGGCTTCTTCATTTTCAGTCCTTTTTCTTCTTGATTATTTTCCCTTTATACTCCATTTTCCAATTTCTTATGCGCTTTTGCGTCCTCGATGTGCCGCATGTGGAATGTCGAAGTGTGGTAATGAGCTGAGGCTATTTTGAATTAAATATCTGGCAATTCAACGTGGAACGTACCTACCCTTGTCAGTTGGACTGTGAAGAAGTATCAACCACCCATTGGATACCAAACTTCCAGATCTGTCCAACCACGAGTGACCCTGATTTGACGAAGCCTCTTGAGCCCCATTTTTTTGGGCATGCCTTTTCCATGTGAGTTGTTTCCAGTTTTCCCATTTCATGATTTATCTTTTTGAACACTATAAACATCGCACACAAACGTTATTAACCTGTAGTCAAATCTGTATATCGATGATTGAGTTTTATTCAGTATTTTCTTTTTGATCACTATTAGCGGAATCTATAAAGCTATCTTATACATCAACCACTTACGTTTTAGATTTATAAGTGGATTTATTCCTTGTAAATCCCTTTTGTTGGCCATCAAAGCTGATATTAAAATCATCACAACCTGTAAATAGTTTGCACATAATATCACGGATTTGATAAGTTTTCACAGCACAAATAACGAGACAAATAAGCAGGCATAGACTCAAAAAAAGTAGCATTGATCTTGTTGATAAATATTTATACGAGCGGTACTCCGCTGATAGTGAGGTATGTGTGCGTTTCAGCCGATACGAGGTGTGTTCGGTTAATTTGTATCAGGTGTCGGTACATATTATTATTATTGGATTTTGTAATAAACTATAGTTCTGGGTACTTCTGTGGTTTTCGTTCGCTAATAACTTTCTCGCTTTTTCTTGGATTGCCGTTGGGTAAGTAAGTAAAGCAAGTGGCGCTATTTCTCCGGTTTTCAACTGTTTCTTAGAGTGTGTTATGCCCACGGCCACTCTACGCTGAAGCTAGCATTTGTCAATCCGAGCATCATCTTCTTCTTTTAGCGCAAATTACAAGTAGTATCCCTTTTTCAGCCACTCACCACCCTTTTTCCGCTGTTTCCGCCTTTTAAAACTTAACAGGTTGTTCAGTGGTTGCTCTATTTTATGAACAAGTTCATGCAGAGCAGTTTCACATGATTCACCAGGTTGATAGGCGTTTTGGTTTTTGTGTAGTGGCCTCTCTATCAGTGAGGTTTCCCTAATGTGCCTTCCAATCACTTTCTCTATCGTTTTGAGTAGAAACGACGAAAGATTTATTGGTCTGAATGCCTTGGGCTGAGAGCTATCTTTTCCGGGTTTCGGTATAGAGACCACTCGTGAGAGTTACCAGATCATGGGTATGTGTCCCGTTGCCAGGCTTGCTCTGAATAGTTGGCAAAGCATCGGTATGAGTTGGGCTTTGCCATGCTGTAGGTGAGCCGGTATTATTCCATCGTATCCAGGTGCTTTGTATGGTTCGAATGCGTTTATAGCCCATTCGATTCTTTTTGGTGTCACAATTTGTCAGGCTGTGACCCAATCATCTCTTGATCCTCTCAACAGGAGGATCTCAGGAGATAGGGAGTTGGTTCCCTATTGTGAGTTGATTATAGTCGAGTCTGGAAAGTGTGACCTGAGTAATGTCTCAATGGTTTAATAGCCATTTTTCGTGTATTCCCCATTTGGTTTCTTTAGTGTCCCCATTGGTGGAAGGGGATCTTTAGCTAGGATTCTCTGAAGGCGTGCGCCTTCCGAGGTTTTTTCGACCTCCAGGTCCAGGTCAACAGGTCACCCGATTTAACACAATTGGACTTTTTTATGGAAATATTTAAAACAGAAAGTATATGCAACACAGCCAGACTATCTTTTGGATTCACAGCAAAGAATTACTGTTTTTTGTCAAAATAATAATGTCGATTCTTTCGAAAAAGCCCGTCAGGAGTTCTCAGACAGATTATTTCATTGTTTGGGGGTCAACGGAGGACATTTTCAATATTTTTCACAATAAAAATTGGAGTAT
Source organism: Orchestes rusci (assembly GCA_958502075.1). Lineage (NCBI taxonomy): Eukaryota > Metazoa > Arthropoda > Insecta > Coleoptera > Curculionidae > Orchestes > Orchestes rusci. The sequence continues at coordinate 46,034,717 of OY293304.1, forward strand.
GCTTTCTTTGTTCTTATTTCACGAATTTCTTTATCTTGTTAGTTTGATAGTCTGTCATATCCGCACGGATGCGTTTAATCCTATGAAATTTTCACACAATAATCTACTCGATAAGACCTTTCGAATGATGTGTCACACGACGCCCTTTTCCATTTAAAAAAATGTTTCAAAATGGCGCCCAGCCGCCATCTTGAAAACTAAAAGTACGTCAGTAACATCAAAAAGTAGTATTTCGACAGCAATTAAAGTATGCCAAGTTTAATTGTTGGTGCACACATTAAAAAAAAAGGGGGGGGGCTTTTAGAGCCGCACTGTAGATAGTTTCACAGTATTTATATATTTATAAATCTAAGCCAAAGCTTGATAGAAGATTACTATAAGCGTATTCATGGATTATGGTATCATGAGACCATTTCAGTTTGGTCTGTCATTAGCGTCACTTGCAGCTCGCCGATTGGCTGGAATTGACGTTACAGACAGACCACACTGGAATGGTCTCATGATACCATACTCCATGAAAACGTATTATGTATTTTTATTATTTTAAAGCCGCGCTCATAGTCTAAGAGCTGGAGACATATTTCAGTGATGATTAAGCCAAAACGATATGTTAGGGGTAGTCCGGCACCCTGTAGGAACTGGCCGATTGATCCGACAATTGTTCTGGATGATTGTGGGCTACCAAAGAACAACTGGTCAAAAATTCAGCCTAAACTAAATCATGAAAAGTTCATCATCCCTTTCGGATGACACTCAATCAGGGTACGTAGAACATTCTCTAAAGAAAGGCTTCAATTAAATCATCACTGAAAAATGTCACTGGGTCTTCTGAAGTTTTAGAAGATATTGATACATACAGTGTTAAAAAAGTGTCCCCAAATTTCACTGGATAAATACTTATACCGATGTTATACCTATTCGCTTCTCGATTTTACTTTTGTCATCTGAGTACAAATTTTCCCAACATTTCTTGACAATATCACTCATGGCTCAGAAGACTTGGCAGAAAAAACAAGGTGGAGCTTATTTGAGTTTCCGGCCAATCAGTGATAAAGGGAGACATCAAAGCTTATGGGCTATCGAGCGCCGGCACAGATATTCCGTTGAGATGAGCTGAACTCTTAATAGGAGTGTCTACAAAGGTGGTCAATTTGACAGTACAGTCATGGTTATGAAAACAACATCTCCGGAACTTTCTCACATAATCATCATCTTTGAATGTGAAGCTCTGGCTTGCCGAAGACATCACATTTTCGGCCAACACACGGCAAGGGACCACTGTCCAATGAAAAACTCACTGCTGACTTACTAAACCTGATTGAAGGAACTGAACTGGTTTGGAACGATGAGATAGAACGATAGGCTACTAGGCTGCAGTGCAAATCGGAAAGGAAATAGCCTGGCTCTGCCTCAAAGAACAACATCAACATGACAATGAGCATCATGAGTTGTTGCCAGAATGACGTGTTGTGAGAATAAGGAATATTACCTTGAAGCAATGAAGTAATATGCTCACACATCGTAACTTGGTGAGATTTTGACTAAAAACAACTCCGTTATCGTTTTTCAGCCACCACGTAATTTGTCCTGATCTTAAAAATTGGAGAAAGTCATGGAAGGCTGACGTTAAGTGCGATTGGGAGGTAAAGACCACATTACTGAAAATGCACGAAGTTATACCAAAACATAAATTCCAGGAATGATTTCAAGAGTGAATGAAGCGCTGGTACAAATATATTATACCCGAGGCGGATAACTTTCAAGAGGACAGAATAGTCATGGATGAATATTTCTCGAGAAAAAAAAATCATTTTTTTTTTGAAACACAGGCGACGCCTTTATAGACATGCCTACCACTAGGAGAATGAGAGAAGTGTGACTGTGTGTCTTCCGATCGCTTCCTTGATCATCATGTTTGTGAGCCTGCAGGGGAAATTTTGTTGACTCCTCAGCAGGGCGGCAGAAGCTTCATATCTTCCTAGCTCCCTGAGTCAGTCTCTTCCACCCTGCAACTGCGACCGTTTGTGCGGTATTTGGGCAGTTTTTCCAGTAGTTTGATTTTGTTTCAGTTACTTGTATCTTGAACGATATCTTTCATTTTCAGTATGAAGATGTATGAGCATGAGGCTGACATTTTTCCAAGGTTATGAAGTATGATAACTCCTGTGTCCACTTTTTGAAGGGAATTGAATACTTATATTTTTATCAACGATAAACCACTTCTAGGACTCAATTTATATCAAATCTAATAGTTCGCGTCGGCGTCGATTCGTCATCACCCAAGATACTATTGTTCATACTGGGTGTATACTGAAAAATCTCAACTTGTCTTATAGTTCCCAGTACAACGTGGTATTTTCGAAGTGATACATATAGTCATGGAACTTTGCGAATTGCTTCCGTATGTCAAGTGTACTAACCCCTGAAAATAGTAACTTTGGGGGTGGCCATGTTTTCGCACACGCAACATCTTAATTTTCAACACCTGACGGTATTGCGAGGTAATATATATTTTGGTGCCCGGGTATACCATTCTTCCAGAAACATTATAGAGGATGATTTTTGAAAAAATTGGACCTATGTGTATGTAATTCCATTACCTCCAGATGCCTAACATATTGAGGTCTTGATAGTCACCACACCATGCGTGATTTTTGGTGACCAAATATTTCTGTCAAAGATGATTCATTATATTGTTTTTGAAAAAATGGTTTACTTCGCCACCAAAATATATATCGCCCCGTAATACAATTATATTCACTTGCTATGAAAACAGGGTGTTTTTTTACATATGGCAACGAGGAAATTGTCATGTGATAGTTGAATCATAACTTAATTTGGGCAATATGAAAAAATATAAAAACGGGATGTGTTTGGCAGAAAAAGTGTTTGTTGATATCCCTCGTATCTTATTCTATTCCAAGTCATCAAGAAGAGTAAACACATTATTTTAAAGTCATTTTGTTGAATCCAGTATTGTAGAAAAAAACATTTTTCATTCTTTTCTAATATTGAACCAAATGAAATTTTTATGACGCACTCTTTATCAATCTTAATCAAAATTTGAACATTAGTATTTTGGGTGATGATGAATCGACAAAAGTTGGGTCCTAGAGGTAGTTCACTCTTGAAAAACATATATTCGAACCTCTTTAAAAAGTACGCCTCTGACTTATCATACTACATACCCCGAGGAAAATGTGACCCTTATGGCCATACATCCCCATAACAAAAATGAAGAAAATCATCCACGAAACAACTGATGTGTTGGGTTGGCACTCTAGATATATGAACAGGCGTTACATACATGGTGTTTCAGCTAAAGGTATCCACCCTGCATAATCAGCCCCAAAAAAAAAATTGAAAACGCTTATAGACCCGTCAGTTTGCTCTTTTTTTCATCTTTGCAACTCAAACCCCTTAGCGGTCTGCGGCAGACATGTGTGTAGAGAATAATCCTTGATTGCCGCAATCGCTCTGTTTGCCCTTGCAAGAGGCATGTGAGTAGCTGCCAAGCGAACATGGTATCTTTTTGGAAAAATGTTCTGAAAAAAAAGATTTATTCGAAGCAATAAACCAACATGTTTAATAAGCTCTTGAAAGCCCAAAACTGATTATTTCAAAATATTATTTCGACTAACTATATAAACTATATATAAACATCTGTCACTCATCCTCAGTACAATACTTGAATAATATTAACCGGTGGCCAAAACAATACATTCTCGAGACTGGTTCTCATCAATTTATATCATTTTTCTTTTACGAATCATTGGAAATACACTTGACAAAATTTCAGGCTCTGATAAACAATGGATAGATATCGTGTTCGTTAGCTGCAGGCGGCAGGAACCCGAGAAAAATAAACTTTTCATTTAATGAGAGATTCATTTTTTCGTGGAGAAGGACTGCTGTATTTCAGAAAAATCTTTTTCTTTAAGTATGTATATTATTTTGCCCTTACCCAAATTTTATTCACGCTGTTGATATGGGAGTCATATCAGTCAGTCTAATAGACTCAGAACAAATTTCTATTGAAGCATGTGAACCATAATTTCACTTTCCCACCTACAAAAATGAAGAATATAACTTGATTCTTTCGAAAACAACATACTTAGATAATAAACCGAAAAATAAGGTCTCATAAAACTAGGAATTAACTTGGACCACTCTTATTTAGGAGACAGTAAGGCAATATTTTCTCAAAGTGGCAGCAGACTGCGTCGCTAAATTGCTTTGTGCGTTTTTACGACTACCGTTTTAGTGGTTGATTTGCGCGCTTTTTTTTATTGCAACGACGACTTTTGAGGTGACGAGGAACAAGATTTTCACTCTTTAGTACAGAACTATTCCATTCCAGGTAATTCGTATTCAATAATATGAAACTCATAAAGCACTCTCGCGAAGAAATTTTGATATAAATAATGAATAACTGAGGTCAAACTTTTCAAAGCAGAAGAGTGTCTAATAGAATAATTGATTATCTGATATTTCTTTAATCCAATCTACTTGGTGCAGAAAAACGGTTAGCTTGAATCTTTAAGCTTAGTTTGTTACACTTATGTGTAAGGTCGGAGATTATTGTTAATCAGTTGCGGCTCGTGAAGTGTAGGTATGGGTGTGTGCAACCAATAGAGAACCAAACCAAAAATGGCTATGGTTCGTAGCTCAATCAAAATGAGATCCAAATAAGATCGGAATAAACCAAATTAAAATATCGATGTATTCATTCCTTTTGCAAAAACAAAAGTTGAATATTGTTTCGTAAAAAAAAAACATTTTTTCTATGTCTATTCAATAATCGATGTATTAAACATCCACTTTCTATTGGTTAATGTGACTAGTTACTCATACCAGTGACTTTTTTTTCATTAGTCAATTGTTTTTACCAATGAAATGATCTAGTCTCACTACTCCACTGTTTTAGAGCCAATCAGAACATTTGACAAAATGTCAACCTTCAAAAACATCATTTTGAAACTGCTCATTCGAACTGCTCATTGTTTTATAGTCATTGTTACATTATGTTAACAGCCTAGCCTCACTTCATTTGGTATTGGTATTGGTGGGGGGGCAAACCACTGCCCGGCGAGTAGGCCTTAAAGACCCTTTTCGCCAACCCCAGGACCTATGCAGTTCTAACTATGTTGATGATGTAGAACATCACCTAGTTATATATTGAACTAGCAGGACCAATTTATTTAGGCTAACCATTAAACTTTTTCGACTGTCAGTAATTAATAATACTGCAGTCTACTCAGTAGCGTTAGCCAGTGAGAATGCCACTAAATGTCGAGCAGAAAATAATCTCTGCCCACCTCGGGTCTCGAACCCGATCACCGGCCGGTTTCCCACTTACTGACCTCACTTTAAGTAAACTAGTTCTCACAAAGTGCCGTCCAAATAAAATTGAATATTTCAAAGTTCGCTTCAATCATTGAATAATCATAGAAAAAGTATAGTATTTTACTCGCGGGAAATGGATATTTCTCAATCAGATGATTACTTCATCCTCGTGAGTAATATCCACCATTTCCCGCTCGTTGAATAATATACTAATATTCAGGCTAACGTTGAAAAAAGTCGACCTTGGTAAAAGTGGAGATATCATTATGAATACACGCAGTATCACCACGGCGAAAGACTTTCGAAAATACCGTGAAGTGTTGATTTTTTCCTCGTTGTATTGGTTTTGAAAAATTCTCAACCACGTCCATTCATCGCATGATTATCCCTACTCGTGAGGGGAAATCCCTACTTTTGGCAACACTGTTTATCTTGAATGAATACACGCAGACTGCTGACCGCATCAGACTGACAATGACAATAGTGACAGCTGACTAGGCAGGATACAATCGTACTGGAAAATGACAAATGTACTAGATTACTCCACTAAGCACGAAACATTCCCCTTAGAACTGCGTCTCTTATGGGCAATGAGAGTACAGTGTTTTTAGTTGGCCGAACTACGGTGAGAGGCGCTAAAAGCTTTGACAGTTAGATGACAGTTATTGACGTCACAGAAGACAACATCGATCCTCAATAAAGTAAGGGGTCACATTGAAATTTGATTTCGAAGTAAAACTGTCAAATTTTTGCTTGGCAAACCGAAACCATGTGAATGACATTGAGTTTGGCGTAGGCGTGATCTGGAACACAAATTCGATGTAGCTTGCAGGCAAGCCAAGCCAACGCCATTTTATAAGCGGCTTTGTCCCTTGACTGTTGTGCTTTTCGAATTTTGTGAGTTTTTTTTGTGTTTGGCGAGGTGTTTTGTCAAGTTTTGTGTTTGGATTTCTAATTCGTTTTCTCGAATCGTTCCAAAATATTGTTTGGAAAATGGATTTAGTCCTAAATCTGCCAAGAAAAAGCGTTCTGTTAAGGGTTGTGAGACGAAAAACGGTAGCTTCTATCGTTCTCCTAATCCCAAAAAGAACAAAAAACTATTGCAAGCCTGGTTACAGGCAATAGGCAGACAGATGTAGATCAAAATCGCATGACTTATTTTTTGTATCGTATTATAGTAGGTAAATATTTCAAGTATTTTCTGTAAGTGTATTTTTGATTAATAAAGAAAATATTGAAATAAACTTTGAACTATTTACACTCAGTCAATCAACAAATTGGAAAACCTCATCATTTCCGACGTTAATTGATCAGTGAATCAACATACAAGGTATGAGTATTTTCCGTTAATCTTTGTGTCAATTTAGCGGAACTTTATGAAATGTCCTTGAATTATGTCCCTTCGAATATAATTATCAAACTCATTTTCTATTACCCAACAAATATTTCAGAAAATATACGAAGCCCAATTGTTTTGATCAGTGTAAGTATAATCTTTATTAATATAAAAAATATGTTTATTCTTTCATGACTAAATTGTCTAAAAGTGAATTTCTCGCAAATTAGTTCTTGGACAACTTGCCTCAAATTATCAATAATGAAAAATATGTACTACATACTATAAGACAAAACATTAACAAAACTTATGAAACCGCCTAAAATTTGATAAAACTTTGATCCTGCATCGGTTGTCAAAGAAGTAATGTTGTATTTGAAAACTTTAATCCATTTGTCAGTTTAGGCGATTTTGGTTAGTGCCTTTTTGACACGAGTAATTTTTGTTTTCATAAAAACGGCTATCACCATCCGAAAGAGGAGCAAGAATTATGTACTTCCCGAAAATTTCACAATAATATAGCAAAGGATAGTCTTGCTTTAAAATGTTGAACTGCCCCTCTTTTGAATAATGCCAGCCATGCATTTTTATCAAAAATAACACAAAAAAAACATTTATTTTTTTGAAAAAAAAAGTCAAAACACGCAAACTGACTGGAAAATGGATGAATATTTTTAAAATGCACCATTGCTTCTTTAAAAACCAATGCTTGATCAAAATTTCATAAAATTTAAGGCCGTTCCATCAGTGCAAGTCATATTTTCAATGTATATGTTACGGCTAATATACAAACTTGGATAGTTTATGAACTAGCTGGATAGTTTGTAAGCTAACCAAACCATTGGCTATTTCAATAGAGAATGCAATTTTCACTAAAATAGCAGTTATTTTGCAAACCATCCAAGAGTCTTGGCTAATTTACTTGAAACTATTAAGAAAGCCAAAATAGCTGGTTAGTTTGTGAACTATCCAAAGTAATCTGGCTAAAATGAAAACCATAATTTCTAGTAACATAAAATAGCCAAACCTTTGGCTAGCTTATATACTAACTAGGTTAGGCATTAAAATAGCTGGTTAGTTTTTAAACTATCCAAAGTAATCTGGCTAAAATGAAAACCATCATTTCTATTAAAATAAAATAGTCAAACCTTCGGCTAGGTTATAAACTAACCAGCTTAGGCATTTCTCATTTGATAAATTAAATTTTAAGATTCTAATTCACATCAAATGAAAAAATGGAGTGACTATTCTGCCGACCGTAACACTATGCAGTAGTTTGTTGGTTAGCATAAGGTTAACATAACAATTATTATTGTTGGTCAAGGCATGATACACTTTAAAAAATATGCAGCAGTTCGGTGGTTAGCAACAGGTTAACATTTCAATTATTATTGTAAATCAAAATTTATGTGATTTGTATGGGTATTATGAGAATTAAGATTGGGTTTGTTTGGGTTAGTGATTATATTAATAAACAATAAAACCAATCTCAATTCTTATAATACCCACACAAATGACATAAATCATGATTTATAATAATAATTGAAATGTTAGCCTGTTGCTAACCAACGAACTGCTGCATATTTTTGGTTAGTTTATAAACCAGCCAAAAAGTTGGCTATTTTATGTTACTAGAAATCATGATTTTCATATTAGCCAGATTGCCTTGGATAGTTTACATACTAACCAGCTATTTTGGTTTTCTCAATAACTTCAAGTAAATTAGCCAAGATTCTTGGATAGTTTGCAAAATAACTGCCATTTTAGTAGAAATTGCTTTTTCTATCAAAATAGCCAATGGTTTGGTTGGTTTATAAACTATCCAGCTAGTTCATAAACTATCCAAGTTTGTATACAAGCCGTAACATATACAAATGAGAAGCGAATTTCAAAAGTCCCGCCTATAACCTGTCTGCTGTGAAGTTCAAAAGTCCCGCTATAACCTGTCATTTGTCACGTCAGTGTATGAACCTACAGCGCCCTTCGCCGTAGTTCGTACAACTTAAAACACTGTTTATCCTTACTCTATGGGAGATGCACTTCTAAGGGGAATGTTTTGTGCCAGCAAGCAAAGGTCTTTTCCAGGACAAAAATGTAGAATCTGTTTTCTTACTGGTTCTATATGTTTTTTGGTCTGCTGAATCCGAATCCGAGGTTTGTCACCTCGCCAGGTGTCGGCTTCACAAGGAAAATTGCATAAAACCTAAAAATATTGGAAATGTTTTCAGTTTTTCAAGTATAACTAGAAAACTGAGCGTTTTTTGAGGATCACTATAGAGCACCAGATGAAAATAGATAAAATTTGCTGGGAATACATATAATCACTTTGAACTTGAGATATTCCATGATGCTGTTGAGTTGATAACTTTATTTTAAGTTCGCGCTTTATACTTCTTCAAAATAAATTATTTTATGACTACCTCACATGTCCTGGTCACATCTGAGGAGTTGGCAAACGTGAATGAGGTTCATATACACTCATGGTCAGATAAATAGCACATGTCAAACATTTGATGAAACTTTGATTTTGCATCAGTGATTAAGAAAATAATGGTGGATCTGAGAACTTCAATAGATTTGTCAGTTTACGTGTTCTGGCGATTTTTTTCAAAAATTAGTTTGGGGCCCTTTCGTCACGTTAAAAAAAAATGTCTACAAATTACACTTTTTTTGTGTAACTTCTGATCAAAATGGCTAGCACCGTTCGAAAGGAGGGCTGAATATATGTAATTTCTGAAATATTCAACATAATTGCCGAAAGGTTATTCTACTTATGAGATCACATGTGAAGAAGTTTCATTTTCAATCCTTTTTTTAAACCTGACAAAAGGACCTCGAACAAATTTTTGAAAAAAATCGCCACGACACGTGACCTTTTAAATAGATTGAAATTCTCAGATCCACCAAGTTTCATCAAATGTTTGATATGTGCTATTTATCTGACCATGAGTGTATATGGACCTCACTCACGTTCGCCAACTCCTTAGATGTAACTAGGACATGTCAGGTAGTCATGAAATGATTGATTTTGGAGAAGTTTGAAGCGCGAACTTAAAATAAAGTCATCAACTTTTTGACGGAATGTCAAAAGATGTCATTTTTTCCACCCGATGTATCGCATCATGGAATATCTAAAGATCAAAGTAATTATATGTATTTGTAGCAAATTTAATTCACTTCTATTTGGTGCTACATAGTTATTCTCAAAAAACGCTTAGTTTTCGAGTTATACTTGAAAAACTGAAAAAATTGTCAAAATTTTGCGGTTTTCTGCAATTTTTGTTGTGACACCTGGCGAGGTGCCAAACCTCAGATTCGGATTCAGTAGACCAAAAACCAGAGAAAAAACTACTTCAACATTTTTGTAATGGATACGCCGTGTCTAAACCTTGGATTGCAGGACCAGATGTCTTTGTTTTTAAACACGCTTTTGAAATAAGATATCAGTACAATCAGCACAATAATTATTGTACCAGGTTTGATACACATCTGAAAAAGTAAAAACGCTTTCCCTTCCTAGTGTGTATTCAAATAGCGCACGGTGGCGTCCTTACATAGGGCGATTTCCCGAACACTTCCGACAAATATCCATAGCGAAAATGAAATTGACTGGAGCGCCGAATGCATACACACATGGGCTGGGACAGACTGAGAGAACTGTGACAATGCAACAGAGTTAAAGATGCTAGAGGTGCAGGAGGTTTGTCTTGATAGAAACGATATTTGTTCCCTTTTGTGGGACTTTGGGCTATATGAAAATGGTAAAAATGTACCGTTATTCGATTGAAATTGTTAAAAGGATTCACTTTTTGTAATCTCGTTTTCATTTCTTCTTCTTGTTTTCACTGGCAGTGCGCGCACGGGCGCTCTCATTGACAAGCCGTTGTTTATACCAAGATGTAAATGGCTCAATATCAATTCATTTGCCAAGCTGCTTCTATTTTTTTTTATCAACGATTAATATATTGTTGGTATGAATGACACTCATCCTTCCGACAAGCTTCTGATTTTTTTTCCTCATACTCAGAAATATTCACTTATCAGAATCAGTTTTCTGTCATCACTTTTTTCTCCGTGCGGGAGATCCATCGTGCTAGATTTTATTGCAATATTGTGCAATATCGCCAGTAGCTTCATAAGTTTGACATTAATCTTTTGTTATGTCACTGTACCGTTCAATACTTGCGTACTATTTCCTGAATTTTTTGGGACACCCTAAACTGAGGAGCAGAGGACACTCTGATATTATTAGTGAAGCACAGCTGAAGAATGGAGTGCTGCTCTTGCTCTCTGACTAAAGTACCACACTCTTCTTTGCTGGCAGCTTTGTCTCAGCTTATCATTCCCAGACAAGAATTAAGGATGGGCCATGGTGGTTCACTGGTGATTCTGAGTATAGAATCAGTGAAATGGCCTCGCTTGGATGGCATGCCACGATCCTCTAAGTCCAAATTGTGTTAAGCATTCTTCAAAGCGGCATCATTTGTTCAGATAGCACATCAGCATTGAAGACTGTTGTTAGAATTTAGTGGTCTCCAAGCAGACAGGTTCTGCATGCGATTATGTTGAGCAGCAATAAAATCAGTATATAAACACCATGGCTGACCGATTTACCAAAATTGGTTCATCAAGTGATCCGATGAGACCCGAATCAATGATGGGAATTTCAAAGGCAACAGGGGGAAGGCGATGCGAAGAGTCTTCTACCCGAAAAGGACACTTTATGCTGGAACAACCGCCACAGGCATGTTACATGCAAAGTCACTAATAACAATCATGGTTTGGTCAAGAACAAAGAGCTATCGAATCCGATGAGAAAAGATCTTGGCACAATGTGGACCTATTGACAGGTCACATGAACAAGAATGTTCCCCTCCACAGAATCGGACTCGGAGAACAATCAGACTGCAGGTGGTGCCTTGAAGATCTATTCCTCAAACCTAAAGGAATGTCCGGCTCTTGGTAGCACTTAAATGGAACACTTCGGAAATGAAATCACAATTATCCAGAAAAAGGAAAGGATATCTTTTTGAAGGACCTGCTAGGCATCGCAAATGCGTCGATCCTGAAACAGATTCACTCCAATGATTTCTGATTTGCAACGGGCGCATGCAGGAGGCCTAATCAATTTTTGGAGTATGTCACCCACTAAAACATCTACATTCACAATTCGAAGGAAAAAAAAACAAAAGGCGGTCGTTTCGTCAAAGACACTATACACTCACATACGGTATGTCAGTATTGGCTACCAATTTTCGTCTCCCACGCGCATCTACGTCACCTTCGAGAATAAATGACAGTTGCTGTCACACTGACGCGTGCGTATTGTATTTACTATCATAAGTTTACTCACGAATAGATCAATGTCAGAAATATACGATTATTTGTGGAAAAACTATATGGTTTGGAGTATACAGGGCTTTTCACTTAAAACTCCGCACGGCAATATCTCGGAAACGAATAGGAATATTTGATTTCTGTAAAAAGTAGTCAATGTATGGGCTCGAGTGGTTATTTTTCACAGTCAAAAAAATTCGACGCCTACCAAGAGTAAAGCGTCGCGACACATCGAAAATATTAATCGATTGCAGGGACTTAAAATTACGCGCATGCTAAAGTACATGTTATTTATAAACTTTTTTGTAATTCAGTCGAACTCATTTATTCTACTCAGCTTTGAGATAAAAAGTGTGTCCAAGATAAGGATGTCTATCATGAGGATCTTGAAAACCGTGAGAGATACAAGGTCGGTTGAATGGAGACAAAGTTGCGTATTTTGATGCTTAACAAAATGCCGTTTTGAAAGCCAAGAAATTCCGACTAAGTCCGAAATTATCCCAAAAAAACCGAAATTTTTCAAAATTGTTCTCATTTTTTCCGACAACATTTGAAGAGATATTTTGAAATAGATGGAACTTCTTCATTGCCACTTTTTGCCCTTTACAAAAGAGCGTTATTAAATTGAAGAACCGACGTTTCGTCTATGAGCAGCCATCATCAACTTTGTTTTTTTGAATACGGTCCTGGATTTTTCATGACGGATTTTGAGGGCCTTTCATGTTCCTAAACCAACAATGTATAGCAATTATTCAAAAAAATTATGTTGATGGATTTTTCTATAAGAACTCATGTGTTAGAGAGAGACAAAAAATACATTTTTATAAAGATTAAAAACAAGCATCTTTTTTTTAATTAGTGCGATACCTCATTTTAGTATAATCAGGTACATTTTACGTCTGGTTGATTTTGTTTTGTTGTTTGAGATAATTATTGAATAATCAATCTCAATAATGCTCAAAGCAGACTAGAAAAGAAAATGTCGAAATTAACTAACATAATGTCTAAGAGCCAGCGACAATGGACCTTTCGTCATAAGGGATGTGGAAAAAAATGTTTCAGAAAGTAGGGAATATAAAACAACCATGTCTGCCAAGCATATCCTGTGCTTCAATAATTAACATAATTAATGAGATATAAAAAAAAGAAAAGTTTCGTCATCGGAGATGTTGAAAATAACTATATGGCATTGTTGTTAGTAACGTGCATAAAAAAATATATGTCTGCAGGCCAAAAGCCTGTGCCGAACACATGTCTGCCAGGATCAAAAGGGCTTTTTTATGGATGAAAGTTTCGTCATCAGGGATGTGAATGATTTTTTTTTCAATGAAACTTGAAGTCTCCAGAACAATAAAAAAATATGTCCGCCAGGCAGTTTCCCGTGCCAACATCATGTCTGCCAAGTCTCTTCGATTTCTGTCCGTGTATTGAGGTTTTTCCGCTTTATCAGAAAAATCGTTCCAATTTACATAATAAACGTTATAATTTAAAAAAAAAAATCCAATGCATAAATGAATGAATAATTTTTATTTTTAGGATAATTTTGATTTTTTGAATCCAACCTTTTCAGTTTCTTTATCTCGTGGACTAAAATCATCTGTGGTCACAAACATTATTCCATTCTAGCCAAATTATTCAAGTTTTGATCAAAAATTTTGGGAAAAAGTGGGATTCAACTGAGACATCTGATTTGCGGAAAGCCTATTCAATTCAAATAATCAATATACCTACACAATATACAGGGTTATTCACGTTATTCCACACGAAAAATTATGACTGAGGTATCTGATTTTAAAAAAGTTTTTGTTCTGGATGGATAGGGACCCTTCAAGGCTACTTTTTAAAAATATTTTCATGTTATACAAGGTGTCCCCAAAACATGAAACGTATCAAAGTTGTATTTTTCTTAATGGAACCCCCTGTATATTAATTGATATTTCAATTCTTCCTTCAATTTTGAACAAGATATCGCGTTTTGAAAATGGTATCTTTGCACCTTTGACATGCTATAAAACTCAAACGGTTCAAGATGAAAAAAAAACGGTCCGCACTTCTCTGTCTCAACTCAAGAGCTATCCAAGGACATTGAATTAATTCTTGTGAAAAAATGTCAAATTGTGTCGAAAAAAGTTGACAGTTGACAAAAACTTCTATTCAAATGACAAAATAACTCTTGAAAAGTTAAGATAGAAAAGTGCAGACCGTGTTTCTTTATCTTAGACCATTTGAGTTTTAAAGCAATTCAAAGGTGCAAAAATGACATTTTTAAAACGCGATATCTCGATAACGGTTGAATCTAGGAACATTATAGTTGTATCACAGTTTTTGTTCAAAATTGAAGGAAGAATGGAGATATCAATTAATATACAGGGAGTTCCATTTTGAAAAATACAACTTTGATACGGTTCATGCTTTGGGAACACCTTGTATTACATGAAAATATTTTGGAAATGTAGCCTTGAAGGGTCCATATCCATCCAGAAAAAAAACTTCTTCAAAATCAGATACTCCAGTCATAATTTTTCATGTCAAATAACGTGAATAACCCGAGAATTATGTAGGTATTCATAATCTCACTTGAATAAAGGCTTTCCGCAAATCAGATGTTTCAGTTGAATACCTCTTTCTTCCCAGAATTTTTGATCAAAACCTGAATAATTTGGCTAAATATGGAATAATGTTTGTGACCACAGATGATTTTAGTCCATGAGATATAGAAACAAAAAAGGTAGGATTCAAAAAATCGAAATAATCCTAAAAATAAAAATTAATCATTTATATATTCATTGGAAAAGAGAATTGAAGATTATAACATTTATTATGTAGATTGGAACGATTTTTCTGATAAAGCGGAAAAACCTTAATACACGGACGAACATCGAATAGGCCTGGCAGACATGATGTTGGCACGGGAAGCTGCTTGGCAGACATATTTTTTATTTTTCAGGAGACTTCAAGCTTCATTTAAAAAAAAATCATCCACATCCCCGATGACGAACTTTTCATACATAAAACAGCCCTTTTGATCCTGGCAGACATGTGTTAGGCACAGGGTTTTGGCTAAACTTTTCTTTTTTTTTAATATTTCATTAATTATTTCAATCAATAAAGCACACGATTTGCCTGGCAGACATGGTTGTTTTATATTACCCTCCCCCTAGAAACTACTTTCCGAAATTTTTTTCACTTTCCTTATGACGAAAGGTCCAGTGTCGTTGGCTCTCATTAGAATTTTTGGTTTTACCTTTTCTTCTGATTTTACTTTATGTAATATAGTAGTATGTCTGGGAAAATTTCACCATCATTTTTATTTTTTGTCAAACCAATATATTATTATGTTTTTTGTATACCACAACCCACTGTAAATATTTAAATGAACGCGCCTTTTGTTTTGACAAGAAATGAGGTGAATAGTGTCATCGAATTTGCTTTCAGAGGAAGTTTAACAGAACTCATGGGTAAAGGAAGAGGAAAATATGTGGATTTGGCACTGGTCATGAGAATACTTGCACTGGTAAAAAATAATCGTATAAATGCTTAAGTTGTTCCAAAATAATATGTGATATTTTCAGATAGCAGTCTGTTGTGCAATAGGATTGAATGCATCCAATACCACGGATGATTGGACGAGCTATGGAAACGTCATACTATATGCTTTGGGCTCTATGATCGTTGTTCTGACCATATTTTTGGGATGGGAATTGATCAGAGACGAGCTAGACATGAAATTTGTCGGGTACCATTTGCTCATCGGTGGATTATTCAATTTGGGAGGTGTGTCATACTTTGATTGGGCTCTTGTGTCTTATAGCGACCCACGCATTTCATGAAATTCTTTTGACAGAGTGATAGTAGACCTTCCAAAACACATTTTAACAAAAAAAATAGCGGTATTTTTAGTTTTTTCAAAATTTCATGCTGTAATGGTATCATTTTTCATATTTGAGACATTCATTAGGCCAATGAGCTTGTTGTAGCATTTGGTTAATGTGGGTTAGATTGGTTTTGAATAGGTTCTTTTTGGAGAAAACAGATGTTGCGTGAGCGACATCTGAGCATTGCGGAAAGCATGAACGGCAAAACTTTTAAGCTGGTTAGTTTGGGCTAGTTTTTGTTTAGTTTTGATTAGTTTGGATTGATTTTGGTTAGTTTGGGATGGTTTGAGTTTGTTTTGGTTAGTCTGGGTTAGTTCTGGTTTGGAGTCGGTTTGATTAGTTTGGATTGGTTTGGTTAGTTTTGGTTAGTTTGGGTAGGTTTTGGATACTTTGGGTTAGTTCAAGTTAGTTCGAATAAGTTCAGGTTAGTTTTGGTAGGTTTAAGTTGTTTTGCGTTTGTTTTGGTTAGTTTGGGTTTGTTTGGGTTGGTTTGGGGTAGTTTGTTTTGGTTAGTTTGGGTTGGTTTGGTTAGTTTGGGTCAGTTTGGTTAGTTTGGGTTAGTTTGAGTTTGTCTTGGTTAGTTTGGGTTAGTTTTGGTTAGTTTGGAAAGTTAGTTTGATGTCGCGTGAGCGACGTCATTTTAGTATAATCAGGTACATTTTACGTCTGGTTGATTTTGTTTTGTTGTTTGAGATAATAATTGGATAATATGAGTTATATTAGGTGGGTTTTGGTCAGGCTCTGTATAGAGAAAATGGATGTTTCGTATGCGACATCTGAGCATTGAGAATCATGAACGAAAAAACCGTCTAGCTTGTTAGTTTTGGTTAATTTGGGTTAGTTTTGGTTTGGTTCTTCTTCCGAAATATGATTCATCATATCACAGAACGCAACCACTTTTAACCTTCGGGTAATTCTTTGAAATAAATGGTTAAAAATTACTAATTTTGATTTCTTTCTTTTTAACATTATTTTAATATGATAATAATAATCAAAGTAATTTTGGACATATTGACTGCCTTTACTTTTTTCAACACTTGGCAACATCGCTCATCCGTTCAACCGGCTCAACCATTGTAAGCGTTGATCCATGCTATTGTCTTTTATGAGTTATGGTGGCTTTGAATTCCTTGATTTTTTTTTCCAATCAAAACGTTATTTTTTCATTCTTTTTTTCACTGACAAATCACGTTATAGGGATTGTAGACTCCTATGAAAAAAAAAAATCTGGCAGTGCTTCACTAGATTTTGGGAAAATTTACCTTTCTGATAGTTTGGAAAATACGGACATTTTGTTCATTTTCTTTCAATAAAGTGAAAATACCACAGCTTTTTTTTGTCAAAATATGTTTTAGACAGTCTACTATCACTCCATAACAAAAAAAGTGTAAAATGCGTGGGTCGCTAAATGACACAGGACCCTTTGATTGTTAAAAATAGTTTTCATGATTACTTAAATTATCAAAGTGTCACTACAAAAAAAAACCAGATTCATTAATTGAGTTCGGCATTATCATCGCAGATTCGACAGATTTTTTGTCACGTGGGAACAGTCAAGTCATACACGACCATGTCACGTGCTTCAGCTAGTGTTGATCGAACGCAATTTTCCGGCACGTGATTTGGTCGTATAGGTTTTGACTGTTATCACGTGAATAAAAATCGGTCGCATCTGCGATGATGATGCCGAACTCAACAATTGATGCAGTAACAGATCCAGTGAAATGTCAAATTAGATCAGCACTGTGTTTCTCGAGAATATGCTTTGTAATTCGATATAGAGATAGGTATACTCACATCCCAAAGACAGAAGACAAGTCATTTTTGAATTGAAATTTTATCTTCTGGGAATAAGCTCAGCTAGGATGTAAACTTATTTGTGTAATAATTTTAGTTTCGAAAAATCAAGTAGGTATGTCCTTCAAATTAGAACAAAAGCTTTTTCTCTCGCCAGTAAAAAGCTTTTTTTAAAAGAGTAACGACAAAATGTTATTAAAAAAGTTGTTCAGGATAAAAAACTGAGTGAGAATGCAAAATTTCAAAACCCTTCGCCCAATTTGACATTTCTCCATTTTTCCATTCCAAGTTTTAAAAATGGCATGAAGATACATTTCATCTTTATATTTTGAACGTAAATTTGTGTTATCCTGATTTGTAAATATGTTTATACTTTGCAGTATTGCATAATTTATCATTGAATAGAATTTAAAAATCGAACTTTTCTAATTTCTTCAGAATATCAAAGTAGGCGGAGCGTTTTGAAATTCTGTATTCTTACTCAGTTTTTCATTCTGAACAACTTTCATCGCTAACATTTTGTCGTATCTCCTAAAGAAGAAGCTATCCACTTTTCACTGGTGAGGCAACTAGCTTTTGGGTTAATTTCAAGGATATACTTGATTTTTTGAAACTAAAATGATGACACAAATAATTTTCCATCCTAGCAGGGCTAAGCCCCAGAAGAATTCAAAAATATTTTGTCTTTTTCACCTATTCATGCGTCGATCCGGGGAAACAATGAGGTTAAATTTTTGCCAAAAAAATACTCACTACAAGGAAAGTGCATGGAAGTAGAAAAAACTATATCTATTCCGCTTGTGTAAAGTGTTTTTTCCTCTCAAAGAGGCACTTTTTTCCCTTTGTATATAAATAGCTATCTTCCAGCATATTATGTAAGTCTTTCTAGATGAAGTTGTGCATAACGATGAGCTTCGTTCGCGAAATAAATCATGAACCAATTCAGAATACATTCCGAATTAGTGGGTATACTACTGCATTGCGCATGTATCCTCCTGAACTAATTTTGGATCTAGGTAACCCACGAACGCATTTTAGGAACAGAGTATCCTCAAAGGCATTGTGCACTTTTGGTACCTTATTTGCAAGCAGATTTTCTGAATCCTGTAGCCTAAGTATGCATCATCAAAGGAACAGGGTGAGTCATTGAAACGGGAACGTTACATTCCGCCTAAACCATTAAAGAAATCGAAATGAGCAAAACGGATTCGAATACAGGTTGCCTCAGCGCACTTTGTGAAAATGTTTTTCAATATACAGGGTGTATCATTTTTGCAGAGCAGGCATCAACATGGATTTTTTCAATGGCAACTCCTGTTTATCTTAAAATATTTGAATTTGCACCTTTTCGAGCATCTCTAATCCGTTTATTTTTTGCAACCGTTTGCAACCGTTCGAAAGTTATTCCACTTTTTCTAAAAATTGATGTGTTTGCAACCATTGATTGAAGATACCAGAGGACTTCGTTTTCGAGATATCAAGTCGGGTCTTTGCCATTGTCCAAGCAACTACTTTGGGTATCTTTTGGTAGCAATGCCGTCGATTTGCACTATAGTGCCTCTTTGCTGTGATACTTCAATATTGGTAAACTTCAAAGCACCATAACTTTTTTTTTTTTAGATAGCACCCTGTGTATTTTGTTATTTAGTCGGGTTCAGCTTGTCTTTTTATTCATTTTTGTCAAAGATGTGTGAAAGATAATTTTGTTTTGGCAACATGATTATTGTCACTTCCAAAATCCTTTATTTAATTCCATAGTTGACTCATTTCAAGACGAAGAGTTCATATGAACATGGGTTCGCAACGGCTTGGTTTCTGAGATACAGGGCGTCAAAAAAAACAATTTTATTTGATTTTTTGCTTATACTTTTGTTAATTAACATGGAAATTGAACAAAATCGGAGATACTGGTGACATTGATGACAAGAAACTTGATATTAACCATTACTTTCTTGTTTCACATTGTATGTCATTTTTGACTAAGTAGACCTATTCTCTATTCAATTTCTCATACAAAAGTACTATTAGTATTTGTCGCTGAAAACAGCCATCTTGGATAAAAACGGGTTAGAAGTTGAACCTGCCTTGGAATTTTTTTAAGATGGGTCATTTCTTAGTGAAAAGTGAACCAGTTTAGTCTGAGTCTTGTGAATGATCAAACTTTGTCACAATCAATCAATTTAACATAGACTTTTCCGCTTATTTTTCAAAAACTCGGAAATGATCGAATTGAAAAAATCCAGGCAGGTTTATTTTCAAAGCCGTTTTGATCCAAAACGAGTTTTTTTGCGACACATGCTAAGAGTTCCGGTTTCATGTAAAATTGAATGGAGAATAGCTGGTGAATTCACCTCCCTTGATAGCTCCAAGTTGCTGGCTTATATTTCTCGCCCGAATTAGTGGAAATAAAAACACTGGACTGGAATCCCGGGCACACTTGCAATTTATTATAATTATTAGCAAGAAAACGTAGCAGAACAAAACCAGGATACTGTTAATAACATGACTTTTTATACAAAAGAATGAAAGCAAACTTCTGGCATCAAAATGGCTACTTTTTCACCGTCAAAGCTATAGACGTACTTAAAACTGGTTAATATTTTTTGCTTGATGCGCTACAGACAAATAGAAAAATCACCAAGAGCAACAGAGACAGCCTAGAGCGTTGAAGTGTGACGTACCGGAATAACCACTACCAACCATAAAAGAATAGACTGTTGCCAACCTAACAAAATATTCAAATGATATGTCTTCTGACTGAACAAACCTACTATCTATTATAAATAAATAAATAAACTGTTCACAACTTGAATATGCCTTTTGGTCGCCCCTCTTGAAAGCTTGTCTTTCAACAAAACCTAACCTAAAGCCTATAATTGATGACAATCAAAATTTCAGTACAAAATATTCCTTAAATCTTAGCATTTACAACACAATCGCCATATCAACATTGCTCAACAGGCAAAATACACAACCGCGAAACAGCCCTTTTAAAAACGCCATTAGATGTTTTTATCGACACCACACGGACCATTTGGTCATCCCCTTCAATAACTCGCGCACGCTGCCATTTCAACGGGGCAGATTGTCGTCGCGCACGATCACTAAATCTCCAATCTTGACAGGATCAGCTGCCTGCTGCCATTTGATACGCTGTTGAAGCTGTTCAAAATACTCCGATGTCCATCTACTCCAGAATGACTGAAGAAGCTGCGCCAACAAGTGATACCGCTGAAGACGGTTTGGATTACAACCACTCAAGTCTTCTTGAGATAACGCTTTGAGGGCAGTGCCAATTAAAAAATGTCCCGGTGTTAAAACTTCTAAATCATCTGGCGCACTTGACAATGGGGTTAAAGGCCTTGAGTTGAGGCAAGATTCCACTTGGGTCGAAAATGTGTACAACTCTTCAAATGTTAGTCTTTGACCACCGATTACGCATTAAAAATGGTGCTTAGCGGATTTAACCGCAGATTCCCATAAGCCGCCAAAATGCGGCGACCTGGGCGGAATGAAGTGCCAATGAATGCGCAACTGAGAAAAATATTCTGAAAAAGCATTTTGAGTAGCCCCCTTGCCCAAAAACTTGTAAAATTCCTGTAAGCTATTATTCGCACCGACAAAATTGGTTACCATGCAAACAAATACGCATAAATATGCTTTGATTGTTTTATGACCCCAGGTTTTGCTAACTTTAATATCGAAGGGTTCCGCATAGTCCACTCCGCAGTTTGTAAATGGCCGGGAAGGTGTTATTCTAGACCTAGGTAGATCCCCCATAATATGATTCAAGCATTGAGGTTTTGCTCGAATGCACACAACGCAGTTTCTTAACACTCACCGAACAAACTGACTTCCTGATATTAGCCAATACCTTAGTCGAATCTGTACCAGTAAAGCCCGCGGTCCTGCATGCAAATTTTTGTAATGTTCATTTAAAACAATCAACCTTGTAATTCTATGCCCCTTTGGCAGTATAACTGGAAATTTCTGCTCAAAGTTCAAGTCCCCTTTAGCTAACCTACGTCCTACCCTCAGTGATCCATCCTTATCTAATATTGGATTCAAGCTTAATATTTTACCTGTCCTTCCAAGTTTCTTTCCACTTATCAGACAATTGATTTCTGGTTTGAATTCCGATAACTGTACAACCTTGATAATTTCAACCCAAGCCCTTTCCAATTCAGGTGCAGTAAGTGTTCCTACATGTCGTGATTCTTTCTTTGTGCGAATATTTTCTAAGAACCTTAGGCAATAAGCGACTAACCTCAAAAGTTTATTAAAATTCGAAAACCTATCGAAAACCTTCCCGATGCCAATCACCATTCCCATAGTACTTACCATAAATGCTTTAGGAGCCAGCCTTTGTTCAGGAACTATCTCCATGTCAATGTTCTGAAATCTTGGCCAATTATCCTCATCTTGTGACAGCCACCTCGGTTCATTCCACCAGAGAACATTAGATTTTTAGATGGTATGGTAGAATTAAGATTAATTAGATTTTAAATTATCACCAAATATTTCCCTTGATACCATATCAGCTGGGTTATCAACCGAAGAAACGTGACACCACTGATGGCCTTGAGTCAGGACCTGGATCTCCGAAGATTGATTAGCCACAAAAATCGACCAATTTGAAGGTTCCTTTGCCAACCAACACAACACAATTGACGAATCAGACCAATACATTATCATCGAAGGATCAATATCAGTGGACTGTAATGCCGACTTGACAAGCCTTGCCAGTAAAAGAGCACCGCATAGTTCCAATCGAGCGAGCGCAACTACTTTGAGGAAAGCGACTCGCGACTTGGAAGCCACCAACCGAACATGACAACTGCCTTGAATAGGCTTTCAAGGACGCATCGCAAAACCCGTGTATTTGCAGACTCACTGGATTCTCACATACCATATGTCTCTTGATATTGATCGATCCTAATCTTTCAAAATCACCACGCAAGTCCAGCCAGTTGTTGAGAATTTCCTGTGGGACTTCCTTATCCCATCTTAATTTTTGCTTCCAAAGATCCTGCAATGTAAGTTAAGCCCTGATGATTAACGGTTGAAGTAGTCCTAATGGGTCAAAGACTACCGATATTATTGAAAGAATCTGTCTTTTTGTTACTTTTTTGTCCAAACCACTCTCAAAAATATCCGAAAACTCATAATCAAGGGTATCCGACTAAGAGTTCCATTTTATCCCTAAAGTTTTCAAATCACCGTCCGTAGCCGATATATAGTGTTCAACATGCGCAGCACTTTGCGCAGCCTCACTTCCATGCAAAATTACCTCCGGTTTATTTCAACACCACTTCCTCAAGACAAAACCACCTTTTATCAAAATTCCGTCTATTTCCTTTTTTAGATTCATAATTTCATCAACACTCTCTGCCCCACTGAGCAGGTAATCCATATAGAAATCCTTTATTATGACATTGCTAGCCCAAGGAAACTCTTCACTTGCCGAAAAAGCTAACTGCTGCATAAATTCAACAGCCAAGTATCCCGAACAAGACATACCATAAGTTACCGTATTTAAGGTATAATGCCCAATGTCCTCATCCTTATTGAGCCTCCATAGTATCCTCTGGTAGTCCCTGTCCTCCTCAGCAACCCAAATCTGCTGGTACATCTTTTCCACATCAGCAGTTATTACCAAGGTATGCTTTCTCCACCGTAGCAAAATATCGAAGATATCCTCCTGAAGTTTCGGACCTATTAACAATGCATTGTTCATTAGAAGTAGGACTACTAGCATCGAACACTACTCGAAGCTTGGTTGCCTGAGATGTTGCCTACTGGATGGTGCGGTAAATAGTTAATATTAGGAGCACGTGTAACCACTTCTAAATTTTCTCCGGGTTCTATCTTTGACATATGACCTAGTTTTATGTACTCCTTTAAAAAAGAGTGATACATTTTTCCAGACTCGACATTCCTATCCAGTTTCCTTTCCATCCAATTGAATCTTTTCAACGCCGTAGAATATGAGTCTCCGAGTACCACAGATCCAGAACGAAAGGGCAAGTTCACAATAAACTTTCCATCGTTAGCTCTTGTCGCCGTGTCGATGAAAAACCTTTCACACTCTTCTTCTTCCCTTGTGAGAAATCTCTCCTTTTTTGTCTCTTCCAGGAGCCAAAACTTTTCCAATTGATCTTGTACGGTCAGAGTAGACACCACATTGCAGGAGTTCACCCCCGAAATGTTATCAAAACCTGCAGATCCCACAACTACATAACCGAGCCTAGTTTCCCATATCGTAACTAACCCCTTGTTCAATGTTATATGATGTGATCCTAGTACATCCCACACATTTCACATTTGCACTACATGACGATTTTAAATTAGCACACTTTTTAGTTAAAAATTGTAGAAACTCCTCCATGGTTGGAAAGGTATCTATCGAGCATTGGTTTTTCCATTCTTTCTTGGTAACCAAATCCAATTTAGTTTCCAAAATAAAAGTTCCCAACCCTAAAGTTTTCAATGCGCGCAAATCCCTTCTTATTTCATTCACAAATCACGCAAATCCTCATGCGATTCCTTTGACATTATAGGAAAACCGTACAAAGACTCAATATGGGATAAAGCGATGAGTTTTTTGTTTTCAAAACCCTCCTTCAACTAACCCCATGCCTCCTGATAGTTGGTGGACGAAACCTCTAGGTTATGTATAACCTCTGCAGCGCTTCCCTCCAAAGAACTTTTCAGATAGTGGAATCTCTGAATATCTGTCAATTAAGAGTTGAATTCAACCAAAGAATTGAATGTGTCGTAAAATTCTAACCACTGTTTATAATCTCCATCAAAGCTAGGAATTAGCATAACCGGTAATTTCACTTCCATAATTGCGTCTGTTCCTCTATGACTGGGCTCCCCCACCGACTGAACACCCAAACTCAACTGGCTCAACCGACCTACCACACTAAAATATTTTTCGACAATACTGTCTCTCTCCATTTCCTCCTCATCGATCTTAACCTGTTCTGACTCCTTGATTTGAAATTGAACATTTTCAAACTCATTGAACCACTCATTTACTTTCTCCAAACGCATTGGCACCTCAACCACCCTAGCAGGCTCGTAATTATTCAAAAAGGTCTCTTGTTTTGTGAGAATCCCTTTTAATACCGCTCGCTTTTTTTTGAGCACGTCTAGATTTGCATTTGCCAGATTCAGGTTCCTATTTATATAAAAGGTAGAATCAAAATACACAGTGACAAAACACCAATAACCCAAACCCAAATAGGTATAGAATCCAATTTAATTCAACCGATCCGCGATTGAATACATTTTTTTTACCACGATTCCGACCCAAGTGCAATCCTTTACAGATTTTTTGATTCCTGATAAACCGTTGAGTACGCCTACACTTTTAAAAACAACACCGATTTATCACCAAGTCCAAAAAAGTCACAAAATAAACTGGCACTCACCCTTGCACCTCGTTTCCACTAATTGTTACCTCCAAATCCAACCAAAATCCAATTTTTCGGTTCCAAACCAATAATTATTCTGCCTCCATAATTTGTGTACTCAATTCCATCTTCCAGTCAAGAGAGTAACAGAGTTATCTGCTATATCCGCTAGAAGAACCAACAAATGGTGAATTTACCTCCCTTGATAGCTCCAAGTTGCTGGCTTAAATTTCTTGCCCGAATTTGCGGAAATAAAAACACTGGACTTCCAGTCCCGGGCACACTTGCAATTAATTATGATTATTAGCAAGAAAACTAAGCAGAACAAAACTAGGATACCGTTAATAACATGACTTTTTATACAAAAGAATGAAAGCAGACTTCTGGCATCAAAATGGCTACTTTTTCACCGTCAAAGCTATAGACGTACTTTAAACTGGTTAATATGTTTTGCTTGATGCGCGACAGACAAATAGAAAAATCACCAAGAGCAACAGAGACAGCCTAGAGCGTTGAAGTGTGACGTACCGGAATAACCACTACCAATCATAAAAGAATAGACTGTGGCCAACCTAACAAAATATTCAAATGATAGGTCCTCCGACTGAACAAACCTACTATCTATTATGAATAAATAAACTGTTCACAACTTGGAAAAATACTTTAATATGCCTTTTGGTCGAACAATAGCTCTGCGAAAATGACAAACAATGCGACACAAAAAAGTTATGGTTAATTAAATTCAGAACATACACTGTATGTCGCGCCCTCTAACATTGAACAAAAAACTTATTTGAGTTATTATTTGAGTTTCTCATCATCAATATCCCTTGTATCCCGAATTTTGTTCAATTTTCATGTTAATTTACAAAAATATAAGCAAAAAAACAAATAAAATATTTTTTTTCACGAACTGTATCCCAGAAACCAAGCCGTTGCGGGTCTTTGCTCATATCATGCACTTTTCGTCTTGAAACAACTCCAATATTCACCCCTTAAAATACTTTTTCACACCCTGTATATCAACATTACCCTATAGTCTAAGAGCCAGTGACATTTTTCAGTGATGATTTAGTTAAGGCCTATTTTTTGAGGGAATGTTGTACGGACCCCAATCAAGTGTCATCCGAGAGGGTTCGCCCTGATCGCGATTCCAAGGAGGCGGCGGAACGCTTTCAACATGTAAAAAAATGCATATCGTACAATAATAATGTTCTCAGATGCAAGACAGAGGGTATTTTATGGTTTATTATGATCTTACTAAAATGACTTGAAAAAAATAGACTTGTTTTCGAAAGCGCAGTACGAAGTGATTTGCTGCGTGTGTGATGTCGTCCAAGGAAAAATGAACCAAAACCTCGTTGAAAATAATTAAGTCGTCACGCTTCCACGCTGCAGCACCTTGTTGGAACCTTCTTGTTATCTTCAACTAATCTAAGTTATTAAAAATGAGATTTGGTTCGATGTTGAAAATATCATTGACACATTCCAAAATTGGACTCTTTTTCGCCTTCAATATCTCCATCTTCTCGAGCAAATCCAGCCTGGGTCCTTTTTCACATTCGTGAAGGACATTCACATCACTATCAATTGAAAAATTGTGGCCCGTACTTAAGAGATGATTGGCAAATGCTGATTTTGTCTCAGTGTTGTCCGTATCCTTGTATTTGTTGAATAAACTCAGGTGTTCCTTCACTTCCTTAGACATTTTGCTTCCAGTTTTGTCAACATACCGTCGTTGCTGCGATAACAGATCCATCCCCAAAAAACACAACCTTGGCGGGCCGCCACCAAAACGTATGCTACGTTTAAAAAGTTCACTGGCGGCTAGAATGCTAGGGGCGCCGCGGCATACATTCCGCCCATGACCGCTTGGGCGCCAGTAGGCCGACCGGCGGCATGCCGTCACTATTCCGCTTGCTCGCGGAATTCCGTCTTCTGGCCGCTAGCTTATATCCGATGTGTTTTCTTTCTTTTGAAAAGCGTTCAGAGGAAGAAATACCTATGTAATACGCTGGCGGCTCACCAGCGGAAAGTTGGTCTCCAGACTACATCTTTTGAGGTGGTAACGAAGCTATATAAAATCATCGCCTCGCTAGAGGGCTATCAGTAAGAAGAGAGGTGTGGTTTAGGGTGTAGCATACAGTTGATTTTGATATAAGACTGACTGATGTTGTGTTCCATTTTCACGATCAAAAAAGGCTACCTATTTTTCTAATTTTTTTCTGTGCAACTTTTGATAAGAACTGCTAGCACCATTCAAAAGAGAGACAAAAGTTATACTTTTACTTTCTGAAAATTTCAACAAAGGATAATCCAGGCAATAATCTAGCAATAGAATGTAAAACTTGGCAAAAATGACCCATTTTGCATGATATGGGTCATTTTTGCCAAGTTCGAAATTTTATAGCTAGACTATTCTTTGTTCAATTATTATGAAATTCTCAGAAAGAAGATAACTTTTGCCCCACTTTTGATTGGTGCTGGCCATTTTTATCAAGAGTTACACAGTAAAAACTTATCAAAGTAGCCTTTTTTGAACGAGAAAAAAGGGAACTGAACAATTTTTTTTAAATCGCTAGGACCTTTAAACTGACAAATGGATTGAAGTTTTAAAATGCACCATCACTTCTTTGTTAACTGATGCAGGGTCAGGGTATTATCATATCTAAGGCCCTTTCCATACCTATGTCCGCCACAGTATATGTATATAAATGAAGCCCAGAAGCAACCTGATAGATTTCACGTTTCAAACATGATAGGAAATACATAAAATCTTCAATGATTATGGAGTGAAATGATTATACATTATAATGCAACCATATATTCAAATCTTGGAATCTAGAAATTATGAAATGATAGGAATTTATACTAGTATTCAAGTTATCATGCAAACCATTAATCATTACTTACGCCTCTTGATTATAATTATCCATCATAACCTCTAAACAACGGATTCTTTCAACAAAATACAACTTACAGGAGCAATCCCTGAATCAAATTTTAAACACAGTAAACACACACAACACAACCAATAATTATTGTAATGTCTCGAACGATGACTGATCGAAATAATAGAATCATACTGATGCAATAATGGCCAACGCCAAAACATAAGAGCGTGACTTGGCTTGGTGACTACAGCTGTTTTGTGTGGTTTCCACTCACAAAAAGCGGGAAAATCGAAATCAACGGAACTATCTCGCTGATAGCTGGTGATCTGCAAGTGCCCAAAAGAGTCACGAAGTTGGCGATGGCGGCGTTTTGTAGCCGACGGATGTCGCTCTTTAAGAAATTGCCCTAACGAAGGTGGGCAACCGACTTCGTGCCGACTCCGATTAGAAAGCTGAAAAATGCATATCTTTGTATAGCATGAAGCCCTTCTGAAACGTCGCCCAGCCGCCAGTTTTGTCTAGCGGCCGCCACTCAACCGCCGGCTTAGTGTTTCTTGGGATCCGTACTGAACGCGTCTGTGGATGGATCTGTGTTAGAGAAATGCATGTCTTTCGCAACCCCTAGCCTTTGGACTTCTGGCTATAAAAAACGTTGGCAGTACTCAGGTGCATTGTTGCTATTGTGTGGGATAGAAACGTTTATTCTTGAAATTGTGGCAACTGCCTTTTCAAGTTTTCTACATCATGTGAATACTACGAATGTTAGTTCTTGATAGTTGGTTTCTCATCACCACTAATAGATGAAGATGCTGTCTCAAAACCTTCATTTTTGGGTAACGTTCAATGCCCGTCTGCTGAGGTTGGGTAAGGTACATTTCATTATTTTAAGTCGATCCATGCAATAAAATTGTTCCTTCCCAGTGTACCAACTCCGAGAGCAATAATTGAAATTGTACAAAAAAATTGTAAAAAACAACGTTCGATGCTCATCTGCCGTTGTGATTTTATGATTTTCTACTAAGGAAAATCCATCGGTAACTAATCGGCAAACAGTTTCGAGTGATAGGTTTTGCAGCACCTTACAATGAAACTGTTGTGAAAAATAATGAAAAAAAAACAATTGATGTCCGTCTGCCGGATCAAAGGTAGGTTACAAGCTCATGTATTTTTGAAGGTTTTCTGTGAGCTTTAGGTTTACTACCTTTGATTCGACAGACGCAGACGGGCATCAATCGTTTTTTTTTTTCATCATTGGTCTCAACAACTTCATAGTAGTTTTTTTTTATAGAATTCGATCGACTTTGAATTTTGAAATTTACCATATCCCACCTCGGCAGCCGGGCATTGAACGTTGCTAAAACATGGTCGTTATCTCCCGGTCCATTAGTTCTGAAAACGAACACAATATCCTTGTTCCACTAAGGCCAAATTTTCACCTCCGAACAAGGATTTTTGTGTCCCGCGAACGACAAAATTTGGATGCGCATGCATTTCAATCCCGAACCAGTTCAAGTTTTCTCCCGCGAACAAAGCAGGATTTCAAAACATTTGAATCTAATCCAATTCTATGTACAGTTTTTTTTTATAATATCGAAACACCCTTTATCTTTTTTTATTTGACGTTTCAGGAAAAAGTATCTCAAGTGAAGGTTTATTGGTTTTGGGCAAATTAAAACAAAGACTTTATTTCGCATCGACCAAGTGCCTCAGAAAGTCAGGGCGTGTTCCAACTTCCGCATTTCAAATGATAACCCTATATTATTCGATGTTTACATTCTTGTATAAATTCTAAACATATACCTAAATTTGACGTATGAAAAGATATTGATCTCGGAAAGTTGCGTCGTTAACGTGATTGTTTCATTCACTATGTTTTCATGTAGAATCCAGTTCGGATTGAATAACGTTTTGGTATTGAAAAGTCCATGAAAACCAATATCCAAATAATTTTGAGTCTCATGGTCGATTCAGTTTTTTCAAGGATCCAATCGAAATTGAAATATCGTCGTTGTTTTCATAAAAACTCCTTTGTGCTATAAACTGGATTTCTTAGGAGACGGGAAAAACAAAATGGAATACAATGAACACCAACACATAGGAGATAGACAAAAGCCCAAATAAGACGTTTAAAAGAACCGGTAACTGATTGGAGGTTTCATGAGCATACGCGCGCTGAAAAAATGAATCAGTTGATACCAATATGAAATTTTCAGCTGAATTGACATAGAGGAGGTTCCACTGAGCCAACGAAGATATCCAAAATAACAAGAAAATGGAGATCGTATCGGAATATTATGCAGAAAGCTATCTTTTCTCACCATAACCTCAATGATACTGTTTTCATTTCAAATTTGAATATAAAAATCTGTTTTAATAATTTATAAAACTGATTAAAGAGTTTGATCTCAATTCTCAAGATGAAATCTTCTGCTGACTGTGAATAGAACGTAAAAAAAGCTGAAAGTGACAGTCAGCCAATAAAATTGTCAGATAAAATCGCAGGTTTCAAAACGATCTGGAAACGATCTGAGTCCCATTCATGAAAACGGAAGATCGGTATTCGACTGGAATCGATTTGAATATTTCATGAAAACGTAGTTATTGTCTGATGGATTATCACCATGTAAGAGATGACAAGTTTATCAAGATCAGGTTACAGAATATGATTTATTGTATTACTTTACCGCAAATTACGCTTAAATAACCTATCTGTAAAGATCTGATTCTCACAAGATTCAATTAATTGAAAAGCCTTGAGATTTGGAGACTATAAACCTTATCAACCTTCCCATTGAACTAACAAAAAAGAATATGGAAACAGATTTTGGACAATACTCTATATAAAATTGCACTTCTCTCTAAGTTGTCAAATGAGATAGCTACAGACCGTCAAAGTTGATGTTACTAAATTGCCTTTGAATTCGGAATTCCTCAACTTTCGACTGCTCTTTAGCTCGCTTTGAAAAGGAAAATCTGATCTTTCTGGTACAATGTACTCGGGATCAATTTTCCTTTTTAGAAGGAGCTTAAGAACAGGAAAATCGGTTGAGGTATTTCGAAGTTGAAGGCAATTTAGTAACATCAAGTTTGTCGGCCTGTAGCTGTCTTTGACAACTTCGAGCAAAGTCTTGGGGGGCAATTTTGTAGAAAATATCGTCCAAAATCTGTTTCCATATTCTTTTTTGGTATTTGAATGGGAAAAATCTCGAAAATATGTCAATTTTACGTCTTCACAGTACCGTCACGCCCCCTTGAGGCGATCCAAGAAGCTTGAAATATATTTCTTGCATTTTCTCTTGGGCACATCATTATACAGTTTTTTTTCTGGGTTTCACGAGAACTGGCGAGAATCCAAAAATGCAATAAAATACAGGGGGTTCCTTTGAAAAAACACAACTTTGGTAATTTTTAACTTAGGGCTTTTGGGACACCCTGTCTAATATTAAAATAATTTTCCATAGTAACCATAACATATCACCATATACTACAAAAGTCAAACTCCTAAAAGTTCCGTATTTTAGCCAAAATATTACGATGCGTATGGCGTGAATAACTTTGTATTAAAAAAACCCTGTACCAATACCTCCTCCAATTCTTTAGTATGGTTACATTTTGCATTCCTTCGCCAAAATAAATGTATTTATTCAAATGTCAACTTCAGATAGGTAATCAAAATCTTTCCCAAAATCCATTCAATAAACTAAACTTCATTGGAAAATGAGTGGAACGTAGTACCATTGCGCATGCCTTGGTCATGTCTGTGCATTCTTTTTGCATCGCGTAAATATTTGGTAACTGGAATACTTTAAATTGTTTGGATTGCATTTGTTATTGAACAAACATTTATATAAAACACTTCATAGTCTGAGGATGTTTTCAGATCTGTTATCAAATCGAAAGATTGTTTGTAGTCTATCATTCGGACACAGGAATATTTTTATGTAAGATTTGTATACCTAGCCAGTTATTAAGAATTGGTTATTTTTTAACACTAATGATCATCTGACGCGTTCAAGTGCCGATCTTCATGAAATGGTAGTACATTTTTGAAATCCTCCCACCGCTGAAATGGTAGTTTCTTTTTAAATGACCTTTTCTTCTTTATACAGTGAGGACGTAAATAGTCCCCCCTCCCCTCTAACTTTTGAAAGCATTAATATTTTTGGCTCAAATTTGGAAGTGTGTTTTATGGTAGGCTTTACTAAGTTTTGACGTCCAAAAAAAATTTTCATTTGTCAAACTGACTGACCATTTTGAAACAAAAAATTAAATGGAAAAGGGGGTCATGTGATACTTTATTTGAAAGGTCCTTCCATTCTCTTTTCACCCCCAAAGTTTGAAGTCATTATTTTTCATAAGGAAATGGCGCCATGTCGAAAATAGATTATTTGTGTCTAAGTAGATACTATCTTTTATTTTGTTAAAAAAACTATGGTAGCACAGATTGATACAGAACACGTAGCTGCATATTAGATTTATTATCGGGTATCAAATTGACAACGTTTAAAAATTTTTTTTTGGCAGCGACGTTTCCGATTTTTTTTTTGAAATTTTTTATTAAATACTGTTGTAGAAACAATCACTTATGTTATAGGTTAGTTTTTTCATTGTTAATAAAGTTCTTTTAAGAATTAGAGATAGTATTTTGACCCAAATAATTTATTTTCGATATGGCGCCATTTCCTTAAGAAAAATGCTAAGGACTTCAAACTTTGGGGGTGAAAAGAAAATAGAAGGACCTTTCAAATAAGGTATCACATGACCCCCTTTTCTATTTAATAATTTGTTTCAAAATGGAGCCCAGCTGTCAGTTTGACAGTTGAAATTTTTTTTTGGAGGTCAAAACTTAGTAAAGCCTACCCTGGACAACACCTCCAAATTTGAGCCAAAAATATCAATGCGTTCAAAAGTTAGAGGGGGGGGACTATTTACGTCCTCACTGTATAATATCTAATCAAAAGGGAATAGGTTTCTACGGCGCTCGAGTAAATCCCCATTCAGCATCGTGTGGTTCCCTACTTCAAATAAAATAAAAAATTAACTAAATTGCCTTTAGTCTGCTAATCGATGTTTGGCTTTTGTCAAAGAAACCATCAAAATTCACTTAGTTAAGTTATCAATATCATCTAGAATATGTTTTAGATAATAAATTTTGTCAAAAATTGGAAAATCCAAATCCTACACTGTTTTTCTCAGAAAAATACCGAACGCAAGACGTACAGTGTGACCCATTTAGAATGGAAACACCCCTGTAAAATTTCAGGTTATTAACCGATATGAACAAATTTTTTTTGAAATGTCAAGTTTTGAAGGGTCTTCCACAGGACAAATTTTGAAATGTTTATTTCAATTCACAAGGTATTTTTGCACTTCTTTTTCGTGATAAAAAATATCGAATTTTTATTAGCGATTTTTTTATTAAATAAATCACTACGCCACTAGATTCAGAGTGCCTCCAAATGGCTGTGACCAAAATTTCAACAAAATATATTCACTAATAACAAAGCTACGACAAGTTGAAATTCATAAATTCTTTAAGCTAATGGTAACAAAAAAATACCTTGCATCACAGTTGTCATGGAAATTGAATTTGTTCTATGACCTGTAACAATGAACTACAAATTGAATAACGAGATGTTCAAAATAACATAACATATTTAATGAAATTAACGGAATTACATTTACATTACAATAAAGAACTGGTGGATTTTTTTAATAAAAAATAATAAAATTTTGGTTTGAAAGGTTCAATATTGTTATCTTTGAGAAATCCAAAAGAAAAAAAAATGAAAAAAAAATCGAACACACTATGATTAAATATGAATATTCTTGCCGATAAATAGGTAATTTTACATTGACACTGAATAGTGGCAACAAGTAACTCCATCTTCATGGCAACTGTTGATCTTTTGTGACCGTTGACTTGGAAAATGTTCGAATTTCAAGTTGTCGTAACTTTGTTATTGATGAATATAGTTTTTCAAAATCTTGGTCACAGCTATTTGGAAGCACTCCAAATCCAATGGCGTATTAATTCATGTAATAAAAAAATCGCTAATAAAAATTCGCAATTTTCTATCACGAAAAAGTACCGTGATAGGTATATTGCACTACTTTTTCGTGATAAAAAATATCGATTTTCATTTGCGATTTTTTTATTGAATAAATCACTACGCCACTGGATTCAGAGTGCCTCCAAATGGCTGTGACCAAAATTTCAACAAAATATATTTATTAATAACAAAGCTACGACAACTTGAAATTCATAAATTCTTTAAGCTAATGGTCCCAAAAAAATACCTTGCATCATCAGTTGCCATGGAAATTGAATTTGTCTTATCACCTGTACTGATTACTGATTACTGAAGTACAGGCGCTACGAGTTTCGGGCTGTTGGCCCCGACACCGCAGCCTTTAGTTGGGCTTATTGTATCTTCTCTGTGCCTGTCTCTCAGTCGAAGAGCTCCATTGCCCGAATAAGGTTTATGACTCGTTCTACTGTTTCCCTGTCTGTCCTTTGAGGAGTGGTTGTGAATTCCCCATTATCTCTTCTCCAGTACGCCAGCGCTTCACATTCGACTACAATGTGGGAGGCTATTTCCTCCTCCTCGTTGCACAGCCTACATATGGGTTCCTCGTTGAAAAGACCCATGATATGCATGTGTTTCCTTAGAGTGCAGTGTCCAGTTTATATACCTGTTACTTTCCTAAGCTGATTCCTGCTTAGTTTCAGTAGGCTTCCAGAAAATGATGATTCGATCTCGTCTGCCATCATTAATTTACTAAGTTTCAGACCTGGTGATTGGCATCATCTAGCTTTCTGTTGTTTTTTGGACCAACAGTTCAGTCAACCTCTCACAGAGAATTTTTTTGTAATACTTATAGCAGGTTCTGGACCCAGAAGTGGTGTGTTTGCAGCTTTGCGTGCTAGTAGATCCGCCCGCTCGTTCCCAGCTATCCCTTTGTGTGTGTGTCCTGGTATCCATCCAAGAGTGACATCGTTAGATACTCCCAGTGTGACAAGGTTTTGCTGACAGTCCATGACTTGTTTGGATTTGGTTTCCCGACAGGAGATGGTTTTGATTGCAGCTTGGCTGTCACTATGGATAAGGATTTTTCCGTCCTCTGTAGCCTCTCCTGAGATTCTCTTGCACGCATACGTTTATTGCATGTACTTCTCTGGAAAACTGTAGCGTACATCCTGAGTGGTTCACATGTTTCCCACTTTGGATTTTCACCTACGATTCCGGCACCAGTTCCCCGGCTTGTTTTGGAGCCGTCTGTGTACCATATTGCCCCTTAAGTCATCCGGAGTTGTTTCATCGTTTCCTCTTCCCATATTAGCTTAGTCTTGGGAGACGTGCTAAAGTTGATATTTTTCAACATGATATCACTTCTCATTGTTACTAAGTGGTTCGTGACTGTGCTGGTTATCTAAGTGTGTCCTTGGGAGTTTGAGTGGCTCCAGTTCCCGGTGTTGCTAAGTCTATATGCTCCCATTCTTGCTTCCATTTTGATATAGATATCTAGATGAGGTAGGTTAAGCATGGCCTTCATGGCAAGTGTTGGAGTAGTTTTCATGGCTCCCGTTACACAGAGACATGCTAGCCTCTGAACTTTTGCTAGTTCCGTGGCTGCTTGTCGCTGCTCGATTTTCGGTCACCAGACAACAGAGCTATAAGCAAGGGTGGGTCTCACCACGGTACAGTAGAGCCAGTGTACCATGCGCGGATTTATGCCCCAATTCTTTCCTATCGCTCTTTATGTTGCCATTATTGTGGCTTCACCTTGAATCACTATTTTCTGTAGGTGTGAATTCCGTGTGAGTTTGTCATTCAGTATGATGCCTAGGTATTTGACTTCTCTTACCGACTGCAGTTCTTGTCCAAAGAACATGGGTTTGAATAATTTCGCTGTCTTCCTCTTTCTCGTAAAGCTGACCAGGGAGGTTTT
This sequence comes from Orchestes rusci, assembly GCA_958502075.1. Classification (NCBI taxonomy): domain Eukaryota; kingdom Metazoa; phylum Arthropoda; class Insecta; order Coleoptera; family Curculionidae; genus Orchestes; species Orchestes rusci. The sequence goes on from OY293304.1 coordinate 46,070,676, forward strand.
CTCAGGATTGACCTTCAGGTTCACCTTCCTGCACCAATCTTCTACGATTGTCAGAGCTGTCTGCATCAGTTCTGATGTTGTCTTGGTGTGTTTGCCAGTGATAAGTATTGATACGTCATCGGCATAGCCTTGGGCGTAAAAACCTTTGCTGTTTAACTCTACCAGTAGTGCATCTGCGACTAGGTTCCAGAGGAAAGGGGACAAGACTCCACCCTGAGGGCAGCCTTTAGCTGCCTCTATAGTTACAGTTTTGTCAAGCATAGTTGCTTGAATTCTCCCACCTTTCAGCATGTTTCTTATCCACCTACAAACTGTGTCTTTAATTCCACGCTGATTGATTGCGGTGGTCATTGAATCGAAGGAGGTGTGATCAAATGCTCCTTCTATATCAAGGAATGCAGCTAGGGCAACTCCTTGGTTGTTCAGTGGTATTACCTGTAACAATGAACTACAAAATGAATAACGAGATGTTCAAAATAACATAACATTTAATCAAATTAACGGAATTACATTTGCATTACAATAAAGAACTAGTGGCTTTTTTTAATAAAAAATAATAAAATTTTGGTTTGATAGGTTCAATATTGTTTTCTTTGAGAAATCCAAAGAAATAAAAATGAAAAAAACACTCCAATACACTATGATTAAATATAAATATTCTTGCCGATAAATAGGTAATTTCACATTGACACTAAGTAGTGGCAACAAGTGACTCCATCTCCATGGCAACTGTTGATGCAGGATGTTCTTTTGTGACCGTTGACTTGGAAGATGTACGAATTTTAAGTTGTCGTAACTTCGTTATTATTGAATATATTTTTTCAAAATTTTGGACACAGCTATTTGGAAGCACTCCAAATCCAATGGCGTATTCTTTTATGTGATAAAAAAATCGCTAGTAAAAATTCGCAATTTTCTATCACGAAAAAGTACCGTAATATGCCCTAAAAATTAAAATGAACATTTCAAAATTTGTCCTGTAGTAGACCCTTCAAAACTTGACATTTAAAAAAAAAATTGTTGAAATCGGATAATAACCTGAAATTTTACAGGGGTGTATCCATTCTAAATGGGTCACGCTGTATATTTATGATTCGATCTATTTTATAAAACAAAACATGTTTGAAATATTAGTAGGTACATGGAAATCGTACTAAAAAAGGGTTGTTAGGGCCAGTTTCATAAACAGACAGACAGACAGAGATAAAGCTCACTTTAAAGAACGTAGGTGTGTTTAAGGGTCGTTCAAAGTCCCTTCAAGTTGAAGTGACGATTTTGACACTTTAATCCACTTTAAAGTGAGCACATAACCTGCTCAATCACCAAGACACCATCATTTCTGAATATTTTCTCTATTTTAATGATAATCGCTTAATTAAATTCACATTTGACGTTATGTACCGATACCAAGGCATTTCATCGTCCAGTTCTACATAGTTCATCTGATGAGGAAGATCAGTGTATATATTTGCGGAGAAGAAAACCGTATAGGAACAGGGAAAAGAGATTTGATGGTTATGATGGCAAAAACTTCTGAGTTTTACCAATTAGCGAGTTTTCCTAAAAAGATTGGAGCGACTGCACATTGATAAAAATAGAGTCACCAGGTTAAGATGATGCGGAAATATTTAGAAGCAGGAAAGGATTTCTTGGATTGGACGTGCTTAAAATTCGCAATATTGTCGTTCGCTGGCACGATTCCAGCCATGACCAAACAGTTCTCAACAATTCACGAGTGAAAAGCGACTTAAAAAATGGAAGATACACATTGATAGGAGATAGTGGATACTCAATACAACCATACCTCATGACCAAACTTCAAGAAGTGATGACCCCTGCTGAAAATTTGTATAATGAAAGTATAATACGTTCGAGAAATGTTGCGGAGAGGCAATATGGTGTTTGGAAACGTCGATTTCCAATATTATCAACAGAAATACGATCAGAATTAGAAACGGCTATATTGGTGATCGTGGCAACTGCCGTTATATAGCTGTCGAAATGAATGATAATTTCCCAAATAATTGGTTTGTGATCTCATTAGAGACGCTGGAGATGAAAATGTTGAAGAATGCAACGATAATGCTGCACTTTCTGATGCGAACATGGGAAGACATGTTAGACAACTCATATTTGACAAGATTGTGATATAAATTGTAACGTGTGGATTTTATGTTAGTGTTCCCCGCAGGGGGTAGATAGTCGGACAGCCGATCTACTTGGGGGTTGACGTCCCCACGGGCTCAGACAAGCAAATTTTTAACGCTTATGCTTATGAAGTTGTATAAACCATCTCAAAGTTACGCATATATTTACGACTGTGCTTATGAGTAAAGCTATGCTTATGCTTATGAATTTGTCGTATAAACCAGGCATAAATTAAATAATAGTAAATTCATTATAATGGTGAAATTCTTCGTCATCACATCACTTTTCTCAACTTTCAAGTCACTTTCATAGTTTCTCAATTACCCTCACCATCTTCTCAAGATGTCAGTGTTTGATATTGTTACTAATTTTATTGCTGTCACACATCACATCAAACCTAATCACTTTGGATCCTGCAGCCACAAATTAGGTTTAGTTCATTTATTTCATGTTTGCTTAGGGTGATTACCTTTGGTAATTAATGGTTATTATTGGAGTTATTGTCTTCATAGGTTAAATTAATTTTTGCAGTCACACCACGACGAATCCTTTTGTAGTTTTTATTCAAGAGGTTAAATAGTAAATTCGCTCCCAGTTTGAATCCATTTCTTGATTAAATAAGTCAAAATAAGCAGTTTTGTTATGGGTATCAGCTGATTGCTGGACCTTGATCTTGAAACCTGACGATGGTTTGTTCATGGTTGATGGACATACTCCGACGTACGTCATATATTCGGTCTCTTTTTCACACATCAATCTATATGGGACAAACGTAAGTCCACTGATTGATGAATACTTATTTATTAGTGATTTTGGTTGGTATGATTTGCTTAATTGATTGCTGGTTTTTATCGAAAAATTACATCAAAATGATCTTGTAATTAGCTGAATTCAGGTCTTCAACCTTGAACATTGTTTTAGCGTTACTGGATTTTCAAAACCAAGTCTTTAACTAGTTTTCACATAGACATTTTCTGGAGGAATTTGTTGTTGCCTACTTGAAGTTTGGTTACTAGACGTTTAAATTCAGATCTTTAACACTTTTTGTGCGAATTCTTAACTTGGTAAAAAAAACTTACGACTGGGAGCAATTCGAATGGACATCTTAGATCGTTCTTTTCCAAATCTGCTTTCATCGGAGTATCTAGTGCATCTTAAGAGAAGTTGAGATATTTAAACGAAAGCTACTCATCTTCTTCAGCCCAGTTTTGGAATTTGTGCTAGACGCCAGCAAAATAGTCAGTGAATTTGTTACACGATTATACCGAAATCCGGGGATTAAACCGTTGAATGCATTGGGAACATTTTGGGGTAAGTTAGTCATCACGTTTCATAGAGGGTTGTTATCAGGGTCATTTCGATGAATAAGCAACTGACAGCACGAGCCCCGTGATCATCAAACTCGCAAACGCAAATCCAAGACCATACCATACCATACCAGAAGTCACATCCGCTTATTTGGAGGCATTAGATCAGTACTTGGCGTTTGATTTAATACGCGGGAGAAACGAGGAATAAGTCATTTTATTAAGGACCGTTCAAAATAGAAACGGTAAGCAATCACTAATTAGTCAATACCCACATCAAGGCAAAACGTATCATTAGGTTCACGTACTTGGCATTAAGATTGCCAAATTATCGGGGTCATGATATTTAAAGCTTCCCTAACTCCCTCGGATTTCTCTGCTACCCGTTTGGAATCGTATGCAGTATGCCGTACGTCACCGGCATGTCTGGATGTCTGGTTATACCCGCCACTGAAGTAACTGACTGTAAGTCGACCAAATTTGTCTATGCGAATATTATAAACGTTCAGTATCACCATTATTCTTTACTAGTTTTATTAAATATAAGTGTATAATTATTGGGTTAGGGTAATCGAGTACGTACTCCAGAGTGTTGTAATTAGTACATTATTGATT